>LNAC01000045.1:3221307-3326677 GCA_002007465.1 Ailurus styani | reverse complement strand
ATATATATAATTTATTTATTTATTTAAAAGATTTTATTTATTTAATGGAGAGAGAGATCACAAGTAGGCAGAGAGGCAGGCAGAGAGAGAGAGGAGGAAGCAGGCTCCCTGCCGAGCAGAGAGCCCGATGTGGGCCTCGATCCCAGGACCCTGAGATCATGACCTGAACCGAAGGCAGAGGCTTTAACCCACTGAGCCACCCAGGCGCCCAGTATTTATATATATTTCTTATAAATCACAGTCTCACAGATAGTCTTTCAAATGGTACCGACCTCCATCTGGCAGCCACATCCAGCCCAGGTGCTACAGTAAATGCCTCCTCTGGCTTGAAAGAGAGCCGCCCTGTTGGCCTTTTGATAACAAATTCAGAGCCGGGAGGTCACTGAGGAGGCCACGCTAATTCTGTGCCCTAAATAGAAAGGCACCTGCTTTGCAGAAATGCGGCAGATCCCCTGGGAGGCGCCCTTGCTGTGCACTCCACCCCCCCACACCCCCCCATCCCCGGCATCAGGCCACTTCCTGATCTTCCCAGCTTTTTATTTTTAGATTTTTTTTCCTTCTCATTAATACTCTGTTGACAAACTGCCATGCTAGGTATCCTGATGGTGTTTAATTCTTTTGAGGGCTGTAAACAGTAGCAGCTTTCATTCTTCGTGGTTTCTCCTTCGTTAGTTAATGGCCCCGAGGCCTGCAAACAACTGCTGTTTCTCTTTGGGCTGCTTCATCTTCGCAATTTAGCAAATGGAGAGTGGACAGAATGGGGCTGGGAAGGGTGGGAACTTCCTCTTCCTTTTCCTCTTCCTACTCCTCTTCTTCCATTTGAGGAAACTTTTCAAATAAGAGGAAAGAGGGGGTGTGAGCAATACTTTCTCAGACTGAAAGGATCATTAAGGTCCACTGTCAAATCATTTTCTGACTCTCGGGAATGGTCATCTTTGTTTTGTTCTGGTTTTGGGGGGTTGGTTGGTTGGTTTGTTTCCATTTGTTTATTTTAGCAATCTCTGCATCCAACATGGGGCTTGAACTCACAACCCTGAGATCAAGAGCCACATGCTCTTCTGACTGAAACAGGCATCCTTGTTTTGTTCTGTGTTTTAATAAGGACTTTACTCCTCGCCTTCCTTCCTGTGCCCAGTTCTGCAGCTTTCCGAGCAGAGCAGTCAGGATCTTCATTTGGTTGAGATGTGTTAGAATTGGCATTTTTAAACTAGTCTTTGAAAAAAAAATCATGAGGAACGCTGTTGGTTATTTAAACTTTCGAGCTTGAAGGCATTTCCAATGGATCTTTCCCACCAGAGCCTAAGACTTTTCTGAGGCAACTGGGCCCACCTCTAGAAGGACCTAGAACTCTGACTCACTGTTCAGTGTTTCTGGTTTTTTTATGGGGGGAGGGGGCAGGGCGGGAGTTTCTAGGGCTCGTCAAAAGATATTTATGAAGTCTTTTGGCCTAAAACTCTCCTCTCCCTCCTCCACACCAGTCCCATTCACAAACATCCTCCACTGGGCTTGCCTTCCTGTGCTTTTTCTTGACTTGAGGCCAGCTTTTATGCGCCTGTTAAGGGACACAAGCCGGGAAGGCATGTGGGTCTCGGGTCTTGAACTCACAGCACCTGGGGTTTGATCGCCGCTCTGTGCAACCTCCGGCAAGTCAGGCAAACCCTGTGGGGTTGGATTCCCTCATCTATAATAAAGTGGGATGGATACTGCAAGTCTCTTAGGACCACAAGTTCACCCAGAGGTGAGGGGCCGAAGAAAAGCATCCAGGGCCCCCCAGGGCAATCACCACACCCATCTCCTCCTCCCCTCCCCAGATCCCGCACCCCGCTCTGTTCACTGGAGTCCGTCCCATGCTGGCTTTTGCAAGCCCAGTCTTTCAGCTGCTCAGGCTTGCAGCGCACAATCCGTGCAGCCCAAAGGATGTGACTGCAGAATGGCCCGTCGAATGAGCCACAGTGATATTTGAACATGAGCCCCGATCTGATTATTCTTCAGTCATTCAACCCCAGGCAAGAATGGATTCATACTTTCCACTGCTGCCTGCGCCAGCCGGTTTCCATATCAGCCGGAGCCTCAGGAAGATGGAAGGACACACTGTCATTCTTTCCATTCGTGCTGACCCTGCTCACTCTCAGGCCTGAGTGCTGGCACATTTGGCTCAAGGAAGCTGCGAGTGTGGGGCAGGCCATGCACCCCGGCTTCCAGCTTCCGTTGCCAACACACGTGAGGGTAGATAAGATGGCTCTTGGCCCTCTAAAGCTAGACTCACCTTACCTGCAAAAGCAAGATTAACAGGGCCTCCTCCTCCATCCTTGGGAATCTGTGGCCAAGTCTGCTTCGATGTTGAGCTGTTAAAATAAATGCAGAGCCGACCTGTTGGGTCTGAGAGTCCTGCGATGTGTCATTCTCCCCGCTGTTCCCTGACACCTGCTATTAGCCGTAAAGAGTCAGGTTCATAGCAAATCCCATGTGAATTCTTTTTTTTTTTTTCAAAGATTTTATTTATTTATTTCACAGAGGGAGAGAGATCACAAGGAGGCAGAGAGGCAAGCAGAGAGAGAGAGGGGGAAGCAGGCTCCCCGCTGAGCAGGGAGCCCGATGCGGGCCTCGATCCCAGGACCNTTTATTTTTTTTTAAAGATTTTATTTATTTATTTCACAGAGGGAGAGAGATCACAAGGAGGCAGAGAGGCAGGCAGAGAGAGAGAGGGGGAAGCAGGCTCCCCGCTGAGCAGGGAGCCCGATGCGGGCCTCGATCCCAGGACCCTGAGATCATGACCTGAGCCGAAAGCAGAGGCATTAACCCACTGAGCCACCCAGGCGCCCTCCCATGTGAATTCTTACACGGGAGAGAGGTTGGTGGCTGTTATTTCCATTTGATAGAAGAGAAAACAAAACCAAATTCTTCTGCTCGGGGTCATTACTGAACACGGATGGCCCACACAGAGTTGGAGCTCATGACCCTGAACCTGCCAACCCCCCACCTCCCTCCCCTGAGCCCAGGGACGTTGCTGACACTCTGTTTCAGTTTTAGAAAACTCATTCCGGGGAAATGAGAGATGGGTCTATTTTAGGACCCCTGACTAATTCATTTTATTCTGTTTTCTGTAAAGCAAAGAGCGTTATTCATCAGCAAGTATAAGTGAGGTCTAAGTAATGCAACTCTACTGTTAGGTTTGGGGTCATGATGATTGAATCAGTCCTGAGCATTTATCAAGTACCTGCATTCACTCATATATTATTAAAGCCGGCAGGGGCTTTGGTAATCATTTTCTCCAGTGGCTCCCAAATCTGGCTGTTTATCAGAATCACCTAGAGGGCTTATTAAAAATTCAGGTGCCCCGGTCCTTACCCCAGGCCCAGGGTCAATGATCTGGACTCTGTCTTCAGCACTGCGATTTTAGCAAGCTTCCCAGTCTGCCCCTAAATGGACAGCCTAAACATCTCTAAAGGACCCACATTTGGAAATCACTAAGGACAAATCCTTCTTTCTTCATTTCCTCAGTTTTTTTTGTTTATCTGCTTATTTTTGTTTTTGTTTTTGTTCAAGTGAGTGGCCCAAATGCTGGGTGACCTTGCCAGGGGTCATATGACTCACTGGTGTCGAGTTGGGACTGGTCACCCAGCCCTGCTTTTCCCAGGGCATCCCTGTGAATGGAGCCCGACGGGGTGGCCAGTAGAGGCGGGGGCCCAAGGCGCCCCATGTGGAGCCACGCAAACCCCTTATGGTAACATTCTGTAGTGTGCCCAAGGCCCCTGCAAAGTCCCTCTGGCCAAGATGAACCTCTCAGAGGACCCACTACGTTCAGGAAATTCTTCTCCAGCCTTTAGGAAGGCTTATTTGTAGGTCTGTCTACAAAGTCGGCTCTCCCTGTCTGGGCAGGCCCATCTCCCTGGGGTCTAGAGAGGGGCCCCCCAGGACCGGAGCAGATGCCAGACTTGGCCCTAGAATAGAGCTCGTCTGTTCAGTCACATGCTGCCCTGTGACAGCAACTTGCCGTGGAATCCTGCCTAACTTAGACAACCATTCATCTGAGACAGCGAACATCCGCCATCAGGGGCTTTAGCCAAATGGCCTGTTTAAAAATGAATGTCCAATAGGGCTTTGGGTGCACACTGGTTATCTTACTACTTACTTGGCTCAGAAAGATGATAAGAATACATAGTTAGGTCTGTCTCCCGACTTCTAGGGGTTGTGGCTAATTAGTACTCACAGCAGGAGACCTACGAAGTTTTGATATATTTTTCTTAATTTCCTCCTACAAGATGATTCTGATGTCTTTTTTCCGTACCACCCTTCCTCGAGTTTTCCAGTGTCATAGTCTAACTTCTTTCCAGATCGAATATGTAGAAATTTATTTTCCAGACTGCCGGTCCTTGGTACTCATGTAGCATGGAGTCCAACAGGATGGCCTCATTTGCTTTCCCAAATTATGTGTTCTGAGGGTAAAAATCATGAGGGAAGTAGTCAGAGAAATCCAAGGGTCTAGGACAATACAGAATTTTAGGTTTCTGCGACACACAGCTGACCCTGTCACATTTCTGAATTATCACCTCCAGGTTGGTGGCCCCCCTGGGCTCTGACCTTAGCTGCCTCGGCCTCCCTGTCCTCTTCAACCCCTTCAGTAGTCTTCAGACTGACCTCCAGACCTCTGGGCAGGCTCCAGACCGGGGTGGCCACCTTTCCAGCAGGCCTCCTGCTCCGACGCTCACAGGCCTCCCAGGCTGTGTGTGTCCAAACCTGGGCCATCGGCTCTGCCCCTGAACTTGCCACCCCTCTCTGATGATCTCCTGTCCACTGAGTTGTTTGGGGCCAGAAACAGGGGAGATGGTGCTGACACCTTCTCCCTCATCCTCACTGATTCAGCCAAAAGTTTTGTAGGTTTCACATCTAACCATGCTTTCCCTCTGTTTCCACTTTCCTGTCCATTAGACCTGATTGAGTGCAGTCTCTGAGACCGTCCCTTGCCTAGGTGACTACAGGGACCGCTTGCTTAGCTTTGCTGTCCACCAGGCAACCTCTGATCCACCTCTAGCCTGCTCCCTGAGGGGTCTTTCCAAAGATCTATTCAGTCATCTCCGTGCCCTGCTTTCAACAACTCTTCCACACTTATCCACTTTCTCTAAGACAAAGTTCAGGATCCTTACTTGTCAAATAAGGGGTTTTGTTTGGCTCCTGCTCACGTCTCTGCTCCTCCCTGCCTTTCTCTAGCATGGCTGATTAATGCAGGGGTTGGGACCCAATGGGGTCCCCAGGATGCAGGTTGCTGGGCGATAAAGCCGGTGGGGGCTCTGTTTGGGATGCCTCACCCTGTTCCTACATCTAGGTGGACCCCGTTGGTCCTTCTGGGAGCCTCTTAAAATTGTTTTTTGGGGGGTTTTGTTTTGCTTTAAAGATTTTATTTATTTTAGAAAGAGAGAGAGAGAATGAGTAGGGGGAAGGGCAGAGGGAGAGGGAGAAGCAAGCTCCCTGCTGGATAGGGAGCCCAACATGGGGCTCCATCCCAGGATCCTGAGGTCATGCCCTGAGCCGACTGAGCCACCAAGGCACCCCTACTCTTAAAATTGTTTTTTGTTTTTTTTTTAAAGAGACTTGATGTTTTAGAGTATTTTTATGTTCACAGCAAAATTGTGGGACGATGCAGATATCTCCCGTATGGCCCGGCCGCACCCTCCCCCAACAAGCACAGTCCCCCCATCTTTATCCACAGACCACCCCAGAGGGTCCATTTGCTACCCCTGATGGTCCTGCCTGGATGCATCGTCATCACCCAGAGTCTGAAGTGTGTGTAAGGGCTCCCTCCTGGTGCTGTATCATGTGTCCTGGGAGTCTGGACAAATGTATAATGACACGTAGCTGCCATTACAGTATCAGATAGAGTATTTTCACTCCCTTCAGAATCCTCTGAGCACTACCTGTTGATCCCAGAGAGTCTTTTCTCTGTAGAGGCTGACCTTCCCAGCTAACTTCTGCTCTTCTCCAGTGAAGAAACTGTCTTGGTCTTGCTCTGCTGGTTCTTAGCATGTGCTACATGCTGATGTGTTGTTAATAAGTGCGATGAATGAGAAATGAACGGATGGATGGATGACTGGATGGATGGATGGATGAATGGATGGATGGGTTGGCCATACGTTTAAAAACCAAGTCATGATTGAACCAAAGGAGAAAGCATGATTCATTAGGTATCTTTGGGTCTTCTCTCAACTGTTCACTTGTAATATAAAGTTCATTTGATTGCAGAAGATTTCCTGCCAAGCAGCCATTAGACCCCCTGGAAATCTGCCCAGTGTCAAGTTTAAAGCATCGTATCTGTTTACCAAAATGTGAGGACTCTGCAGTACCTTATTCTCAACCTGTTATAACTTCTTTCTTCTAAAGACTAACTTCCTGGCTGGTTTTGGTTTTATTTTTAATCAAATTTATCATCCTTCCTTAAAAAGAAAGGTTGAGTTTGAAAGCATGCGGGGCACTTATAGGTTGCTTTATTCAAGTAAGAGGAGAATTCCGCCAAGCTGGAACTCCTAACAGCTGCCCACCCCGCACCTCGCCGTGTCTGAGTTGGATGGTGTCCCAAGGGCTCTCTTCTCCTTGTCACCGGCTCCTCTGGAAGCCGTCCAGAGCTCTGTCTAGGGAGAGGCCTTAGTTCTCCCTGTGGGAAAGAATGGGTCAGGGAGAGGGCATGGCCCCTGGACTGGGGTGGTGCTGGTGTGTGAGCCCGTCTGGCTCACGGCCTCAGTTATTTGTGCAGATCTGACAAAGTGCAAACCCCTGTCTTTGTGTTGGGAAACAGAAGGAAGAACTAGGAGGCCAATTATGGAATTGTGGAATTTTACCACCGGGTGGGAGCTAGGGACCATCTCCGGTAAGCGACATTGTTGAGCTCTTGGACTCAAATCAGAATCTTCCTCAAGCTCCCTTCATGCTGTACTTCCTCTCCTCCACGCATCACATTGGGGGTGCAGCATTCTAGAGAATTTGTCAGACCCTGGCTCGCTCCCTCACTCAGAGTGACCAAGAGTGAACCATCCCAGACAGTGTGATGGAAGGAACCCGAGCTCTGGCCCTACACAGACCTGGGTTGAGTTTGTCTCCTCATCAGTAAAACAAAAGCTACCTCAAAGAGCTGTCCTGGGCATGAAATGAAGTGATGTGTTTGAGGGTCACACATGGGTCCCTTAGCACACTGCTGCCTCGTCTGCTCTCCTTTGCTTCTGTGAGCAGACTTTTTGCATGTGTCCTTCCAGTTCATGGAATCCTACTCAGGAGGTCCTAACCACTGATCTTTCTGGATGAAATGCCTTTTAGGAAACACTTTTACTCTACATCTTCTGCTTTGTCACCTCCAGGCATAGAATCCCCGGGCTCTAGGCTTCCCTTTCTTTAAGATGGGCTCACCCTGAGAGCAAGACCACCTCAGCCATCATGCGGAGCATATGTGAGAAGCTCCATGATTGGGCGGGGTGAGGGGGGAGGCTGGAAGAAGGAAATGATCTCATTAGCAAGTTGAGTGTGGTAGTTCCAGGAGGGGACAGGGTGAAGAACTGTGTGTTTTCCTGTGGTGTGTTGCTGCCCCTGCTGAGGGTGGGCCTGGACCCTGTGGGACCTCCCAGGCATGAAGGGCAATGAGGGGCCAGGGAGCCGTTGCAGGGAGAGGTTCATCCTGACCATATCTGTGCAAAGCCCCAGGGCCGGTTTTGGTAAAGAGAGACCCATGATGCTGCTCAAAAACTCACTTGATGGAAAGGGACTGGTTTTAACAAATGTCCTCAAATTTTGCAGTTGAGTGTGCCCACCTTTATTTTTTCTTTTATTGTTATTATTTATTTATTTGACAGAGAGAGAGAGACAGACAGATAGTGAGCACAAGCAAGGGGAGAAGCAGAGGGAGAGGGAGAAGCAGGCTCTCCTTTGAGTGGGGAGCCCGATCCCAGGACCCTGGGATCATGACCTGAGTTGAAGGCAGACACTTAACCGACTGAGCCACCCAGGCGCCCTGAGTGCCCACCTTTCTTTGCCACTCATTTCTTCTTGATTCCCTTCCATCTGTCGAGTTTCACCTTCTAGCCAGCCACGCTTTGGCATTCAGGTAGTTAATATTTACATGCTATGCTGTGACCCTTATCCATGTTTTATTCATAAGTTGATTCTAAAATCTGAACATCAGTAAGAAGGATTTATGCTGTTTGAGCTGTAAAAATATTCTTCAGCACTGGGCCAACCAGTTGGTTAGGATTCCATTTCCTTCTAAGTAGGTCCAACTTCAAGACCCAGAAGGCACTCAAAGAGAATGTATTAAAATCAAAGGCAAATGGATACTCCTTTATACCCTCCAAAATCTTTCAGTTTTAAATCATGTCATATTATGCATTACTTCATATTTGGACCTGACTTAATTGAATAGCGCTTTTGTTTTGCTTAGAGTTTCTATGTGTGTGTGTGTGTGTGTGTGTGTGTGTGTGTGTGTGTGTGATGTGCTTTATCATAGTCTGAAGTTTTTGCATCTTCTCAATGACGGGAAACTTCCTGTTACTCACATTTTTGCGTTCTGGACTGGCTCTTCTCAAGACCTGAGGCTTCCCAAGCACCTGGGCGTGTCTCTTCACTCCTCCCCTGAGCTGTATCCAGTGTTTCCAGGATCCCGTGTCTTCGTCTCTTGTGGTTCACGCCTTCATCTCACTGGACTACATTCACTTTAACTCCCTCCTCATCTCCAAGAGAGAATGAAAAGTAAATTATCTGATTTCTTGAAGTATCTTAAAACATATGTGTTCACCTTCCCACTTGATTGCTGGTTTTTCTCTGCATGTAGAACTCTCTAGTGAATACTGTTCTCTCCCGGAACTTTTAGAGAAACCTCATTGTCCTCTAGGGTCCAGTCTGGCTGATCTGAAGGCTGATGGCAGTCAGACTCACACACTTTTGTAGGTAACTTGTGGGCTTTTTTCTATTAAAACATTTTTCTTTATCTTCTATATTCTGAAATGCCTTGCAGATATGTTAACGTGTGAGTATTCACTATAGTCTTTGGTGAATTATTTCCATTTTAAGACTCATCTCCTTCAGACCTGAGGATTTTTTTTTTCATTCCTAATCTCTTCCCCATTTATTTCTCTTCTTTCTGGAACCCGAGTACTTGATTGAATGTTGGGCCTCCTAAACCGGTACTCCCTATCCCTTATATTTTCTGTCTTTATGTGTTTTCTTGACACAGGTCACTTTGGCAATGTTCTGCTAACTCGAGAGGCAGTGTCTCTTGTGACAGCAGTATTTGTAGGGAGACCAGTTGGCCTGGCTTTATGTCCAGTCATTGGAACGTGTGAGCAGGAGTGGGTTGGCGATGGAGCAAGGCAAGCACAGTAATAGAACACTGATGAGGGGACTCAACCAAGGCAAAATATTGTCATCAGTGATGTTCCCATGAGAGAGTAGCTACATAACCTTGACTCTATCCAAGTCTGTGACTCGATGTTCTCTCTGGGTCCCTCCCTGTTCCCTCAGTCACCATCACTGTGCCAATGCTTGTCCCAGGAAGAACTGAGACAAAAAGGAAGTTGGAAGCTTTTGGTCCCCCAAATTCGAGGGTCTCTGCTAAAGTCTTCCCATACACGTTAAGTCTGTTTTCAGACATTTTCCTGGGATCGCTGTCATAAAAGCAAATTTTCACCCAGGCGAGCAATTTCATTTTGTACCAGAATTTCCAGCTGGCGTTGGCTTGGATCTAGGAGCAGAGACCAGATAAGCCACATTTACTCACTTTCATTGACTTCAGAATGTTGCAACTGGAAGGAACCTCAGAGATCAAGCCAAGTGGTTTTGAAATGGTCTCATTTTGGGGTTTTGTTGTTTTTAATGAAAGAAATATTGTTCTAAAATGGACTCTTCCACTGAACCTGACACGTAAGTGGAGCAAAGAGGAACTCCCCTGCCACAGAGTAGTGGTCTGCCCTGGGGCCCCACGCCAAATTCCCCTTCACATCCATGGACTCCTAGGATTTCTCCTTACCTCATGATCAATGACGCGGAGTCCAGACGAGGGCAGGCGGGGTCAGAACTGAGCTCTGGCTCCTGTGTTCTGTTTGCTGTGCTCTTCTCGCTGCCACCAAGAGGCAGTGGATCCCGGACAGGAAAGGACTTTTTATGAAGCCAGATTTTAACATTCTAGCATGGTGATGAAAGGAGCTGTCTCAGGACAGTTTTAACCCGAGTTTTTTAACCTCGGTTTTTTAACCTTAGCTCTTATGAAATCCCTCAGGATCACATAAGGGAGCAAACTGCTTGTGTTCTTGCCCCACAGACACACGTGAATATCTGTAGGACTAGACAGTGTGCAGGTGAATTCTGCAGGTTTCCCAACCTACATCCTTGGAATCACTGGACACTGCGTCTCCTAAGCAATAAACAGGGCTCTTCTTGCCCCGGATGACCATTCTCCACCTTTTCTTGGTCACCTATTTATGTTAGTGATAATTAAATTATGTCTTTGCTAGACAAGCAGTTTGTTGTAGTTTACCAGATTAGTCTTCGTGATTAATCATGAACTCATTTAAAATTGTATTGTCTGTGTCATTTTAATTTTAAATGAATTAACTGGAATTATTAGGGAAATCGAATTGCATTACTTAAAAGTACATTCATGTTTTGATAGAATATGTCTTTTTGAGAAGTAAAGATTTTATTATGTATTTATTTATTTTGAGAGCGAGCATGTACATGAGCAGGGGGAGGGGTAGAGGCAGAGGGAGAGAGAGAATCTCAAGCAGGCTCCACGCCCAGCACAGACTCCTACTCTGGGGCTCGTTCTCACAATCCTCAGATTGTGCCCTGGGTGGAAATCAAGAGTTGGTCGCTAAACCGACTGAGCCACCCGGGTCCCCCTCATCTCTTTTTTTTCTTTTTAAAATTATTATATCCTTACTTGAGTCGTTCTCTTTTATTTTCTCCAGAGCATATTTTAACTGAAACTTTTTTTTTTTTTACTCTGAAGTTTGAGAAGGGGCCTTTTTCATTGTTAAGGGTCTTCTGGATTGACTGGTTTTCTTTAAAATCTCTACAAGCACAAGACTATTGAAAACTCAACTCAGACAGGGGCCTGTGTCCTCATACAAAGTCCTGGTGGCCATGGGCTTTGGTCCTTCCCTTCCTGGTCCTCTGTCCCTCAACCTCAGTCTGCAATTGGGCAATGCTGCAGGCTTCCAGCAGAAGCAAAGGGGATGCCTCCGTGTTCGCCCCCACTGCTTCTTGCCTCGTCCAGCCCTGTGGGCCCCCACCCAAGGCTCCTGAAATCTTGCCCTGAGCCTAGTGGTCTTTGGCTCCAGAGGGGAATTAACAGGTGACCACAGGCAAGGTCTTTAAGCTCTTTGAAACTGTTTCCTCCGCTGTAAATAGAAATAATGTATACCTCCTCACCAAGAGAGGAGCTTATTTATTTTATTTTTTTATTTTTTTAAAGATTATTTATTTATTTATTTGGGAGAGAGAGAGAGATCACAAGTAGGCAGAGAGGCAGGCAGAGGGAGAGGGGGAAGCAGGCTCCCTGCTGAGCAGAGAGCCCCATATGGGGCTTGATCCCAGGACCCTGATATCATGACCTGAGCTGAAGGCAGAGGCTTTAACCCACTGAGCCACCCAGGTGCCCCAAGAGGAGCTTATTTTAATATGATTTTTAATTCCAGTATCGTTAACATGCAGTGTTCTATTAGTTTCAGGTGCACATTATAATAATTCAACAATTTTATACATTTCTCAAAGAGGACAGATTTTAAAGGCTAATACACAGAAACACCTACACACAGTTGCTGGCATGTAGGATGTGCAGAAATTGTTCGTTGCTTTCGCTTTCCTTTCTTTCCCCTTTCTCTCCAGTAATTCCTCCATCCCCATCCCTCACACGCTCCATTCTGGAGCCTCTGCTCTGGCTTCGCCAGCCACCTGCAGCCGTGCATGCTCCGTGTTGCTCTCGGGTGGGAGAGGCTCCAGCCTTCTTTCTGCAGCTCTGGATAGTCTTTCCCCTCCGATAAGTCAAAAATGGGCCTCTGTTCTAAGACATGCTAACGTGTAAAGAATCACCACAGAATAAAGGTAACATTCATTTGTTAGTATCTGTATTAAATCATCTTAAATACCTGAAAGGAAATGGCTCAGGCTTTTAGGATTTATGGTGATTCCTACACAGCAGTTCCTCCAACTTCAAAAATAAGATGTATTCCCAAAAACCTCCCTGTGAGCCTACCACTGAGTACCGGAAAGGCACTTTCCCACCTGCCCGTGAAAAGGCAGGTCTGAATGCATCCTGTTCGGCTGGTTCTGCCCCAGTCGTCCCTGAGCACAGAAACTTAGAGAAACAAAGCTCTCTTCCACTTAGAGCCCCTGGCCTTTAACACAGGATCCACAGGGGATGCCCCCATTGATGTAAGGAGACCCTTCTCAGGAGCTGGTCTACTGTAAATGTCAAGGAACCAAGGTGGCCCCGACACACCTTTGCCTCCTGGGCACCGCTGCCACGTCTCACCAGCAAACACACTTTTTAGTTACAGCTTCACATTATTGCAAAGCTGGAAACCTGAATTCTCAAAGTTAACCAGGAGGTGAAAACACATTTGAGGGGCACCTAGGTGGCTCAGTTGGTTAAGCGTCTGCCTTCCGCTAGGGTCATGATCCCAAGGTCCTGGGATTGAGTCCCGTGTCAGGCTCCCTGCTCAGTGCGGAGTCTGCTTCTCCCTCTGCCCCTCCCCCTGCTCATGCTCTCTCTCTCTCTCTCTCAAATAAAAATCTTGAACGCACACACGCACACACACACACACACACATTTGAGGTCAAGCTCTTAACAGCCGATCTATTTAATATTAGCAAGGTCTTTTGATGGGTTTGGTGGGGGAAGAATTGCATCAATTAAAGGGTGTCTTCAGTTTGCCCTTTCTCCTGCCCAGCTCGAGTGCAAAAAATGTATGTAGACTTGAAGGTGGACTTCTGACTTAAAGGAGCTGATGAGGTACTAGCCATGCTCTCAGTAGCCAGCTGCCCTGCTGAAGCAGGAGGTCGGCTTTCCGTGGGTGTGTTGAACTTCCTCTTAGTGGGACCGTGGTGGGCTTTCAAAGCTGGAGCTCAGGTCCTGAGTGCCAAGTCTCATGTCCCTGCCCCCCTCCCCCGCCCCAAGCTGTTGTAAGTGCATTGCCACATGGATCTGCCAACACCTCCCCTGCTCTCAGAGCTAACCCCTTCTATGCAGTTATCCATCAAGTGGAATTTGGTCCTGTGAGAACAGCCAACCAAATGCATGAGACAATATCTCTTTCACTCTGATTATCTTCTGTCCAGGGGAAGCGGGAACTCTGGAGTATAAATGGAAAAAGAGAAACACATGCTCCCTTCCCCGTTTTTTCCTCTTCGGCTACTACTTCACTGCACCAGCAGCCACAAGTAGGAAATTCTAATGAAGCCCCAACTTGACAGAGACTTCTTTGGTTGTAGGATAAATCTTTCAAGGACTTCCCCAAGCATTTCTCCTATCAGTAACTAGGCTGAAGTTTTTCGTTTTGAAGTTGACTTGAGATTCTCAATGACTGGGTTACCTCTTCCTAACAGGGATGCGTCTTCGAGCTTGTGTTCTCAATCTTTGAAGTACTCCAAGTTTCTTTTTTGTGGAAATGATCTGTACCTTTCTTACTTGAAAGCATTTGGGTTGTGCCCACACGGCCTCGAACTTCAGAAACATGCAGAACCCTAATGGGGTATGGGGGTGGTTGGAAGGCAAAGCAATACCATTTCTTGGATGGTCAGGGTCAAACAACACTGAAGGGAAGGTGCTAAGCATGATTCTGACCTCCCCTCGGCCCCCTCTGCAAGTCAAGTTTGAGTCTTACAGCTCCTGTGTGTCTTCAGGGATCAGCCACTCTGTCTGGCCTGGGGAGCAAGTGATTGGCTGGACCGGCGTCCTGTACCCAGCTGCATGCACGCCCGGATGTGCACCTATGCAGGCGTTTGCCTGTGGGTATGTGTGTGCGTGCGCTGAGAAAGAAAAAGGAATGGGAAACAAAAAGCAAGGAGAGTTTAGTTGTTGCCATTGAGAAGCTAGAGGACGAAGGAACCATGTTTTTTTGAGGGGTGGAGTGGGGAGCATGCGGTGCTTATCTTGTTATTAGGATCTTCTGTAGACCCAGGCAATGGTTTTCCCCACTGTAGTCCTCCTCTGGCCACACCCCCAGTTCCCAAAGGGACCCACCACCTAGATCCTACACTCCTCCATTTATGCCACAGTCCAGGTACCAAGGACCCTCCAGCTCCCTCCCCGGATGATCCAAATCTTTTTCCCAGGGCTGTATGGGTCTTTTCCCCAGGTCCATGGACCAGCTCCTTCGAGGCCACGGGGTAGCTGAGGAGCAACTGTCTCCTAGGGTGATAGACAGACTTTTTTTTAAGATTTATGTATCTGAGAGAGAGAGAGAGAGAGAGAGAGAGAGCGAGAGAGAGAGAGAGAGCGCTGGGGGCAGGGGAGGGTGGCAAAGGGAGAGGGAGACAAAGTACCAAGCAGACTCCCCACTGAGCCTGGAGCCCGGCGGGGCTCGATCTCATGACTCTGAGATCATGACCTGAGCTGAAACCAAGAGTCTGTCACTTAACCGGCTGAGCTACTCAGGTGCCCCATGGACAGAGCTTTCATGTGTCAACTTGGGTGCCCACCTGGAATGGGCAAGGCCCCGTGGAGTGTGACCTCAGGGCATGGGGTGCAGACAGAGGTAGAAAGAAAAGGGGTTAGTTCTCTATTGTCACATTCCAGCGAGGGGCCCCAGGGAGTCTGAGAATCCTAATTTGTGCCTGGCCTCACAGGTCACTATGGCCATCTGTCAGCTTGAGCGGCTTGAACAAAGTGCCACAGACCGGGTAGCTTCTAAACCACAGAAACGCCATTTCTCCGGGTTCTGGAGGCTGGAAGTCTGAAGTCGCAGCACCAGCATGCGTGGGGTCTGGAGACAGCCCTCCTCAGGCCTGCACACGGCCGCCTCTCCTTGTCTCCTCACATGGCAGAAAGCGAGCTAGCTCTAGGCCCTCTTCTTGGAAACACACCAAGCCCTTCATGAAGGTTCCATCCTTGTGACCTCGTTACCCTCTACAGGCCCCACCTCCAGGTACCGTCACGTTGGTATTAGGGCTTCCCCATAGGAATTGGGGTGGGGGGCACATTCCGTTACAGTAATTGTCTGTTTTTTTCAAGGTAGGAAGACAGAACGTATTTTCTTTAAAACTTCAATTGACGTATACTTTTAACCACTGAGGTACATGGGATGCAGGCCTACATTTCTTCACGAAAGGCAGCCTGCTGTAAACCCCAGGGCTGAGACACCGAATAGGTGTGGAGTTCTCCTCAGGAGGCTTGCAGACCCCGGGCTGGGAAAAGACTTTTCTCGACCGGAAGCCGGCTGCGCGGGGCTGCCTCGCGGTGCGCATGCGCTGCCTTGTCCGGGCCCCACAGTTGCCAGAAAGGTGGCAGTTTAGGCAGGGGGCCA
Organism: Ailurus styani; assembly: GCA_002007465.1. Taxonomy (NCBI): domain Eukaryota; kingdom Metazoa; phylum Chordata; class Mammalia; order Carnivora; family Ailuridae; genus Ailurus; species Ailurus styani. The sequence goes on along the minus strand of LNAC01000045.1, from coordinate 3,311,180 downwards.
AGTGTTCCTCGGGGAGCACAGCAGCTCACCTTCGGGGCAGGAGACAGGGTGCGGCTCCCGCAGCCAGTAGGCAAGAAATGGCCCTCAGCAGTGACACCCGAGGAGGTCGCGCTCATTCTGTGTCTGCCTGGTGCTCAGCACGCATGCGCCCACCAGGTAAAATGGCGGCCCAGCCCGGGTTGCGGGGCGGGGTGTGGGCTGAGCGGCCCCGCTGCTCGGCTGCCAGGAGCAGGTGGCGCTGCGGGGACCGCGCCAGCCGGAGCCCGGCAGCTATGCGGGGCTTTCAGTCACTGCCTCCCAAACCGTCTGTGAGGATGACCTGCTTTGTCTCAATTTCCAGCCTCTTGCCAACGAATAAATACAACATAATAAAAATAAATGACGAGCAGAATGAAGTGGAACAGAAAGACCTACCATACACAAGCCTTAACTTATTATTAGATGCAACAGACATGCAATTTTTCTGATACATTGCTTTAAAAGTTTCTAAATGCCTTCCTCCCTGTTTCTCTTCTGACCTCGTTGCAGACTGGCCCCCGTCACAGACCGTACTTGGGCAGCACTTCCCTAAATGACAAGTAAAGGTCAAAGCCTGGATTTAAAATTATAAATGTGTATATTTATGATGATGCGCTTTTGATAAAATTTTCAGGAAAAAAATCAATGCACATCATATTCAGTTTGCCTCACTTTTCATCTATTTTAAAATCTTTTTTGGTTAACAAGCACACATTCTACGTGGCTATAGTCCTTAACTGAGTTTCTATTCTGTTTTTACTCACCTTTTCCTAGAGCCCCTTCCTGGCTCCGAGCCTCCTCACCTGCCACCCGGTCACCTCGTAGCTGTCCCAGTTTGCACACTGTTTTCTCCTCTCATCTCTGTTGCCCGTTTCAAGGCAAGCCCTCAGAGATCCCCAGGTGTCTTCCAGAGTCCTTCTTTCCAGCATCCCAACCCTTACAGGACAATGTCTCTGTTCCTCCATGGCCTGATACGGCCCCCACTTGCTTCTCCGGTTCATTTCTTATTTATTTCCCCTGCTGTGACCCTTCCCACCCCACCATGTGCATCAGCCACTGAGTTCCACGCCATTCTGGAGGGTTCCAGTCCTTCCACACCCCCCGACCTGGGGCATCAATAAACCACCCTCTCCACCTGCACTCAGTGAATGGAAGCTATCTGTTCTTATGGAGAAATCCCCGTTTTGCTGCATTTCTCCAGGTATTTTTCTATCGCAAACAGCACCCACTTAGAACACTTTTATACAACCTTTTTTTTAACATAGGAGTTGATTCCTCCAAATGCAATTAGAGAGTCCAAGATTACAGACCCTTTATAAGCATTGCCCTATACTGCTGCCTTGTCTTCTAGAAAGGCTGAACCACTTTTCAGTGTCAACATTAGGAAATCCTGAATTTTAACTTGGAAATACTGTGCCAGCATTGGCCCCAAGATAAGGTTTAAGCTAGAGTGTACAGTTTATAATGTTTATAATAGCTAATGTCCAACGGATTGGCTTCCCACTGTATGTTAGCTCTGCAAATGCAGGGGCCTGTCTTCCAACATTCTTTTGCCCTGAAAACAATAGACACAAAATGGATATATGATGACAGCGATGTTGATGATGCCAAGTCTGATGCTGAGGCAAGCAGAAAGGAAGATAAAAGGTGTGTCTTTGGAAGCTGTCCCTCCTTGTGTGTCTGGCAAAGGAGGAGCATAGGATACATGTAGGCATGCTGGTGGCAGGTGGCCGACACGGATACACTCTCGGCAGGGTCTCAGACTATATGCAGTGAGAAAAGCCTAGTGAACGCGGGTACTTATTATAATAGTGCCAACTGCCTGAGAACCGCACACTTACCCCTTTGAATCCTCACGACTGTATGAGCCAGTAGCGGGGTGCCGACACCCCTCTTTACAGATGAAAATCTACAGTGCATAGGCATTCGATACCTTGCCCAAGGTGGTAGGTGTGCAGCACAGAGGAGGCCGGGATGTGATCCTGGGCAGCCGAGAGCCTCACCCCACCCTGTGACAATGCCAAGTTTCGCCTCTGCACTTTGCCCTGTTCCATGGAATACTTCCTATGGCAGTTGTGACTGTGACAGTTGTTATTACTATAGAGAAGTTGCAAGTTCAAGTTCAATACAAGCCATTTGAAAGTAGTTACCAACCTAATGCCCGAGTACAGGAGACTATCTCCTCACAACGAGGACACGCTTCTAGATGACTACAATAAAACTATGAGGATCCCGATGTTAACACGGATACATTGCTGCCGTGCAAGCCTGAGGCTCCATTTACAGTCTCCAATTTGTCTCAGGGATGTCCTTTGTAACGAAAGGATCCAATTGAGGTCTGCACAGGGCAATGGGTGTCTTACCTCCTGAGTGTCCTTGAGCCTAGAACCACGCCAGTCTTTCCTTCCTTCTCCTGATCTGGACACTTGTGAGGACTACAGACCCATCATTTGGTAGAATGTCCTTCCATCTGGATTTGTCTGATGTTTCCCCATGATTTGATGTTGCGCATCTTATTTTTTTTTTAGTTATGGCAATATACATATGACATAAAATTTACATCTTAACCATTTTCAAATGGACAGGTCAGTAGTGTTAAGTTGTTGTGCAAGAGTGTTCTTTGGGGAGTGTCCAGACTCCTCAGGTAGGCAAGAACAGTGTGGAAGGCTGAGCTGGCACCACCACCCCTCCCCCCCACCCTCCCCCTGGTGTAATCCCGCAGGCCCTTTGCAGGTGCCTCCCCAGCGCCTTTGTCACGTGACTTCATGTCCCACTGTACATCCCCCCCCCAAAAGACACTTTCTTAGGAACATCTCGCACATAGTAGGTATGCGATCCGTGATGACCAAGGGAAGGAGGATACTTGGGGGAAATTAGGGAATAGAGAGGAATTTGACTTTCCAGGAGCATAAGAATGTACCCTAACCGCTGTCACTGCCAAGTAAATCAGTGTCCCATGAAGTTCTTACTGATTTTTTGCTAAAATGTGACTTTAAGAGATTACCCCTGAGGGACATGGAGCAAGATGATTGTTTGATGTGCTTTCAGAATGGAATTCACAAAGCATCCTGTCAGATTTCCTTGAAGTGCTTATTCTGTATGACCTCACAGAAAATATGAAGCTGAGCTGGGAGTGTCCCACCTCAGTTAACGCACTCGCATTAAAGAAGATGTAATTGAGTGCAGCACTAATGCAATGGAGTGATAAACAACCTGGAATTTTCTGGGAGGATTCCTGAATTGGAAGAGATATGATCTTGGGCCTTTTAAGGAGCCAAATCCCTGAGTCCTCCGTGCCCGTGGAAAATGCAGTCAGGCAGGAGCTGACTCCGTGCTTCAGCTCTTCTGAACAGTAGGACTATTGTGGCCCCCTGACACGGGGCCAATATTGACAATATTTCTGTGTTAAGATTCAGATTTTATTGGCCTTGATACCATGTTTTAGCTTCTCATCCTTTCACAAACAGACTACTCAGGTAATGAACTTCTATGTAAAATAAGCTAGAAAGAGGTAAATATTTTCCAGAAAGTGCTAGTTCTTGCAATTCTGCATTCAAGTATTCAAAGCAGCCAACTAAAACTAACAACAATATTTTTAGCTTTTGGAGGAAGATAAAACTATTCCAGTGTATTTTTGTTCACATACAGAGCATTAGAACAGTATTTAAAATAAACGGGGTAGGCAGCAGATCACTATTTCTGACATTGCAAAGAGTCCAACCAGGCTTACAAATATACTCTGGGGATTATTTTTCTTTGTACTAAAAATAAAAGTTTTAAAATAGCCACTTGCCAAAAAGAGTTTCTTGGTGCTGGAAAAAAGGGCACAGATTGGGGACTTTTATCCTGTATTTACACGGATCATGATTTCGACACAGACTTAGCTGATGAAGATAGGTTTCCCCCACTATCTGAAAGTAGAGTTTTCCCATGAAAACTTTCATCAGCCGAAATGGTGTGAAGTGAAGAAGCAGTTATCATTAACTTAGATGGAAAAGTCTTTTGAGTGTTTCCAGGCCCCAAATATCACCCCTCTTTGGCTTTTCTCAGGCTGCATCTTGCTAAAGGTTGGACACAATCAATCAAGGTGGCACCCAGTTGCTGGCAGAGTTCCAAGAGGGGCTGGTCGCCAAGATGCTGGCTGTAGTTCCTGGGGAAGGCGCTAGGGGGCGCCACCCTTGCCGCTGGCTAAGCACTCCTTCGCTGGGCTTACTGTAAATCCAACATAATACTGTTTTCGCTTTTTGCCTTTTTTTCATAGAAGCAAAAGCCCTCTTCAGATTTCTTTCAGCTAAGAGAAAACGGCTACTAATGCAGACCTCTGATAAAACCCAAGGGCCATAATGAGAACTTTGGAAAAGTGCGTTTATACCTGTATCGTCAGAACCGCTTTGCCCAACATTACTCTCCTTCATTTCTTTATTTCACCACTAATTCTCCATTTAGCTTCCCCCAGGCTCTCACTGCAATTCCCAAACAGATGGATCATTCTTCTGATGTCTTTGTGAAATCATGTCAATATTTCCGATTTTTAACACATTATTTTCTTTTTGTTGCTGTTTCAACCCAGTGTTCTTCTGGTACATTTCAAATTATTATATTAAGTATTAAAATTATTAAAGAATTGCAAAATAGTTTCCATTATAAAACCCTATTTTCATCATTTAAAACTTTACAACAATCCTCTCATAACGATGTTTTCCAGTAACTGGGTGTCCCACAGAAATCAACAGCCTTGAGATGAATATCAGTCCGGATATTCTTCATTTGCTTCTGTTCTTTTTCCCCAATTCTCATTCTTACTCTCTATTACCTGTTTGTTGTAAGTGTAGAATATGGAGAAACGATACAGGAAGATCCTGCTTTTAAATTCCGACAGAAGTTGAGGTTAGAGTCCTTAGGCGGAGCAGTTCACAGGAGGAGTTTTAAAATTTGCCTTCTCACAGAAACATGGAGCCCTTTCCAGTGCGGGTTCTTCCTCACTAGCACCTTCATGGAGTGCCCGCATCTGTGCCAACATAGACTAAAGCAGACTTCTTAGAATCATAAATCATGCAACCTCTATTACTCACTCAAACAGATTCTAGTTTGTGTCAGAGTGCTCAGCAAAGCAGGAAAGAAAATCCAGTGGAAAAAGACAGTCTCTTCAACAAATGGTGTTGGGAAAATTGGAAGCCACATGCGGAAGAATGAAACCAGACCACTTTCTTACACCGTACACAAAAATAAACTCAAAATGGATAAAGATCTAGATGTGAGACAGGAATCCATCCAAATCCTAGAGGAGAACACAGGCCGCAACCTCTGTGACCTCAGCGGCAGCAACTTCTTGCTAGACACGTCTCCCAAGGCAAGGGAAACAAAAGCAAAAATGAACTATTGGCACTTCATCAGGTTAAAAAGCTTTTGCACAGCAAAGGAAACAGTCAACAAAACTAAAAGGGAACCTACAGAATGGGAGAAGATACTTGCAAATGACATATCCAATAAAGGGCTAGTATCCAAAATCTATAAGGAACTTCTCAAATTCAACACCCAAAAAACAAATAATCCAGTCAAGAAATGGGCAGAAGACATGAACAGACATTTCTCCAAAGAAGACATCCAAATGGCCAACAGACACGTGAAAAAATGCCCCACATCAGTCGGCATCAGGGAAATACAAATCAAAACCACAATGAGATGCCACCTCACACCAGTCACAATGGCTAAAATTAACAAGTCAGGAAAGACAGATGTTGATGAGAATGCAGAGAAAGGGGAACCCTCCTACATTGTTGGTGGGAATGCAAGCCAGTGCAGCCTCCTGGAAAACGGTATGGAGGTTCCTCAAAAAGTTAAAAATAGACCTACCCTGCAACCCAGCAATTGCACTACTGGGTATTTATCCAAAGGATACACACATAGTGATTTAAAGGGGCATCTGAACCCCAATGTTTATAGAAGCAATGTCCACAATAGGTAAGCACTATGGAAAGATCTGAGATGTCCATGGACAGATGAATGGATAAAGAGGTGATATACACACAGGAATATTACTCAGCCACCAAAAAGAATGAACTCTTGGGACTCCTGGGTGGCTCAGTTGGTTAAGCAGCTGCCTTCAGTATGGGTCATGATCCCAGGGTCATGGGATCGAGTCCCGAATAGGGGTCCTTGCTCGGCGGGGAGCTTGCTTCTCCCTCTGCCTCTGCCTGCCACTCTGCCTGCTTGTGCTCTCTCTCTCTCTCTCTCTCTCTCTGACAAATAAATAAAATCTTAAAAAAAAAAAAGAATGAACTCTTCATTTGCAAAAAATGGTTGAACTAGAGGGTAGTATGCTAAGCGAAATAAGTCAGTCAGAGAAAGACAAAACCATATGATTTCACTTACAAACAAAAGAGATGAACATGGGGAAGGGAAGGAAAAATAAAGTAAAAACAGAGAGAGGCAAACCATAAGAGACACTGACCTCTAGAAAACAAACAGGGTTGCTGGATGGGCAGTGAGTGGAGGTTAGGGGTAACTGGGTGATGGGCATTAAGGAGGGCATGTGATGGAATGAGCACTGCGTGTTATATGGAACTAATAAATCACTAAATTTCACCGTTGAAACTAATAATATACTATATGTTAGCTCAATTGAATTTAAATTTAAAAATTTTACAAAATACCTAGAAATCTGACTTCTTATATTAAAAGATGAATCTGGGGAAAAGTTTTGTCAGTGATCTTAACCCCATCTCAGTTCAGCGCCCAAGACCTGAATGAGCTCATCAGTGTTCCCTTTAAGTAGCGTTGACTGACTCACCACCATAATCTTGAGGGCATATCCATGTACCCAAACTGTGTCTTTTTCGGTACTATCTTGGGGATTTACAGGAAGGCATATTTGGGTACAGCCGTCCTGGGTCACAGGGAGAAGGCACCCACGTCCTTGGAGACGCCGCCAGTTTTGAGCTCCATGACCTTGGGCAAGTAATCTGAGCTCACTGAGCCTCACTTCTTCGAAGGTAAAGATAAGAATGCCTTCCCTTTGTCCTCTCAAGGGTTTCAGGAAACTCAAATGAGTTAATACATTGGCAAAGACCTTGTAGATTGCAAGGCGTAGGTTGAACGTAACTTAGAATCATCAGTCAGAACCTGCATAGTAAACTGGAACACGCGAGCCACATTCTCAGAAGAACATCAGGACCTTCTGTGGGACCCAGTTCCCTATATTGCAAAGGACTTAATCCACTGGCACAAGGGGATATTTGAGAGCGTAGCATTTAAAGCATTTGGCTGATTAGACCATTTCCAGCAGGGCATTTGTGCACCTTACAAACGAGCCCTTTATCTTCTTGCCTGTGAAACTTACAGAAACACCTACATAATAGGATTCATCATGGAGCTTGTGCTCGTCTGAACTCATTTATGAGCATGTCGGTCTTTATCCAGAACAAACAGGGTTTAATGAAAGTTCTTACAGAAAGAATCTTGTGCCGTGAATCAAACACAGTCAGTATTAAACTTCCTGACACTACTTAATTTGTCAGACAAGTTTCTTTTATTTTTTTTTTCCCAGTCCTGGCCTTGTTCTGAATTTTCCAACGATTCCTGGAATAAGTAGGCTGCATTTATCCATCTTAGCCTTCTCATAATTTCCAGTGACTCGGATGGGAATTTCACGCAGTTGGGTTGACAGCGATTTATGATTTTTATTTTATTATTATGATTACTTGGAAGCCTGTTTTTAGTGTTCAGGTGAAATGCTTTTATAGTGCTCCATTAGCATAAATAGTGAGACACTTGAATGTCTTATCCTTGCCTGCTTTCCCACACTTTGTTCCATTATATAAACTGAATCAATCATATTATTCGGGATTATAATCTTCCCTGTCTCTGCTGCTGTCTTTTTGGAGGCTCTGGATTCAGAGCGTTGAAGCTGAAGGATCCTTTACCATTGACCTTGCGGCAGATGAGACCGCATGATCCAGGGACATGGAATGTTCCGCCCAGCGCAGCTAGGCTTGTTTTTGCTAAAAAGCCAGGACTAGAAACCAAACCTGACTCTTAGACCAATGTCCTTTCTAAGATGCCCCGCGTCCTTGGAAAGCCAGTCAAACCTCTGCTATTCAAAAATCCTGAGACAGCCAGGTTTTCTGTAGAGAAGAGTATATAACAGTTTGATTGTTAGAAGTTTAATATCTGACCATTTTGAGATCAGTGTCTAAAATGGACAGTTCAGGGCGCCTGGGTGGCTCAGTGGGTTAAAGCCTCTGCCTTCGGCTCAGGTCATGATCTCAGGTTCCTAGGATCGAGGCCCGCATGAGGCTCCCTGCTCGGCAAGGAGCCTGCTTCCTCCTCTCTGCCTGCCTCTCTGCCTGCTTGTGATCTCTCTCTCTCAATCTGTCAAATAAATAAAGTCTTTTTTAAAAAAAGTTGTAATATCTGACCATTTTGAGATCAGTGTCTAAAATAGACAGTTCAAACCTGCCTTCTTAGATGGGGGTGAAAGGTTTTTTTCTCCTTTCTTGATAATTTTTGAGAGTGCCTTTTCTAGATCATTCCAGGTCCTCAGTGATCCTGAGCCTCAGTCACTGTGTTTTGCAAGAGGCAGTGAGTACGGTGATCAGTCCGCTGGCCTTGCAGACCTTTCGTTCTCTGCTGTTCTCCACTGTGTTACTTTGTTAGTTTGGTGACATCTTCCTTAGAGTAGCCAAATGTCTCGCAAATTGCCAGCTTTTTCCATCAGTTGTGCATGGGACCACAGGCACCTCCTTGACAGCTTGAACTTGTCAACATAGTTTGCCACTGGGTATGATGGATCATTCTTCACTATTTTAAGAATTTGTGTTAGGCTGGGTACAATTTCATTGTCGCCTTGCTTCAGATTCTGATTCTGAGTCAAACATCCGAGAGAATTCAGTGTGACGCGGAGCCTTAGTTCCTGGTCTGTAGAGGAGAAATGGTGCCCATCTCACCGACCAGGTTGAGGAGGAAGAGAGGGAGTGTTTGCAGAGTGCAGGAGAACCCGGGAGACGGGCTGTCACATGAGAGCTGCCTGGCCATCATGGGCATCATTGTCATCGTCGCGATTTGCGGCTCAGTCTTTGAGCGTCCCCTTCTGTGAAGAATGGGTACCATCGTTCTCATCCTTACAGTACGGTTATATACGAAAGTTGTTTGTTCGTTATTTTTTCGAATTATCTGGACATTTTCAAACGCACCACGTGCCCTCGCTAGCATGCATCTGAATGTGGCACTGAGTCTCCCCCGGGGCCTGGGAAGAGTACACGGTGGCGGTGGAAGGGGCGCAGCGGGATTTCATTTCGCTGTGTAAGGTTGGGTTTTATCTCTGGCCTTCCTCTTGAGCCACTCCCTCCCTTGAACCCTCAGGTGATCCATGCCAGGCTTTTCACGGCTGCAATGAAAACTCCCAGGTCGCTCCTGACATCCCCTGGGTGGACTGTCGTGGGTCACGAGCTGCTGCGTCTGCAACAGGTGGTGAGAACGAGCCCCGCGCGCACGGAGCGTCTGGCCCAGTGGGCATCACCTTTCAACCGCAATGCTGTACATTCAAGTCTTAGAAAGTGTCCGCTGTTTCATCAGCAGCAGTAAGAGCATCCTAGTGAGCCGGGCCCTGTTCATGTTTTCCAGCATTTTGAAAAGCTTTCTCCGTATTTTCCCGACTAACCGTATTGCTGATAATGGCCAAAAGAAACCAAGTCCAAGAAAATTCTGTTGTATACTTTTAGTGTCGGTGTGAAACTTTTTATCAGAGATCTCACTCTCTTGAAAAGTGGTTAAAAATTAAATTATGTATTTTCACCTTGCGTGAATTATACATTTTATTATGAAGACCATCTTATACATGTCTATTTAGAATTCATACAGAGAGTAGTGACTTTATTTTAAATCCCTTTCTAGTCCTTTACCACCTCTTTTTTTTTTTTTTTTTTTTTTTTGGCCTTCTAACTCTTTAAAAATAACTTTTTATTGGGCGCCTGGGTGGCTCAGTGGGTTAAAGCCGCTGCCTTCGGCTCAGGTCATGATCCCAGGGTCCTGGGATCGAGGCCCACATCTGGCTCTCTGCTCAGCAGGGAGCCTGCTTCCTCCTCTCTCCTCTCTCTCTGCCTGCCTCTCTGCCTACTTGTAATCTCTCTCTCTGTGTCAAATGAATAAATAAAATCTTTAAAAAAATAAAAATAAAAAAAATAAAAATAACTTTTTATTTATGGAGTTTTCCAAAGAGGTATAAAAGCAAGAGAAGATATCTAATGAACCCTATATTCGACTTATCACCCAGTTTCAGCAATGATCGACACATGGAATCTCCCCCATCCTCACAGCATGGGGTATTTTTTTTTTAAGATTTTATTTATTTGACAGAGAGAGACACAGTGAGAGAGGGAACACAAGCATGGGGAATGGGAGAAGTAGAAGCAGGCTTCCTGTGGAGCAGGGAACCCGATGTGGGGCTTGATCCCAAGACCCCAGGATCATGACTGGAGCTGAAGGCAGACGCCTAACGACTGAGCCACCCAGGCGCCCCAGGATGGGGTAATTTTAAACATACTCCCAGGTATCATATCATTTCAATTGTAGGCATCTCAAAGAAGAGATAAGGACTCTTTTCTTTAAAAAAAAAAAAAAAGATGAAAGTACTTTCTTAATATCAAGTATTCATTCTGTGTTCAAGTTCCCCAGTTGCCCCCATGAATCTGTTTTTATAATTAGCGTGTTTGAACCAGAATCCAAGTATGACGCACCTGTCACATTTGGTTGACCTATTTCTTATGTTTCTTAACATCCGGTTTCCCAACCGTAGTCTTTCGTATCTGAAGATACGGGATGATTTGTCTGGTAGAATGTCCCCCCAGCCCAGGAGCAGCGACTGCCTCCCCTTAGCCTTGTGAGCACATCTCTTTATCCCTGTGTTTACTGGAAACTCATAGGTTTCGGAACTTGGTCAGAATCAGAGTGTTTTGCTTATTTCTTTTTTATTTACGCGAGATGTCCTGTTACCGATGTGGCTGTACATTAGGGGGGCAAAATGAAGGGCTGTCTCTCCTTTCGTGTGTCAGGTTGATCCTTCCCTAGATTAGAGGGTGTAATCCAGTTTATAAAATTCCCCATCGGCTTTTCATCTGATGGTTTCCGCATCTAGAGCATAACTCATTTTGAAAGATTTTTCCAAAATTCCCGAGAGGGTCTTAGAAATACTCGCTAATTTCTAATAAAATAATGAATTTCAGGTGAATATTCAGGTGATTCATTCATTCAGGCGATAGCATGATGCAAAATGTTTTCACATTTTTATGTAGAAACATGTACTTTTCAGGATTCTCACTAGAAAAGTAAAAATGATTCTAACTCTCAAAGAAGATAAGCATGAGAAATGATTAGTCAAGGGTTGGCTTGTTGATTCTCATAAATCCCAACTGAAGATTGGAAATGTGCATTGTTTCCAAGAATTTTTTTTAAGAGAACAAAGTGATTTTAAAGCCTTTATCTCCCATAAAACACAAGCAACTCAAGGCAATTTAAAGTGCTCCACATTCCTTTTGGTAATAATGTAAAAGAAAAAGTCAGTGATTAAATATTGAAATTTCCCTTTAAGTAAAGCATCAAGATCACCATCTCACAGAGCAGGTGCGTCTATACTGCTTCTAATCCTCTTTGTATACTAATCTTACTTCCTGATTTCAGACTTCCCTTTGGTCTGAAAAGATTTTTGCTTTATAACTTATTTGTTGCATTACGCGTAGATCTGATTCTGGAGCTGAATTGACTAAATTTTGATCGCTGCCCTCCAAGCTCATCTACTGGAATACTTGATGTCCTTGAGAATCCAGAAACGTGGATCCATCTTCCTCATTTATGGCAAAAGCTTATTTGGGACCCACAGTCAAGACTTTAAAATTATACCCAGGTTTTTGGGTTTTACATATCATTCCACTTTTTATGTGGAATAACCTTCATCGGAATCATTTCAGGAAATGAGAAAAGTAGGATACGGTCATGAGTCAGACCTGGAAAGCTACAGCATGGAATGAATTAGTCAGAAGAAGGGTTTCGGTGGCCAGCATGAGCTGTGTGCTATCAGGAAGTGGCGTGAGTTTCCATGATTTTAGGTACTGTAAATCATGTGGCATAATGCTCCAGACACCTGGAGTCTTTTTTTTTTTAATCATAATTTTTGAGATAAAATGGGAAAGTATTAGGGAGCGCTACATTCCTTTCAGTAGTTGGCTGTCCCTGCTGTCAGGTCGAATGGATTTTTACCCGTTCCCCCTCCAGTGGGGACAAGGACATTCACCCCACGGCCCTTTGGGGTTTGGGGTCAAGTCTGAAAGGCGATTGGCCTTGACAGAGTCCCATTACAAAGGGAGGGATCTGTCTCTTTTGTTTCTAATACTTTTTCGCAAACCACAGGTCTTGTGCCTTATCCAGCCATGCCCTTTATGGCCTGCAGCAGAGTTCCTCTGCCCTGTGGTGTGTGTGCCTTCAGAAAAGGCACCCTGAATTTCAGAGTGATCCAGCGTTTCCAGTGTCCCGTCGTCCTGTTAAAGAGAAAAGAAACACTTGTGGAAATGCGATGGATCAAAAGTCTGAGTCACGTAAGGTCTATAGCACATCACTAGAGAAAAATGCTGAAAATACATAATTCCCCATTAAAACTGCACACAGAGGAAAGTGTGTTGTTTGATTGGCCACACAAGTAATCAAGTCATCTCTTTCCCATCTGTTAAGCTTGATTGCTTGATCGGTACATAGAGCATTCGATTGTGATAGCTTGGGAGATCTGTATGATATTATGTGTGTGTGTATTTTTTTAACCAGCGTATCTAATGGAATAATTCAATTAAGAGTGGAGCCTCACTGTGAGCATTCACCCTCCCCATTCAGCATCGGAGGCATTCTAGGTGACTCTGGTGTCCTTGGCAACCTGGTAAACATTTTCTCTGGAAGAATCCCGTAAACCAGGTTTGCCTTGTTTGCCATTTGTGACACTCTGACAAGATTCCTCCAGAGGATTATTGGTCTACAAGTTGCCCGAGGATGGTCTGATGTTCTTGTCCCACAGTGTCACTGAGCAAGCAGATGGTCATCAGCACGGTTCTCTCCCCTACCTAGTCTAGGGTAGAAGGGTGTGCCCTGGATGGAATGCTTGTGTCCCCCTGAAATTCACATGTTGAAATCGCAGCACTAAGTTACAAGGTGATTAAGTTACGAAGGCAGAGACCTCGTGAATGAAACTAGTGACCGATGTAAGAGACCCCAGAGAGTTCCCTCTCCCCTTCACCAGTGTGACAACGAAGTAAGAAGACAGCGCCTGTGAACCAGGATGGGTGCCCCACGAGACACCAGACCCGCTAGTGCCTTGATCCTGGGCTTCCCAGCCTCCAGAACTGTGCAAAATAAATGTCTGTTGTTTCTAAGCTGCCAGACAGTATGCATGGGAATCTTGTTAAAATACTGACTGTCCTTCGGTAGATCTCAGGTAGGGCCAACTCTCGGCCTTTCTCACCAGCTCACAGTGCTGCTGGCTCAGGGCCACCCTGTGAAAATCCAGGCAGTCCCAGCCAGGGTTGTATAAATGAGCTGTGTCTGCAGAGTCAGCAAGAAGCCAAACCCTAAAGTGTGTCGCTTGCTGCCTGAGGCTAATATGTACAGAGCCCTTGCGTGTCCGAGACCCCAAGTCTCTTGACATCGCATTCACCCTTCCCCCCAGCAGGAATCTCTCCAGGATGGAGCAGCCCTCAAAGGCCCATGGCATGAGTCCCTTGCTGGCCTTCCCACCCAGCATCTCAAACCTCATTTCATCTTCTGAGCACATGGCTGTGTGCACTAAACTCTGCCAAAGCCTTGGAAAGTTCTGGTAATTCCCTCCCTTTCTCCACTGGCTAGACTTTGTTAGTATGAGGATGCTTTCTACGACTCTTGGTCATTCAAGTCTCCCCATGGGACCCACGAGACCTACTCTTAAGGATTCATTCTAAACTGTTTTACACAGAAAGCCGCTCTGGCCTTTATCCTCTGACATTGAGGGAAAGGGCTCAGAAAGTTCAGAAGTAAGGGATTTTGCCTTCACTGATCAAGGGGTAATACTAGACATCCTGTGAAGAAGGTCTCAGAGATTTACGAATTCCTTCAGGCTGATTTAAAGAAAGAGTCAAGGAGGAATGTTCACAAGGAGAGTCTCCCAGCCCAGAAATTTGAGCCGATGCTGGATTTCAGAGCCACCCATGTTCAGAATGTGGGTTTGTACTTGCTGAAGAATCGGGAAGCCAAAGTGACAGAACTGATTTCCTCTACCTTTTTCCCCCCAACTACCCCAATGGAAGTACGTTAAATCTCTAACTGGTTATTTTATTACCATGGAATTTTCAAATAAAACAGCAAATCGGCATCATTATTTTAAGAACCTAGGAAATATGATTCAGGACCCATCATTCATTTTTCCAAGGAAGAAAACTGGTATAGATATTTCCTGCGAGGGTAAATTTCTGCGAGTTTTCCAGTTAGAAGCCAGCGACCGTTGGTAAACTCCCGTTGAAAAGAAACAGCGTTCAGAATGTAGGAGTAAAAATAGTTACCACCGGCATGCGTACATCCTTGACGGTTTCCCGGAGTGTCCTGGGTGCCCCTGAAAAGCCTTTCCACTGTTTTGTTTAGGGAGGGAAAAAAAATAAGGTCTGATTCCAAATAATTGCCAAGAACGTGGCATTTGAAAAGGTGAGTTTAATCGTTGTTACAGAGTGGCTCGTCTTGGTCAACATCCAAGTTGTGGTTTTGCATATACGAAGGGCTGACTGAGCGCTGGGTGTCCGATCAGAGGATGTGGGTGCAAATCCCCTCAGATGTGTTATAAAGTTCTGCACGGGCCCCCAAGCCTGTCTGGAGGCAGCTTTCCAGCGGTGGCCTGGAGTCCTCACATTCCTAGCTAATCATGGTCTTCCAGAGAGTTTTCCTTGAAAACAGGAAGGCAGACGGCAGGCCGGAACTTGTTCTCTGCAGAGTCCTTAAATAAATAAGGATGTTGACGGAAGAGTGGTAGTTTGAGGCGGGCGCATCTTATATTGTTACATACTCTTAAAATGTTAGTTGTATTAGTGTCCCGTGGCGGGGCAGGGGGGGCTTAAACAGCAGACTTTTATGCTTTCCCGGTTCAGGAGGCCGGAAGTCCCAGATCAAGGTGTGGGCAGAGTTGGTGTCTTCCGAGGCCCCTCTCTCCCTGGCTTACAGGGCTGCTTTCTCTGCTCTCTTGCTGTGTCCTCGCGTGGGCAGGTCTGGAATTACACCACAGAAGTAAGAATTGTGGGGTGCCCTGGTGGCTCAGTCAGTTAAGGGTCCGAGTCTTGAGCTCAGCTCAGGTCTTGATCTCAGGGTCGTGAGTTCAAGCTGCACTTGGAGCCTAATTAAAAAAAGAAGTTAAGAATTCCAACAAAAGTCACATAAATCTCTAAATGGTAGTTTGGACCACCGGAGATGGTTTTACTCTGGGAGAAGACTTATGGAGAAGACTTACAGTTGGGCGGGGGGAGGGGGGGCCCTGCAGAGAACAGGGCAGACCTTGGCCACTTAGGAGTCTCGGTTGTGCTTCCCCTATTCTGACTTGCTCCTCCTTACCCTCCAAGTGCCTCTAGGAGAGAGGCCTCAGGATCACACCTGGATTCTGGGTTCAGGAGCTCCTGCGTTCAGCTTGGGTGGTCAGGGGTCCACTGTGGGCCCATCACCTCCTCAGGGAACTCTGGCGGAGTCTTTTCCAGGCCCTGGCACTTGGGCCTGTCGTAGATATTTAACGAGTAGATGAGTGAGTGAATGAATGAATTGACGTCAATTGCAAACCAGCTCACGCTCACCTGCGCGTGGCTCGGCCATGGAGGCTGTGGCCCTCCTGCCATGTCCCCCATCACCGTTCTCCCTGTGCAGCCCTTTAGGGAGGGACTGCTGGGGTAGATGCCCCCGGTGGAGTTAAAGCCCATTTTGTTTGGTGGGTGGTGGAAATAAGGCAGGTTGGTGGAGTCCCACTGTAGCCTGGACTCCAGGGACAGCAGCACCACCCTGGCTGGGAGACAGTATTAATTCTCCAAGTCGACCTCCAGAAATTGTCATTCTGGTGTCTCAGGCACCCAACCACTAATACGGATTGGGAACGACCACAGCGAATCATCTAGAAGATGCATTTCCAAACTCGAAAGCAGATGAGAACATCACCTAAACCATCACCAGGTTAGAAAATGAACCCTGCTGTAAAGAAGTCAAAATAATAATTCTAGAAAGTCAGAGACGATCGTAGAAAGTGTGTTCATGGCAGAATTTCACCTAGTTGCCCACAGGCTGCCTCACATGTGGCCACTGGCTGTCTGAC
This sequence comes from Ailurus styani, assembly GCA_002007465.1. Classification (NCBI taxonomy): domain Eukaryota; kingdom Metazoa; phylum Chordata; class Mammalia; order Carnivora; family Ailuridae; genus Ailurus; species Ailurus styani. The sequence goes on along the minus strand of LNAC01000045.1, from coordinate 3,294,823 downwards.
TCTCTTCTTGGGCCCATTGCCTTTGTGGGCAGCCTCCAGCCCCGGGCAGGACGTGCTAGGACCCAGACAGCGCGAGCTCAGCATGGCACTCAGTCATGGCCAGGGACAGGCAGCGGCCCGTCCTCAAGGGGGATGAGACAGCAGAGTAGAAGTAACAGAAGGCAAATGAAGGAGAACTTCAGACATGACTGGTCAGATCTCAGCATCCAGCAAACCTCACCATCCCTCCTGGGTGGTTGAATTCAAGAGAGAGAGTACAATTTAGCAAAATCATCTAAACTACGCACAATAAACACACAAAATAAGTGCAGACACGAACGGCATGCATGTCTTTGTAATTGCTTTATACTCTGCTGTCGTCCTTCGCTTGGATTTACAATATAACCCAGAAGAAATAGCGTTTTATTTAGATGGCGTTACGACAGAAGTCAACAATCTTCTGCCAGCACATTTTGTACCAGACATTAGTAGATGTACTGGTAGATGGAGAAGTTAATAATACCTTCTGAAATTATCACAAAAGATGTTTTTCAGTCATCACGCTATTTCTTATGATGTTAAGCAAAATATCAGTTTATCACAATATAAAGACAGATTTTCAAAGTATTATAATGATTATTAAATTATATCTCAAATAAGGCTGTTTAAAAAGTACCATACTCATATTTGAAAAATTTAGATTTGCAGAGACCTTAAATCCTAAGCATGGAATAACTTGACATTTTCTATCATTTTTACCCTTTGGAAAACTCTGCTTTCCCTGTTTTTTTTTTTTTGTTGTTTTAATTTTAATCTTTTTTTTTTTTGAAGGAGAGAGTAGGAGTCAGGGTTGGGGGAGGGGCAGGGGCAGAGGGAGAGAGAGAGAACCTTAAGCAGCCTCCACGCCCAGCACGGAACCCAACACGGGGCTTGAGCTCACGACCCTGAGATCATGACCTGAGCTGAAATCAAGAGTCAGACACTTAACCGACTGAGCCACCCAGGCGCCCCTGCTTTCCCTGTTTCAATCTGAAATCCCAGCTTTTCCGGCTTAAGAGGTCATCAGGGAGCTTTTGCAGATATCAAAGATATGTCATTTTATTAAGAGAACTAATTTGATTATTTAAGATTTTGTTTAATTGAACAATAGTTGGCATGCAAGGCGCCTGGGTGGCTCAGTGGGTTAAAGCCTCTGCCTTCGGCTCAGGTCATGATCTCAGGGTCCTGGGATCGAGGCCCGCATCGGGCTCCCTGCTCGGCGGGGAGCATGTTTCCTCCTCTCTCTCTCTGCCTGCCTCTCTGCCTACTTGTGATCTCTCTCTCTCTGTGTCAAATAAATAAATAAAATCTTAAAAAAAAAATAGTTGGCATGCAATTGTAATTGGTTTCGGCTGCACAACATAGTGATTCCGCGTTTCTGCACATCACAAATGCTTACGGTGGGTGTAGTTACCATCTATCACCAAAGTCACTACATTTCTGACTCTACTCCCTATGCCGTACTTTTCCTGCCTGTGACTGACTTATTTTATAACTAGACGTGTATACCTCTTAGCCCCATAAACATTGATAGGCTAATTTCCAGATTCTTATTCATTTAGTACACACCTAACCATATATACCAAATTCCATATGTAGCTTTGAAAGAAAAAGTACACTGAATGTCTTGATTTAGGGCTTCTCTGAAAGTGGTAAGTTGTTAAGAACAGTTGTTAGACTCCACAGCCTTTGCTTAAAATCCTGTTTCTAAAGCTGAGTGGTAGGGAGTGTGTTAGCTCAGGCTGCCATAGCAAAATACCGTGTAGACTTGGTGACTTCTCAAGGTCTAGATTCCGGAAGGTCTGAGATCAGGGTGCCAGCCTGGTTGGCTCTGGTGGGAGCCCTCTGTGCCTCTCTGGGGAAGCTTAATGGTGCCCATGAAAGCTCTCCTCTTGGTTCCACTGGAAATGCCCTCTCTCTTGACTGTGCTGAGGGTGAGGGGGGTCCCCTGTGGCTGGGCTTGGGCTCCTGACACTCCGGATGCTGGGGGCCCCAGCCACTCCCTCACTCCACTGCCCCTTGATTCCGGGGGCAACATGGCTGCAGCCTGGTGAGAATCTTTCTGTGACCCTTTGGGCTCCAAAGAATCCCCCAAATCTACTATCTTGTTACCTGTGTAGAACATTCAAAAGCGTGGACACCAACACAGAGTTTTGGCAAGTGGTCATTCATGCAGGTTATGTCCCTGTTATCAGAAAGTCATTTCTAATAAGTCATGCACTTATGACTAATCATTTTCTCAACCGTTTCCATTTTCCAACTACGACATCGCAATGGGTCAGGCTACTTATATCTTTCCTGTTTCCCCTTTTCATGGGAAAAACATACTGTCTTTCCATGTCTCGAATGGAATTGAACATTTCTTATAAAACATACAGCTCCGGGGAAAACCCATCGCTATTCTCAGCTTGCTTCCTCCTATTCTTCAGTTCCTGGTATGGGGATGTGCAGGCCTTATGACTTCTTCTTTCTGATCTGGAGCGCTATTGTGACTTGTTGGCTGGATGAGTATTGAGGAATGCTGTGTTTATCTGCAAACTACAAACACAGTTTTCCTCTTCAGCCACGATGATTTTGCCTTCGTGTGTGCATTTATGGAACCTTTGCCTCAGCTTCTAGAATAACTAGTAGTAAACGCACCTGCTGACAACAGCATATTAGCAGCATTATTGGGGTTCTTCAAATAAGGCTCAACTATACGAGTCAGTGACTTTACATTAAAAGCTCTTTAGTTTGAAACACAAAAAATGGTTTCTGCGTTTTTAAAAATTAATGATAAGGAAGAAACGGCGAACAAGGACATAGAGTCGGTGTTTTTATGTCATTTCTTAGAGCCAACATTTCGTAAATGGTAAAAGTTCTTAGAGTCAAAGCTGAGTAAGTCTGCTGGTAAATGTTTGGAGCAGAAGATTGCTAATAGTCGGAATTTTGATTTTTGTGTGTGGTTATTTTGTGGAAAAAAAAATGAACTTTCGCCTCATGTGATTGCTAACCATTTTCTGAGTCATTGGGACATTTGCTGTTAGCCATGATATTTCCGCAAATCACTTTCTTTTGCTGTTCTTCAGATGATCAAGAAGCATGCTGTATTTCTGAGGAATTTCATTTCATTCAGGATCTACTGAAATCGTTCAGCCTTTCTGCATGGGTTTTTCCATCAGGCAGTTGAGGATCAGATGATTATCTTCTTTGGACCGCTTTGAAATGGCATGTTTTAAAGGAGACCTTATGAAAAGAGCCCCCCCCCTTTACTTTTGACCAAGAAAGTAAATGAACGTACGAATGTGTTGGCGTGCTGGGGCTATTCTTACCATGTTAGAACGAGCCTACTTCATCTCAGATCCCAGAGTTGTCCCCCCCCGGGGGTGCTTGAAAAGCCAGGGGAGACATCGGGGTCACAGCAATGGCGGGAGAGCTGCTGGCATTTGGGGGGGTGAGGGGAGGTGGGGGCCCCACGCGGTGATAAACAGAGTAGGATGGGACACAGGCTCCTCTCCCTCATTCTCCCTGAGAGCAAACAGGGCGCCCACATCTGCTTTTCTCAGGGTTTCCTTTTACCCCTGCCCCACATGGCTGCAGTTTGCATCAGAAACCACAAGGAGCTCAGATCTACTTCCTCATATCTAAAACGACTTTCTTGGTCACGGTTCGCATCAGTTTTCTGTGGGCAGCCAGCGCCCAGGGACTCCACCAACACAGGCTTCAGTGAGGAAATGCCAGGCAGGGTCGAGCTTGAACTCTGGCTGGGTTGTGGAAGCGTGGGTAACACGTGCTGACCGGCAGGTGCAATGCTCTTATCTCCCTCGTGAGCAAGGGGCAAACTTGAGGTGATGACCTTGCAGCAAGGCTGGGGGTGGGGGGGTGGGCAGGGCTTGCTGTTTTTCTGACTTTGCTTTGCTTTAGCTTTCTGATTTGGTTTCTCTGAGGGATCACATTCCACTGAGAAGTATACGGAGACATATGAACCCAGAAGGCCAGTCCAGCCTGCCCCCTGCCCCTGGGACTGCAGGCACGGGGCTCAGGAGGGGCTGTCCCAGCGGCTGCCACACCAGTGATGGTGGGCCAGAGAATTCCATTCAGGTTTGTCAACATAAAGTCACATGTAAATTACCTCCATCTATCTGACTGCTTCTGGACCTGGGAGGACTCACTGCTTCCTGGTCCTCAACGCACGTGGCTCATACCACAGCTTGCTAAGACTTGAAGGCTAGGTCTGTGGCTGGGCCTTCCCGAGGTCGGTGGGTGCTTCCCAAGAGCAGGGCCAGGTCTCAGTCCCCGGATCTCATGGGAGCCAGAGTGGCCCCCCAGACACAGCATATGCTCAGACAACACTTGTGGAGTGAATAGGGAAAGGAGTGCCAGATGACCGTAATGTCACCCCCCAGTCATTTACAAGTCATTTAAAGATTTTATTTATTTAAAAGGAGAGAGGGCACACAAGAGCATGAGTGTAGGGGGTGGGGTGGCCAGGGGTAGAGAGAGAGGAGGAGAGAGAATCTCAAGCAGACTCCACAGTGAGTGCAGAGCCCAACACGGGGCCCCCTCCCACCACCCCAAGATCGTGACCTGAGCTGAAATCGAGAGTCGGATGCTTAAGTGACTGAGCCATCCAGGTGCCTCTCATTTACAAGTTTTAAAAGATGCCAATTACTTTTTTTTCCCCTAAATTCCTCTGTCTGGGTCAATATTTGGGAGTTTACAGGGTGCATGATCATTAATTCATCCAGTCACTTGGCTGCCAGATAGTGACTGAGCCTCCTCCTTGGTGTCCAGACCTGGGCCGGCTGTGGAAATACAGCAGGTTTTATTATACGAAACACTGCCATCAGTTAAAAGTGCCCCCAAACTGTGCAACTATGGCAAAACATTTCAAAATATCCACACACTGAGGCACGTGGGGGACTCAGTCGGTTAAGCATCCGACTCTTGATTTTGGCTCAGGTCACGATCTCAGGGTTGTGAGATCGAGCCCTGCATTGGCCCCAATGAGTGTGGACCCTGCTTAAGATTCTCTCTCTCTCTCTGCCCCTCCCCACCTCAAAAAAAAAAATCCACACATTTGTCCCCAAAGAATTACAGTGCTTACTGCTTACCTGAGCTCTGAAGGCCATCTGAAAATGCTTCACAGAGGGAATCATTCCTTGCAGACCACATCCGCTTTTTCCAGTGTGCCCGTGAAATCAGCTTGGTGCTTAAGTATCAGCTTTGTAGGATAACAGAGAACGAAGATGGACAATGAAGAATACAGTCGCTACTTTCCTATAACAATGTCAAGGTTACAGTGCACAGAGCATACATAGGGAAATGCTACATAGGTTCTCCAACCACAAAAACAAAGCTAAAGTGTAACTGGCATATGTTAGACCTACTTTTTTTTTATTGAAGCATAATTGGCATACACTATCCTATTAGTTTCAGGTATAAATCATAGTGATTCAATATTTATATACATTATGAAATGATCCCCATGGTAAGTCTAGTTACCACCTGTCCCCATACAAAGTTATTACAATACTATTGACTGTATTCGCTCCTGTCCATGACATCCCCATGACTCATTTATTTTATAACTTGAAGTCTGTACCTCTTTATCCCCTTCACTATTTTGCCAGCTCCCAACCCCTCTCTGCTCTGGATCCAACAGTTTGTTTCCTGGATCTATGAGTCTGGGTTGATTTTGCTTTATTTAGTTTGTTTCTGTTTTGTTTTTTAGGTTCCATACATAAGTGAAATCATATAGCATTTGTCTTTCTCTCTGATTTATTTCACTTAGCGTTATACCCTCTAGATCTAACCACATTGTCCGAAATGGGAAGATTTCATTCTTTTTTTTTTTATAGCTGAGTAATATTCCACTATAGGTACGTGGATACAGATATACATACCACGTTTTCCTTACCATTCATCCATTGATGGACACTTAGGTTGCTTCCATAGCTTGGATATTATAAATAAGGCTGCAATGAACATAGGGGTGCATGTATCTCTTTGAATTGGTGTTTTCATTTTCTTTGGATGAATACCCAGAAGTGAAATTTTTGGATTTTATGGTAGTACTATTTTTAATTTTTTGAGGAACCTCCTTACTGGTTTTCCCCTGTGGCTATACCAACTACATCCCCACCAACAGTGGACAAAGCTTTTCTTTTCTCCATATTCTTACCAACATTAGTTATTTTTTGTGTTTTTGATGCTAGCCTATCTCCCAGGTATAAAGTGATATCTCATTGTGGTTTTGATTTGTTATTTTCCCTGATGATGAGCGATGTTGAGCATCTTTTCATGTGCCTGTTGGCCATCTGCATTTCTCCTTTGGAAAAAATGTCGGGTGCCTGGGTGGCTCAGTGGGTTAAAGCCTCTGCCTTCGGCTCAGGTCATGATCCCAGGGTCCTGGGATCGAGGCCCGCATCGGGCTCTCTGCCTGCCTCTCTGCCTACTTGTGATCTCTCTCTCTGTCAAAAAAAAAAAAAAAAAAAAAAAAGGAAAAAATGTCCATTCAACTCCTCTGTCCCATTTTTTCATCAGGTGTTTTTTTTAAATATCATATTGTGTAAGTTTTTATATATTTTGGATACTAAACCCTTATTGGATATATGATTTGCAAATATCTTCTCCCATTCAGTAGATTGTCTCTTCATTTTGTTGTTGGCTTCCTTCGCTGAGCAGAAGCTTTTTCATTTGATGTAGTTCCATTTTATTTTAGCTTTTGTTGCCCATGCTGAAGGAGACTAGCTCCAAAAAAATATTGCTAAGGTTGATGTCCAGGAGCTTACTGCCTGTGTTTCCTTCCAGAACTTCTACGGTTTCAGGTCTTACATGGAAGTCTTTAATCCATTTTGAATTATTTGTTTACATAAGAAAGTGATCCAGTTTCATCCTTTTTAAAAATTTTTTCATTTATTCGAGAGAAAGGGAGCATGAATCGGGAGAGGGGCAGAGGCAGCCGGAGAATCTCAAGCCAACTCCCCACTGAGCAGGGAGCTCAACGTGGAGCTCAATCCCAGGACCCCGGGATCATGACCTGAGCCAAAGGCAGACACTTAACTAAGCCAGTGGCCCCAGTTTCATTCTTTTGCATGTAGCTGTCCAGTTTTCCCATCACCACTTATTGAAGAGACTGTCTTTTCCCCATTGTCTATCCTGCCTCCTTTGTCGTAGATTAATTGACTACATAGCACGGCTTCATTTCTGGGTTCCTCTCTTCTGTTCCACTGATCTGTGTGCCTGTTTTGGTGCCAGTGCCGTACTGTTTTGAGTGCTATGTTTGGTAATAGAGTTTGAAGTCAGAGCATAGGCATCTCCAACTTTGTTCTTCTTTCTCAAGATTGCTTTGGCTACTCGGGGTCAGCCCTGTACCTGAATCCTAAAGCAACCACTGTGCCTTTCATTTATATTCACATCACACTATGCAAATGTACCTTAAACATCTAAACATATACCCACTTATATTCTTGATTTTAGTTTTTTAGGACCTCTTCTGAATTCATTTTTAAAAGTGGCAAGATAGCCTCGCTGTGTAATTTAAGCAAATAGCTCTTCATACAAAATTCAATATGTGTTCTACTCTTGTAGCAAATTCTAAACCTTGGCTTGGAGACACTATACTTAGATCACACCCTCCGTATGAGCTGTTGAAATAAGAGGAACAGCTTGGTGCAGATTCATCAGAATAAATCTACCAACCACAGAATTAAGCTGTGTGTCGTCTGCTGGTACACCAGACGTCACATGTAAATTGCTAACTTGATGCTCTATGTCATGTTTTCAGATCATTGAAAACATGGCTAGGCTGTTGTTTTCCAACTTCTGAGGAAGACACAGGAGGGAAAAATGGGTGTTAAAGAGATCAACCCAGAAGAAATTGCAAGCATCATAGATTCCAGGAAGGAAGAAGAGTGCTTAACAGGAAAGTTAACCACACCTGTGGGCCCTGGGGCAACTTCTGTACCCCCAGAGATGATATGCAAATTATTATTCAATTAGTAATAATCACGCCTTGGATAAACCTCATTGGCTCCGATCCTACAAGTGGGACTCAGCCAGAAGATGCAGGAGTTGCTGTAGGCAGAGGAAGCAGCTTGGATGAAAGTCCCTGAGTCCTAAAAGTCTGGGGAGCACTGATGAGCCAGGAAGGTGTGGTGCGACCCACTCAGAGAGGTTCCACAGGAGCCACTCATGGTCTAGATGCTGGATTTTCTCCTGAGAGCCAATGGAGGCCAAAGCAGGGCTGACAGGAAGGGACAGACAAGCTGTTTCCTAATGCCCAGGTTAGGGCGTTAGGAATGTCTCAAAGAAGAGGCCATGGTGGTGCATTTTCCAAGACTCACCTTCTAGAATGCTCCCAAGACACACCTTCCTCCCTGTGTGCCGGGTCCTGTTGCTGTCAGGTAGGCTGCAGAGAAGTGGGTGAAGTCTTCCAGACATCTGTTCCTATAAACAGGCCTGCCCTAAACCTCCATAAAGGCACCCATGACCACCCACAAAATGGTATCCTCCATGGCAGCCCCTGGTGAAGGCACCCTCCTAGGAGGGAAAGGGCAGTGGAGGAACGAACCAGAGAGATGGAAAGAAGGATGGGGAGAAGAAACAGGCAGGGATTTAAAAAAGAGTCAGAAACTGTAACCAATAGGGTAGCCATGAATCCAACTGCATGAGATCACTTTGAACGTCAGTGATCTAAATGCACCAATTAGGACCAAGATTGTCAGAGGCGATCAAAAAAACGCGATCCCACCAGATGTCCTCAGCAAGAAACCATCTGTAAATACAAAGACACATGTAGATTTAAAGTAAATGGGTGGAGCAAGATAGACCATGCTAGCATTAATCAGAAAAAGCTGGAAGAAGTGAGCGGAATGCAGAAGGGTGGAAAGGAGGGCGGGAGGGGAAGGGGCGTGCGGTCACGGTTCACTCTGACGGTGTATCCACTGTGAGCCAGTCCCTGTGCTGAGCTCTGGGTAGGGTTCTCTCACGGCTCACCACCGCCCTAAGAAATAGGTCCTACCCCTACGGTTTTGGAGACTCAGGTCCACCTCCCCCTGGTGCAGCCTCTCGGAATAGGGGACACAGTCCACCCTCCCTGCCCTGCTTCCATTAGAACTTTTCTTCTGCAGCTACTTTATCAGAATTAGCTCAGGCTGCCCTTGACCCTTAGGCTGAAGGGGAAAAAAGGGAATTTTGCATGGCCCCCTTGCCTGGCATTTGCAGAATGTCCCATGGTCAGTCTGATCTCACACCTGAAGGGCAGGTCAAAAGGTTTTTTTTCTTTTCTTTTCTTTTAAGATTTTACTTATTTATTTGACACAGAGAGAGAGATTACAAGTAGGCAGAGAGGCAGACAGAGGGAGAGGAGAGACGAGGAAGCAGGCTTCCCGCTGAGCAGAGAGCCTGATGTGGGCCTCGATTCCAGGACCCTAAGATCATGACCTGAGCCGAAGGCAGAGGCTTTAACCCACGGAGCCACCCAGGCGCCCCAAAAGGTTTTTTTTCTTTTGTATTTTTAAAAACTGTTTCAAATGCAACAAAGGAGCCAGATGATCCCCAGAATGTATAATGATAGCATAGCACCTGCCATTCACCCCAAACTTGCTTACACCGAACTGTGCTATATGGGCCCTTTATGTACACCAGAGATGCTCAAACTTGAACATGCATCCCAACAGAGCTTCTGGGCACCTGGGTGGCTCAGTCGGTTTAGCGTCTGCCTTCGGCTCAGGTGATGATCCCGGGGTCCGGGGATTGAGTCCCGCTTTGGGCTCCCTGCTCAGCAGGGGAGCCTGCTTCTCCCTCTCCCTCTCCCTCTGCTGCTTCCCCTGCTGTGTGCTCTCTCTCTCTCTCTGTCAAATAAGTAAAAATCTTTTAAAAAATAAAATAAACACAAGCTTCTGATTCAGGAAATATATTCTGTAACTGCATGATCAATTACCACAAATTTAGTGGCTTAACACAATACACAGCAATTAGCTGACAAGTCTGTCATCAGAAGCCTGGGCATGGCGCTCCTGAGTTCTCTGCTCAAGGTCCTATGAGGCTGGGGATTCATAGATGATAGTTGAATGAAATGCACAAATGGATGGTTTTTCTTTACACTTGAAAGGCTGTTCTTAATCCCAAACAGCCCACATACGAATCAGCTCACTGTGAGTGCTCAAAACATATACGTCCCATCTCCAAGTAGGTAGAACCCAGCACCAGAAAAGCCGACGTGTCTAGGGGAGTTTTCCCCTGTTACTGATTTGCTGCCTGGAATTTTCCTCTTAGCCATGCATTCAGTCCTTCGGGGGTGAGACTTTGATCTCCATCATTTGCTGATTAAATACATCTTCTCTGGGAGGCCTTATACTTGAACAGCTGTCATCATTAGCGCTGTAATGGGAAAACAAGTTCATTAGGTAACATTCCAGTCTCGTTAGAAGGGAGATGCAGAGGGCAGGGCCATGTGAAGGAGAAAGGAAGAGATCTGGAATGTGACTCTGGGATGGCAAGAAGAGTAGCACAGACGAGGAAGGAGGAGGGGTGAGGACATGGCAGTGACACAAGAGAATTCGAGAGTTCTGCTCGAGAAGGCAATGTGCTGGGGGTGATCTGCAAGGCCTGCATAGGAGATTCACCAGAATCTGATGGGTTCCGCAGGCTGCAGGGTGCGCCTTGTGAGACTTGCTCACGCCCCGATGGCACTCAGCAGTGTGGAGCAGGACAGCCTCCTGACGGTCTCCGGGGAGGGCCTTGGCCTTGACTCTAGCGAGAATGGCCCAGTCAGCATAGCTGATATTTGGCCCTTCGCTAGATAAAAATGGTTGGCGAAAGAGGTTATCCAAGAAAAACAATATTTTTTTGTTTTCTGGTGAAATCCCTATTTTAAAAATATTTAGGTAAGAGGGGCGCCTGGGTGGCTCCGTGGGTTAAAGCCTCTGCCTGCGGCTCAGGTCATGATCTCAGGGTCCTGGGATCAAGCCCCACATCGGGCTCTCTGCTCAGCAGGGAGCCTGCTTCCTCCTCTCCCTCTCTGCCTGCCTCTCTGCCTACTTGTGATCTTTCTTTCTCTCTGGGTCAAATAAATAAATTTTTAAAAATCTTTAAAAAAAATATTTAGGTAAGAGATGGGGTTCTTTCCACAGTTGACACCCCAAAATATTCATGGGTTAAAAACACCAGGTTTGGGAATCGTGTGTATCAAACACACACAGTGCAAAGAAATTTAAGCCACGTGCCACACCATTATGTAAAAAAAGAGGAGGTAGATTTCCTCTCCCTAACCTTGAATACCTTATCTGTTAACCGAGGTTTCTGTGACCATTGATATACAAGGGGGGAGGGGAAAGAGAGAAGCCTTTTGGTTATTACAAACGTCATAAATGTTCACCGCGGAAATACGAGTAAGTCCAAATAAGCAAAAAAGGAAAACATTGCAATCTCATACAACATATTTTTTCCTTTCCACCAAAATGGATCACAGCAATAAACAAATGGCTTTGTAACCTGCTTTTTTCTCTTTTTTTTTTTAAAGATTTTATTTATTTATTTGACAGAGAGAGAGAGATTACAAGTAGGCAGAGAGGCAGGCAGAGAGACAGGGAGAGGAGGAAGCAGGCTCCCCGCTGAGCAGAGAGCCCGATGCGGGCCTCGATCCCAGGACCCTGAGATCATGACCTGAGCTGAAAGCAGAGGCTTTAACCCACTGAGCCACCCAGGCGCCCTGCTTTTTTCTCTTAACAGCAAGTCGTGACCTGCTTTTTCCTCTTAACAGCAAGTTATGTATATCTTGTGTCCTGAGATAGTTTTCACCTCCTTACTGTGAGAGGCTCTGTAGTCAATGAAGTGGTTTCAGCATGTGAATTAGCTGGTCGCTGACTGGGTGTTGAGGTTGCTTTTGGTGTGTGATTTGCCTAAGCAGTGTTGTAGGGGAATATGTTTGCATCTAAATCTTTGCCCACAGCTACGTGGATTTCCTTAGAATAAATGCCTAGGAGTAGAATTGTTGGGTTTTCAGTTGACATGGTTGATGCTGAGAGTCTAAAACTGTTGAATTTATTGTTGTTGTTGTTAACTGTATTTTTTTAAGTTCCTTAACATGGATAGATGAGCTAATGATCTGGAGTGGAATCAGTAGTGTTCTCATGGTGTCCAGTTTAAAGTCTGTCCTATTTGTGAGCTATTTCAGATGATTAACTTGGTGTCCAAATCTTTGACCTCAGAACTTATTGGTTCCTTGAGCTTGGGAGTGACGGCTGGTTGGTTGGTTGGTTGTTCAGTTGGTTGGTTGGCTGGTTGGTTGGTTGGTTGGTGGACACAGTAACACACTCCAGGACCCTTCAGTAGTAAAGGATTTTCCCCCCAGCTGCACTTGGCGATTGCCCCCTTTGGGGATTACTTCAGCTGACAGCCACCTCCCTCAGTTCCCCGCCCCTTCTCCAGGTAGCTGCTCTCCCAGAGCTGACCAATGTGGGGCTATCAACACCCAGCCTTTCTGCCCCAGTGAAGGTTGGGCCATCTTCAGAACTCCCCAAGGACCAGCAAAGCTTCCATTGGAGCACTGTATTTCAGTCTTCCTCTGCCCAGTCTCCTTTTCTCCCCTTACCATCCCCCCGCCCTCCTTTCCTTGGGGATTAAGCCCAGGAGCACCCCCCCAAATAAACCTCCTGCACAAGAACATCTGTCTCAGGGTCCAGTGCCTACTGAATTTATTCACTGACTGAGGGGTTGCAGGGGGTGAGGGGCTCAGCAGATCCCAGTAGTTGATTATGTCTATGCCACATAATTCACCTCCACAGAGGGTAGTGATACCACCAGGCTCTCCTTCAGGATAGAATAGCCAGGCCAGCTTAGACTCTTGGGGAGGGTTTCTTTAAAGGATGAAGTCAGGCACAATCTTCCTACGAGTTATATCAACATAAGAAGATTGATCAAACTGTAGCCTAGATTTTCACAAATGCAGCTTCAGTGGTCTTTTTTTAAAAAGATTATTTATTTATTTATTTGAGAGGGAGCACAAGCAGAGGGAGGGACAAAAGAGAGGGAGAAGCAGACTCCCCGCTATGCAGGGAGCCAGAGGCGGGGCTCCATCCCAGGACCCTGAGATCATGACCTGAGCCAAATGTAGATGCTTAGCCGACTGAGCCATCCAGGTGCTCCTTAAATGGTCTTTTAAAGAACTATCTTGGGGCGCCTGGGTGGCTCAGTGGGTTAAAGCCTCTGCTTTCGGCTCGGGTCATGCTCTTAGGGTCCTGGGATCGAGCCCTGCATCAAGCTCTCTGCTCAGCAGGGAGCCTGCTTCCCTCTCTCTCTGCCTGCCTCTCTGCCTGCTTGTGATCTCTCTCCCTCTGTGAAATAAATAAATAAAATCTTTAAAAAAAATTAAAAAATGAAAAAAAATACAGAACTATCTTAAAAGCCTCACATTGAAAATACCTGCATTTCTGTCTACTTCCCCATCATCTCTAACCTCGTCTGCTAAGGCCACTCATAACCAAACCTTTCTGCCTCCATCAATCACAAGTTCGTTTGGCAGAAGTCTGTAAGTACGTTAAGGTTCCGATTCTCAGCCGTGCTGTCTGCCCCCCTGGTATGTTCCAATCACGTCTTACGACAATTTCTAAAGAAACCAACTGCGGTTTGTAGACGTTTGAGCAGAATCTGTGTCATCCCTATCTCAATGTCTCCACCGTTCGCTTGCATTACCATATAATTTCAGGGGTGGAAGAGAACATTCGGCAAATGTCCAGGAGTCACTTACGAAAATGTGTTGAGCCAGCAAAGGAGCCAGAAAATAATAAAGAATTGCCATGTGAGGAGTGACAGACCTGCTCTGAGTGCATTATTCGGAGTGGATTATGCGACAGAGAACATAGTGAGCCCCAGGGGTGGTGGGTGAGCAGCTTCCCCCATACCCCTACCCCTCCAGGTCTGCTCACAGCAACGGACTAATCTATTTTTGCTTACTGCTAAATTAAGCCAGAGGCCAAGGGCTCGAATGCCTTTGGGGTCGGGAGCGACGGGGACAATTCTATCTGGTGAGCACAAGGCTTAGCCTCCCAGTTCAGCCCTGGCCCTGTGGGCTTCTGGTCCCTGAATGGCCACATCGTCCCTTCTTTACCCCCCAGAGAAGCCAGATGTTCCATTTCTGTGTGAAACCTCCCATTTTTTCAATACTGACAACAAACTTTCTTAAACTTTGGGGAGTTGCCAATTCACAACCAGTAAACTGAGCTGACAGCTCAAGACCCAAGAGGACAGCCCTTCCATCCCAGACGCTGAGGTGCCGAGGAGTGTGGCCAAGGTCTCCTCACTTGACGGGGACACTCAGATCTCCCCAGTGAACGACGTCGGCCCGGTTGTTCTCTTTTCCAATGGCAAGTGTTAATATCCAAGGTTGTTTGTTCTGTGTGGATAGTTTTGTTTTGTTTTGTTTTTTGTTTTTGTTTTTAATTTTTTTTAAAGATTTATTTATTTATTTATTTCACAGAGGGAGAGAGATCACAAGGAGGCAGAGAGACAGGCAGAGAGAGAGGGGGAAGCAGGCTCCTCACTGAGCAGGGAGCCCGATGCGGGCCTCGATCCCAGGACCCTGAGATCATGACCTGAGCCAAAGGCAGAGGCTTTAACCCACTGAGCCACCCAGGTGCCCTGTTTTTAATTTTTTTTAAGATTTTATTTATTTATTTGACAGGGAGAGAGAGATCACAAGGAGGCAGAGAGACAGGCAGAGGTAGAGAGGAGAAAGCAGGCTCCCTGCTGAGCAGAGAGCCCGATGCGGGGCTCGATCCCAGGACCCTGAGATCATGATCTGAGCTGAAGGCAGAGGCTTTAACCCACTGAGCCGCCCAGGACCCCTGTTTTTTTAAGTATATTTGAAGTCCTTGTGTCGTCCTCATGAAGACAAGAGATACTTCCTCATGCAGCTTATTATCAAACTTGTAAATAACCAGCGAAGAAGGCAGCGTAAGTATGGAAGGACAGCATCTGCTCTGGCCCTGTTGGTAATCTCTCAGCTACAGATGGGGAAACAGGGCCTTGGGCGTGAGGGTGCAAAGAGCAGGAATACACACAGGGACACACTTTTCTCTGCTCCCACGTTTGGCAGGAAACAATTTCCGAGCGGACTCCCGAGTTTTTAAAGTGGGTGTGGATAAAAATTGCATAGGAAAGTTCTCAAAAACTGTGTTTTCTCTTTGGTTTTACAGACTCAGAGATTGTGATTTTGCTCCCTGCTCCCCCCTGACACAGCCGGACATTCCCACCCACCCCCCCCAACTCCCCACCCCGGAATCCATCCCCTGCTGCAGGGCCCCTGCCCTGGGCCAGGTTCTCTGGGAGATCCTACTAGAAAGACACCTGGCCTTCGGGCAGCACACATCCTGGCTGGGGCTCAGCTGCCTCAGTTCTTCCCAGACGAGCGTGGAATTTGGCACCGAAACGATTCAGGGCTCTTCCGTCCACAGTCCCACAAGAAGGGTGAGCTCCTGCTTTGGAGGGAAAAGGATTTACTTGATGGGAATGACTGAGTGCAGGTTGCCCGCTGGGAAGAGAGGGAATCAGGTCCCAGGGAGTACAGAGCCCAGGGCCTGACTGTGGCTTCCCTGTTGCCAGGACATTTCCCGCCAGGGGGATTTGTCAAGGCAGGATCAAGCCCCTGCTGAGGAAGGCACCAAGGCAGAAGTTGAAATCAGTCATTAAACCAAGGTGGGTCTAGAAAGGTATAGACTCAAGAGAGCAAATAAGGGTGATGAATCAGGGTGGCTTTGGCCCCGGTCATCTCTAAATAAACGTTACCTCCCTTAATCCCTGTCTGCTGGTCCGCAGGTCATTCATTAAGTATAGTTCTGATTTGCCTGTGGCTGTTTCTCCATCTTAAGCCCTATAAGCAGTGTGTTTCCAAGAAGTTACAGAAGGGCGGTTAATCTTTATGTACTAAGGAAAGAGTGAGGTAATAAGGAAACAAAAGTTAATGGGATTTTGAGCGCCTGCGGAGTTTAGCAACCAAGATGAAATCTTGCATGAACTCTGACCTCTTTTTTAAGGGAGAAATTTGAACATGCTCTTCCTCCCTACTTTTTCCTAATCAACTGATTATCTCATTTTATTTCTTCTCTTTTCTTTCCTTTTTTTTTTTTTTGACGATTGGAATTTTTTTCTTTTTCTTTTTTCTTTTTTTAAAGATTTTATTTATTTTTTTGACACAGAGAGATAGAGCAGATCACAAGTAGGCAGAGAGACAGGCAGAGAGAGAGGAGGAAGCAGGCTCCCCGATGAGCAGAGAGCCTGATTAGATTCAGTGCTCCATCCCAGGACCCTGAGATCATGACCTGAGCTGAAGGCAGAGGCTTTAACCCACTGAGCCACCCAGGTGCCCCGCAATTTTTTTTTTCAGTCTCCACCATGAGCTTTAACAAAGAATGGGTACCCTTCTGCTGAAATACATGGTTAGCAGCTTCACCATTTTTTTTAAAGATTTTATTTATGAGAGCTCGCATGCACATGAGTGGGGGGAGGGGCAGAGGGAGGAGCAGGCTCCCCGCTGAGCAGGGAGCCAGATGACAGGACCCTGAGATCAGGACCTGAGCCAAAGGCAGCCACTTACTTACCCGACTGAACCACCCAGGCGCCCCAGCAGCTTCACCATTTTTTTTTTTTTGTATTTTTTTTTTTTTATTTACTTGACAGAGAGAGAGAGAGAGAGATCACAAGCAGGCAGAGAGGCAGGCAGAGAGAGGAGGAAGCAGGCTCCCTACTGAGCAGGGAGCCCGACGCAGGCCTCGATTCCAGGACCCTGGGATCATGACCTGAGCCGAACGCAGAGGCTTTAACCCACTGAGCCACCCAGGCGCCCCAGCTTCACCATTTTACCGATCCTTTTTGGCACTGACATCAATAAGCCATCCATATTATGTATTTAAGTCCTTGAAAGTTCTGTATTATCCCAGAAATATAGATTACGTGTACACTGTCTTGTATGAACGCATGCAAAGTATCAGATCCTTCAGGCTCTTCTAGTTTTCAAATCATCAGAAATGTGCCAGGCTGAAGTTTAGTATTAATCTCATTTCTTCTGTGTTATCCTACTGATCCAGAAGATTAATGATTATTAAACATAAAGGTGATCTTCATTTAAGATGGTTTTCTTATTTCAGATTTGGAATTCTTATTTTAGGCATCATCCCCCGTCCTGGGAGAATCACCACTTGACTGTTTGTTCTAGGGGGTTCCAGTTAGAACCTTGAAGCCCATCAGCAGGAAGGTTACCTGCTTTGTTTAACATTTTCTTTGAAATGGAGGCCCCTCCCCCCTGGGACCCAGCAGATTTTACCAGTAATAAAGCAATGCTAAAAGCAATAGATTCCTGCAACCCAATCTGGCCTCTCAGAGCCCAGTTCCCTGATTACTCCTAAATGAGAACAAGAATGGAAATTCCCTTGGAAATCAAAAAGAGCATTTTTCCTGCTCTCGTTCTTAACTTGTTTGTTAGGACAAAACTCAAAGAAAATTGGGAATTCAATCACACTTCCTGCCTGGACAAATGGTCTCCATGGGTTTTGATCATGAATCTCATTGGTAAAAGATTTTTGAGTGCATCTGCCAGTAAAAGCATTTTTTTGAAGATTTATTTATTTATTTATTTGACAGAGAGAAACAGTGAGGGAGGAAACACAAGCAGAGGGAGTGGGAGAGGGAGAAGCAGGCTTCCCACCGAGCAGATGCGGGGCTCCATCCCAGGACCCTGGGATCATGACCAGAGCCAAAGGCAGACACTTAAGGACTGAGCCACCCAGGTGCCTCACTAAAAGCATTTTTATTCGTAAATTTTTCACAGCTTCAAATCTACATTGGGCACTTTATAAAACATACCCTAAAAGTAGGCATTTAAAAAGGACATAAAAAGGCATTGAAAGAGGTAGAAATATATTAAGTTGAATATGTTCTTCCCACATGCAGAGGGTTGTCAAGATGGCCACCATGGCTGTCGGAATCACAGGCCTCTGGCAATGTCCCATGAGTGGGGCCTCTCAGTCTGGGGTGGATGACTCAGTCCTCCATGCCTGGGTGACCTGGGGGCTCCCACACAGCAAGGACAGAGAACATACACCAGGGAGCGAGACCGGCACACTCCCACACACGCGCGCCTTTACCGACGGTCACACCACCTCCCGTGATGAAAAGGAAGGGCATGGCCTTTGCTCAGACCAAAGATACAGGGCACCCTTCAGTCAGGAACGCCAGGGCCATGGCCCTTGGAGCCCCAGTGAATTCTGGCTCTTTACCTGCTTCAGATGGGCCCTCATGGGACAGTCTCTGAATGTCGCAGACATTTATCTGCATCTCCAGGAGGTACAGTGAGTGGTGTTGCCCCCACATGGCTTTCACTGCAGTTGGAAGAGTGCCAGATAAGAACAGGACTAGGAGGTCAGGCAGCTATGGTGAGAGCCCATGGGGTCACCAGGGCTAAAGGAGGGGGAGGACATTTAGTCTGGAGGGGCATCTCCTGAAGAAGCAGTGTTTGTGGCAGGTTTTAAGGGATGAGTAGGAGTTTGATGGGCAGAGAAGAGGCAAGAGAGTAGCCGGCTGAGGGAAGTGAGGAAAGCAGGCACAGCTGAGGGCTTGCCTCAAAGAGCTGTGGGCTTCGTGGTTGGGGAAGGGCTCATGCCTCACTGGGCATCTTGCTTCTACCCCACTGTTTGCTCTATTCTGAACTAAGATACTGGAGTAGTTCTGTTGTATGGAAGTCAGGTCATACTCCAAACCCTCCAGTGGCCACCATCTTGGTCAGAATACAAGCCAGCGTTCATTCGGGGCTAAAAGGCTCACATGGCCTTGTTCCCAACTACTTTCTCCATGTCTATCCCCTGCAACCATGCGGAGCCTCCTGCAGGGCCTTTAATGTGCCATAGTTCTCCTGCTTTGGCACCTTTGTGTATACTGTTCCCAGAACTGGAATGCTCTTCCCCAACATCCCACAGTTCACTCTCCTACTTCCTTCAGATCTGATGCATTCACATCTCATCTTCTCAGGGATGCCTTCTCTGGCTAGTCTTTCACTGAACGTCTCCATTTCCCCGGTCTTCCTATCCCTCCTCTGTGCCTTTTCCCCAGTACAGAGCACTAAACAGACTGTGTATTCTACCCACTTATCTTGTTTCTCTTCCTTTTCTTTTCTTCCTGTCTTCAGTGTAAGCTCCATGAAGGCAGAGAGTTTTGTCTGTTTTGTTCACCCTTGAATCCCCAACACCTTAAACTGCTTGGGTGAAAGAACAGGTGGATGGATGGATGGATGGATGGATGGATGGATGGATGGATGGATGGACGGACGGATGGACAAACAGATGGATACGTGGATGCATGGGTAGATGGGTAGATGGATGGACAGATGGATCCATGGATGCATAATTGGTGGGCAGATGGATGGATGGATGGATGGATGGATGGATGGATGGATGGACAGGTGGATGCATGGATGGGTGGATAGATGGATGCATGCATGGATGGGTGCATGGAAGGATGGATAGATGGATGGATGGATGGACAGATGGATGCATGGATACATAACTGGTGGTCAGATGGATGGATGGATGCATGGTCGGATGGATGGAAGGATGGATAGATACATGGATGGATACGTAGATGGATGTATGGACAGATGGATGTATGCATACATGGATGGGTACATGGATGAATACTAAGTGAAAGTCTTCATCTTCAACCTAAGGAAAAATGGGAAGTCACTGAAGTTTTTCCGGTGGGACGGGAATGTGATCGAGCCTGGCTTCAGGAAGTTTTATGTTGTGGGAATTACGTACAGTATCGGAGCAATAAGAAATTGGCCACAGCGAGGCCAGTTAACAGGTACTGCAATTGCAGAAGCGGCCTGAAGTAGTGTGCTGGGAGTGCAAAGTGGAGGGTGGTACAGAGAATCCACAGAACTCTCCAGAGACCTGCAAGGTATGGCACTTAGAAGAGGAAGACATCCAAGATGCCCTGGATGGCCAGGCCAGAGGGACTGAGAGCACAGAGATGGGGAAATGAGCAAGGATACCAGAAGGCATTGCTGCTAGGTGGGCATGGTTCTGTGGTTCCACGGAGCAAGCCTGGAATCTGCGACCGAAAGAGCAGGGTGAGTCCTGGCCGTCCTTAACAAAGGGTGTCCTTCTGAACCTCAGCACACTTAGAGATGAAATAGGAAATGCAGCAAACACGCAACAACAATTGTATTTTCAGGTGCTGTGCTAGGCGCTCTGCTGACCTCACATTCATCCCACCGAAACTCTGAATTTGATATTAACCCAGTTTACTGGCTGGGGACAAGGACGCTCCCCTTAGTTAATAACCTCTTTTAGACTGGGGAATGATAAGGAGGAGTCAGAGTGAGCCTCTGTGTTTTTCTATTGCATAGTAACCTAGGTTGGAAGAGCAAAGCTCCACATTACAGAGAGAAGGGCTACCAATATAAAGTAACAATAAAACAATTCCATTATCTCAGAAGCTAAAAACTCAACTAAACCACAAGTTCCATTAGCATTCAAGATAAATGCTCTTTAAAATGACACCTTTAATCCAAATCAGGTGAGTCATTCCCACCCACTCCTCCCCACTCCGTCAATCTTTTGCAGATTGCTTCATTCTTTGCCCTGCTTTGCTTTGCACATCAAAGCCCAAACTCAGTTTCCCTTTCAGGTCGTCCTGTAGCAAGTGTCCCCGGTGGCACATTCTTGGCATAGTTGTGAACTCCTTGGGGCTTATACGGATGGGCTGAGGTCATCTTAACTTTGCCTGAGGAATGCTGTAATGGGAATGGTGGAATTCAACATAAACCTGAATTTTTCCTCACTGAAAATAGAAAATTTCTTGGTGAAAATATGCTCTAACTGCATGGAGCCAGAGGAAGCAAATGCAAGTTAAAGAGATTCGTTTAGGATTTTTATGATATGAATGGAAGAAATGCAAAACATCTAAAGCTTTCAGTTGACTAAAGCATTTTATTTCTTCTTTAACTTCTGGTGTCAGTGTTACTATTTTAAGTGCAAGTTTTAGTATGCTTTTCAAGAGCTCTAATGAGACATTAGGCACTGCTGTCTTCAAATCACTTCTATCCGACTAGCAAACAAGAATCAAGAATGTACTTGTCTCCCAAATGACAAGGGGTACACCTGTAGGAAAGTCCACTCTCTTAATCCTTGTTTTAGAACAATTTTATCCTCTGTGGGGAAAACATAATTCTTTTGCACAGGACGTTTAGCAATCCAAGTTCACGTATAGTACACATGCAGGTGAAGAACGGACCTTCCTGAGGAAAGCTGTCAGATTAGCAGAGGAAGAGAAACTGAGATCAATTTGCGGCAGTGTTACCTCTGCGTACAGGGACAGGTGTCTGTCCCCTTGGCCAGCTAAGGCTGGAGCACCACTCACGCAGTCGCCGAGGAAGCCTGGGCTGGTGGCCCCTGGGTGCCCCTCTCCTGGGCCAAGGCCCCGGTCACTCTGTGACCCAGTGAGTTTTGTCCGAGAGCATTCTTTTCAGCCTCCCTACAGAGTGCCACCATTTTGAGCTCCTCTTCCCAATGTAAAAATGGGAGCACTCAGGTTCAAAATTGGATTCAAATGAGCTTGAAATCAATTCAAAGGCAGGTACAGAATTACACATTTTTATTAGGCGTCGTGGGCCGCCTGCTGAAAGAGCGATCATTTGTCATCTATTTCTATGAGCAGAAACAGATGAACAATCTTTGGATACCTCACTGTTCCTTTGCTGTTGTTGATTTTATCCGTATAATGAAACAAAAACTGTAAATTTGGAGGAGCAGTAGTGCTCTTGTCTCAGATGAACAAAAATGTTTCAGATCTGCCCACACAACTGATCTGGAACTTCATGTCATGGTTTAAAAAAAAAAAAAAAAAAAGAGGGGCTCCTGGTTGGCTCAGTCAGTTAAGCATCTGCCTTGGGGGGCTCAGGTCATGATCCCAGGACCCTGGGATGCAGTCCCTCGTCAGGCTCCCCGCTCAGTGGGGAGCCTGTGTCTCCCTCTCCCTCTTCAGCTCCCCCTACCTGTGCTGTTTCTCTAATAATAAAATCTTTTAAAAAAATTAATTAAAAAAAAGAAGACCAAGACCGTGAAATTAGCCTCACCTTCCTCCTCCACTTGCCTTCTAACTCTATTTGCTAAGGTGGATTCAAGGAGAATGAGAAAAAGGGTTGGAGCTGGCGGGAGGGGGCGCACCTCAGAGGGGTCCCCAGCCTTTCTGGAGAAGGGGTGCAGTTCTGTCCCCCCTCCCTCCCCCTCCCTTCTTTCTTCCGCCAATACCTCCCCTGGCCATGCTACGGCCACCAGAGCCTCTGTGTGTCACAGACCCAAGCACACGCTCCCCATCGCCAAGCACCAGCTCATGTGACCATTTCCCCTTGATGTTGAACCCGTACTATTCACAGTGTTCCAAACTTTTTTAGAATACATGCATTTATATCTTTTCAGGTTAGGGGTGATGGGTAGTTTGGCAAAGCAAACACCATAACTGGTCTCTTACATAACCCTACAGTTGGCAGGGACGCAGCATTGAAATGAAGCAACACTCATTCATCCAAGAAGGCTTTGCTTTTCCTTTTGGGGAGGGATAAATGCTCTGGTTTGTTTTTTTCTCCGTGGCATATATTCATTTTTTTATGGGCTGGCTTTAATGATTCTTTGAAGTTAATTTTTACGTGTGAATGGCAGGGTCCTGTTTAACTTCTGGAAGCTTCTGGAGGAGGTGTGACATGTGCCTCTAGACTAGAGAATGCTTTTTATAAGCAACTGGAGTGCTTTTAGGTGATAATGAGATTGTGCAGATTGGGAAGGACCCAGGCTGGCACAGGGATAGAGGGGCCCTGGTAAAGTGCTTAGAACTTCAGAGTTGCAGCCTTTGGAAAGAACTAGCATCCCCCCATCCCAGGAGCTTCCCATGCCAGACATCGTAAAGGGACTTCTCAAGGTAGCATACGTTCTTTCCCTTCCTTCCTCCTTTCCTATTAAATCAACAACAACAACAAAACTTTGTCAACCTGTCTCAAGGCCAGGCAACCGCTGCAATGTTTCTTTTCTCAACTTCAGAGCCGAGATTCTCTAAAATGTTTTTTTTTTATCTTTTTCTGAATCCAGTAGCTGTTAGAAAATGATCAAAGGGTTGCCTATTCCTGATTCCCAAATTACAAATAATAAAGTTTTCCAATGAAAACTCCCAGGATTGCTTGAGGATTTCTTCCCACGTTCCCACTGTGGAATACAAGCGGGAATTGGGACATTCATCCAGTAAAGTTCAATTAGGGGGGAAAAAAGCCGTATTTCAAAATGAATTCTACTTTTTTCTTTTAAAAAACAGAGTTCATTGACCAAGAAAGATTTCAAAATGTTTTCTCTCATACCCCAACACGAAACTTTGAGGTTTTCAGGGAATTACAGGGATCAAACGACCGGTCCAGACTTGGGTTTCCAAGTTTCCCAAAGGCTCGAACCTCCCCTAGAGGCTAATTACTGTTTACTGCTGAGGCCTTCCTCATTTTTCTTCGGTAACATTTTCCATCTTAAGAAGGGTCGTCCCATTCAGCTGAGGAGCATGGTGTCTGAGTGGCTGAATGGAATTACTACCAGTGGAAAGTATGCTACAAGAGGAGTTGATAAAGCAGCTGCAAGGCAAACCTTGGCTGTTTTTTCCATCCTCCCCAAGCAAAGTTAATTAGCATAGGGAAGATGACTAAGGTGTTGACGTCACCTCTTTCCAGTAGAAACTTACACTCTGTCTCCGTCTGCCTGAAAGCATGCAGGACTTGACTCAGGAATTTGCTGTCCAAACAGGATGCTGTGCTTTTTTTTTTTTTCCCCAGGGGGCTGGACTTTGGTGCTTTATAAGGGGCTGGCCGGAGAAAGGACTTACAGCTTCTTGCAAAGGAACCTCGAGTGGGGGCTTGCTTGCCTGAGCTGCTAGTCCTCTCACTGTGAGAAAGCAAGATGCACTTTAGAAACTTTAACTACAGTTTTAGCTCCCTGATTGCCTGTGTGGCAAACAGTGATATCTTCAGCGAAAGTGAAACCAGGGTAAGGCTTCTAATATAATGTGATTTTTGAGAGTTTTCAAAGCATTATGTTAATTGGGACTAGTAACTGAAGTATTTGCAGGGGTGTTATGTGGCTGTCTTGGGGGCTTGGGGGTTTGGGAATAAATCCAAAATACTTGGAGCTTTATCAGTCAAAAGCTGTTGCCTGAGGAATTAACTGCGAAGGAATTTTCTAAAGCTCTCAATATTTGAAAACATCCAGGTCCCTTGACTAAACTGGTAATGCAACTGGTTTTAACAGGGTGTTTTTCGTTCTGTGTAGGTTGTAAGTAAACTTTTAGAGAGAAGCTTTATCTGACAGTGAATGGAGCATTTCGCTTTGACATCTAGAGATCAGAACAATTTAATTTTATCTTAGGAGATAAATATCGTAAAGATGTGTGTATGTTTGTAGTAATTTCGAGGGCCTGTCCCAAGTTTTCAGATTTCTTTGGCTAGGGAAAATGAGGTCATAGCAAGTAATAAAACTGGATAAATAACTTAAGTGGGGGATAAGTGTACCTCCTGGGAAGCAGCTCTCATTGATGGTAATTAGTATAATTAGTAATTTTAATTACTGTGCTTTTCTTCTTCATTTGATTAGGATGTAAGATTCCCATCAGTAGTTCCCCAGCTGTCTAATTGATCTTGAACAGTACTGTATATAAATGAATTCTGTGTGTTCTGTTTGGGGATGGTGTTTGTGTGACATGCTTCATACCCAGTGCGGTTTTGGAGCCTGTGAAGGTTTTGTGTTGTTTGTTTGTTGTTGTTTAATTAAATTTCACTCCACGATTGTGTATGATGCGTGTGAGCCGGGACTGGGCTTTTGGAACTAGATCAGAGCACATACTACCTGTGAAAAGTACTACAAAATCTATGTATTTCGTATTAGTCTCATGTGAGTCAAGATCAGTATTTATTTAATAATTACAGAGAGATGCCATCCAACAACTATAATAACAACATCCAATAACTATAATATACTAGAGCAAATAAGATTATTTTATAGGAGAATGGTATCACAGTAATGTGGATTTTGATATGAGGAACTTGAGGGGCAGGGTGGGGGGTCGTGGGGGGTAGAGAGGGAAAAATAATGAAACAAGATGGGATGGGGAAGGAGACAAACCATAAGAGACTCCTAATCTCACAAAACACACTGAGGGTTACTGGGGGGTGGGAGGGTAGGGATAAGGTGGATGGGTGATGGACATTGGGGAGGGTTTGTGCTATGGTGAATGCTGTGAAAGGTGTAAGCCTGATGATTCACAGACCGGTACCCCTGGGGCAAATAATAATAAAAAAAATTCACAGTAATGTGGATTTAACAGATATTGTGCCTTCTCTTGTGTTCTGGTCCTGAGCCCTGCCTTGTGTTCTAAAAATATCCCTCAAAGTCCTCTCCCCCTAAATTCTGAATCATAACTTCAGAACTAAGCACTAAGCCATTGGTCGCAATGCCTATTGATGAGGTCATGCAAAATTCCAAATTTATGCCCAGAAACTTGCCCGTCCTCCTGCTGAAGAGAGGTGGAGAAAAGTCCCATGCAGCCAGATGAAGTCCCCACGAAGCATCTGCTATGCGATGTTCTCATTCTTTGCCTCTGCAAACCCCCTCAGAACTATGCATAAACTAAAGAAAAGTCATGGAATTCCAAGAGAGGAAGTGTGGGAGCTGTTCCCCCCCCCCCACCCCCACCCCGACAACCTGCCTGTGGAGCAGCCTGCCCTTGGACAGCCCATTCCCTCACCTCCCTCTTGCATGGGATAGTCTTGAAAGTGCCCCCGCCCCCCGCCCCGCTTTACACCATCCTTTTGCCGCCCCTCTGCAGAAACTGCTCTCCACAGGTTTCCGAGGTACGCGGTGGGCCCTTCCCACCTCCTCTTCTGCATGGATCCCCTTCATAGAAGGCACCCTGCCCCTTCCTGGACCCTCAGCCAGCCCCTTCTGCCTTTCACAGAGTTCCCACAACCTGTCCTCAGGGCTCGGTCTGAAAACAAAGACTGGAAAAGCACCATGACCCAAAGTCCATACAATCTTTCTGGAAGTTTCTGTGGTCTGTCAGCTCCCTGTCTGGTTGGAGCCTGAGGACTTGCTGTGGCCTCCCATTTCCCCCACACCCGCCTGCTGACACCCCCCCCCAGCCCAGCAGGGGGCTCTCCAAAGAGCTCCCCCTTCCTCCCCGAAGGCTGATGAGCTTCCTCATGAATGGAAGCCTAATACACCCTTGAACTTGGGCACTTCCATTCTAAGAGCTTCATAATTGTCACTGGCCTTTATAACGCTAGAGCTAGAACTGTACATATATTAAAGCCAGTTTGCGGACATGGGACCATTTGCAGGACATTAATTTTTAAGCCAGTATTCTTTTAGAGAGTTAAAAAGTAACAGACCAAGTGGGAAAACAATAGGGGAATTTCTTCTTAAACCTCTTCCTTTACATTAAGAAATGCAACGTTTCTTATTAATTTCATTGTTTCCCAATGCAATCATTTTTTTTTTCACATGAGCTCCAGTGCCCTTAAGCCCTAAGAAATACGTGATGCGCACGCTAACACGCAAAACCGAACCGTGGGATCGGAGTTCACAGGGCTGGGGAAGGTTGCTGGACGTTAGGAACCCTCAGGCCAAGAGGGGGAGGTGACAAATCACCAAGCTGGCCCTCCTGGGAATGTCCTCCTTTTCCACTTTAAAAGACCGTTTCTGTGACTGTTAGAGGTATTTGAGTGTTGGTACTTGCTCTGTGATTCAGTGAATTTAATAGATCCTACATTCTTATTTTCTCCTAAAATCGCCTATCTCCAAATTCGAAGGGCGGAGAGAGCAAATCTTCCTAAGAGGGCAAAGGCTGGCTCTCTTGTCTCCTCTAAGAAGTGGGTGTTCTCAAAACGATACTAGTGCACTTCCTCAAGAAGAAATGGGATGGAGTCGTCCAGGCTCCTACGAGGGTATGTCCTAACGCCTTTTATTTTTTTGTTACTTTTCAGGCCAAATTCGAATCCCTCTTTAGGACGTATGACAAGGATATCACCTTTCAGTATTTTAAGAGCTTCAAACGAGTCCGAATAAACTTCAGCAACCCCTTATCTGCGGCAGATGCCAGGCTCCAACTGCATAAGACTGAATTTCTCGGAAAGGAAATGAAATTATATTTTGCCCAAGTGAGTTGAATTGATTGAAACGCATGCTTCTTTCTCTCCCCCTTTTTAAAAGTAGCTCAGACACCGATTATGCTATACCTTGATTTTTTTTATGCATATATATTTAGACTGCAGTATGGGAATTATAAAGTATATGCTATTTCATACCCTTCCTCCATGCATCCTTATTCATGATCATTTTACTGCCCCATGAAAATGTGTTTTAAAAGATCATTATATGGAATACTACTCAGCCATCAGAAAGGATGAATATTACTCATTCACGGGAAGGATGAATACTTCCCATTTACATCGACGTGAATGGAACTGGAGGGTATGATGCTGAGTGAAATCAGTCAATCAGAGAAAGAGAATCATATGGTTTCACTCCTATGTGGAATATGAGAAATAGCACAGAGGATCATAGGAGAAGGGAGGGAAAACCGAATGGGAAGTCATCAGAGAGGGAGACAAAGCATGAGGGACTCTTAACTATAGAAAACAAACTGAGGGTTCCTGGAGGTGGGTGGGGGGAGGGGGTAACTGGGGGATGGGCGTTAAGGAGGGCGTGTGATGTGATGAGCACTGGATTATATCAACCGATGAATTACTGAATTCTATATCTGAAACTAATGATGTGCTGTATGTTGGCTAATTGGTTTTAAATGAAAAAGAAAGATCATTATAACAGGCACATAATTTTGTGCCTTGTAGATATTTCAAACATACTTAACCAGTCTTTACTCGCAGACATTTATCGTGTTTTCCAATTTTTCACTATCCTAGATGATGCTGCTGTGAACATTCTTGCGTCTACACCGTCTTTTAAAGCATGTTTATTTTGTCATTTGAATGACAAAAGCAGTACAAGTTAACTGAAACAATCCAAGTACAACACAAAAGTCCCTAAAGTTAAATGGATACATTTCTCCACTCTCCTTCCAAAGCCTTTCCCCAATGTAACCACCTTTGAAAATCTAGCGTAGGAAAACTTTCGCACTCTCTCCTTCACATATACAAAGACGTGAACACAGAGTAGTTCGTTTTTTTGCACAAAACAATGGAGTTACCATCGCCTTCTCTTTTACTCAGCAAGGTATGACGGACACTCTTCCCAGTCAATATGTACCGTGCCGATTTAAATCTCCAAGAATTCATTTTGAGAAAGGCAAAGTTCATACCCTAAATTTTCAGTGCCCTGCCTCTCTTAAGAAAACGCCAGCATGTATTTGAAAGCACGCGATCTCAGAAATGGCCCCTGACCTTGGTTTAGGGACACTGGGAGTACCACTCCTGCTCCTTCGGGAAGGTGGTCATTAGAGGGCAAGGTTGTGGGCATGGCTACGCTAGCCCTCTGAGGTCTGTGCAGAGGGCTTCCAGGAATTTGCTCCGGGGTTAGGGCTAATGACGTGCTCGCCACGGAGGACAGACCTGAGTGGGTCCCCACTCCGTGCAGTTTCTCAGCAGCACCAAACTCCAAGCGATGGAGAGCCAGCAGTGTACAAATGCGAGCCTGAATCTGGGCACAGGGCTGCCAGGCCAGGCTTGAAAGAGAAAAAAAGTAACTTAACCAGACAGGTAGCAAATGCTAAGAAATCCTCCTGGTAGCAAGAGTCCCGGCCCCAGGACACTCATGAAGGGCTGTGCATGGGTTTGCTTTTTCCCTGGCTCACCATCCTTCCAGCTTCCCCCGACCCCTAACCTTCGATGACCTGCGACCCACTTTCAAGGCAGCTCACAAAGTTCTATATGATGACGTAACAGGGATCCAACATATTAGCAGTGGAAGGGAAAGGAGCTTCTCTGATGCTGCTTTCTGGTTAAAGTTGGCCCCTGCTGGGGCTCTGAGCTCCCCAGGAAGGAATAGGAGCAGACCTTGTAGACAGGCTTCCTGACCTGGGGAGAAGGAGGGCTTGCTGGAACCTCAAGCGTAAATTAGAGCTGGGATGCTCTGCCCCCTGGTGGCCGCCTTTGGGAGGCACGGGCTTTGACCCTGGATCCTTAGTTGTGAGCGCACTCCTTTCTGCATTTGATCGTGTTCTGGATCATGACTTAGTCCTTCCACAACTTTCTTCTGATTACGAAAGTAAATGCATGCTCAAGGTGAAAATTAAAACACAAAGAAAACCCAGACTGATTAGACTTTGGTGTAACACCTTTCTGGACGGCCCTCTAACCATTGACTGGACTTCTAAGCCCAAACTAGCGTCACGGTTATTGTTTCATGGGTTTTTTTTGGTTTCGGTTTTGGTTTTTTTTAAAGATTTTATTTATTTATTTGGCAGAGAGAGAGAGAGAGAGAGAGAGAGAGAGAGAGATTACAAGTAAGCAGAGAGGCAGGCACGGAGAGAGAGGAGGAAGCAGGCTCCCTGCCGAGCAGAGAGCCCGATGCGGGCCTCGATCCCAGGGCCCTGAGATCATGACCTGAGCCGAAGGCAGAGGCTTTAACCCACTGAGCCACCCAGGCGCCCTATTTATTTTTTTGACACAGAGAGAGAGATCACAAGTAGGCTGAGAGGCAGGCAGAGAGAGAGGAGGAAGCAGGCTCCCTGCTGAGCATAGAGCCCGATGCGGGGCTCAATCCCAGGACCCTGAGATCATGACCTGAGCTGAAGGCAGAGGCTTTTAACCCACTGAGCCACCCAGGCACCCTTGTTTCATGTTATTATTTTTTTTAAACCTCATGGATGGTGGATCTGCTGCCCAGACATGGGCTCGTCCTTGGTCCCCTGCCCCGCCCCCCAGCCATACCGAGTGCCACACCGTCGCCGGGCTGCTTTCCTCCAGAAACATCACCTGTCTGTTCTCTCTCTCCTCAGACTTTGCACATAGGAAGTTCCCACCTGGCTCCCCCAAATCCAGACAAGCAGTTCCTGATCTCTCCTCCCGCCTCACCGCCAGTTGGCTGGAAACAAGTAGAAGATGCTACTCCTGTCATAAATTACGATCTGTTATATGCTATCTCCAAGCTGGGGCCAGGTAAGCGGTGTTCTGGGTGGGGGCAGGGAAAGAGATGGGATGAGGTTGTGCTCGAGGGCCAAGGGCCAACACCAAGGTGTGCACCTGCTGACAGGGAACAGCCAGACCCTTGTGGCCCCTTTCAACCAACCATCCTTCGATGGATGAGAGCGGGTTTGGGAATTGTTTCTCTTTGCGTTCGTCTGTGTCCGTAACTCAAGTTGTTGCGAGCATGCATGCCTGCTTCGGGCCCTAGCCAGTCTTTTTTTTTTTAAAGATTTTATTTATTTATTTGACACAGTGAGAGAGAGAGAGAGAGAGAGAGAGAGAGAGAGAGAGAGAGGGAGAAAGATTAGAAGTAGGCAGAGAGGCAGAGAGAGAGAGAGGAGGAGGCAGGCTCCCTGCTGAGCATGAAGCCTGATGTGGGCCTCGATCCCAGGACCCTGGGATCATGACCTGAGCCGAAGGCAGAGGATTTAACCCACTGAGCCACCCAGGCGCCCGGGCCCTAGCCAGTCTTAGGGACCAAACACCGTGATCCCTCGAGGCCGGCATCATGCGGATCTTTCCTGTCACCCACTGAGCACAGCCTGTGTGGGCAGCTTCAGATCCAGGCCCTAGGCCTGTCCCTCCAGGATGAGCGATTGGACTTGGAAAGGGAAAACGGACCATCCCACACTTTAAAAACTTCATTTTTAGTCAAGGTGGTTTCGTCCATGGATCCAATGTTCCCCTGCCCTTTTGAATTTTCCAGAGAACCATAGAGCATGGTGAAGAAAGAGCCCCCATCATGCATGCCCCCACTTGGCCCCACTGCAGGGCTCACACCTTTTCAAATACAGAGAAAGAAGAATTTCTAGTCCTCTGAGGCAACGAAGGTGTGAGTGTTCAGGGAGCTAACAGATATTCGGGCCTCAGCCTTCTTCTCCATACAATGGGTATTACCCAGTGGAGTTAGGAGCAGTAGATGAGATTGGTGTAGAAAGCACCTCAGAAGTGCCTGGGCCACAGGCAGTGCCCAATACATGATGTCTGGAAACAGTAGAATGTTGGTGGTTCCTGTCCTACCTGCTAGGGTTTGGGTGAGGAGCGTGAAGTGGTTTGAGCCCACCCTCCTGCCCTATCCGGAGAGCAAGCATAATAAATGCTGAGACCACCAGCTCCTCATTTCTCTTTGGCCAACAATCTGATGACGCTCCTTTGGATGGAGGGTTTTATTTCTCGGACCATCAGCAGTTTTTTGTTGAAGAGATTACATTTCTGAACACACCACCCCCGTGGAAACTCCCTCTGAGGGAGAGAGCAAGAATCACGTTACTGACTGGTAATGGTGGCGTGAGGCTCAAAATGGCCGCTCTGAGGAAGCAGGCGCTCCTCCTGCAGCTCCTGACTCAGGTGCGTCAGCAGAGCCGAGGAGAGGAGTCTGAGGGGATGCCAGAGAAGCAAGTGGGACCTCCATCTGGAGGAGGTGACAGACTGCTCCAGAGGCAAGACGTGCAGCGAAGGACCATTCTTCACACTCCAGAATCTACCACTCCTTTACAGAAGGCTGATCGGAGAAGCCTTTTCAGAAACTAGACAGAATAAAATCCATTCACCCTTCATTTACTTAACAGTGAGCTGGAATAACATTTCCTATTTGGCTGTGCTTTGCAGCCAGCAAGACTGCAAAGATTTTGCAAATACGGTCCTGTGCCGCAGCTTGCTGGATGGTGGCCAATTGGTAGGTAGATAAGGATCCTGACCAACGTGGTCTTGTGACCCTCCACCTCCATTCTCTCCCCGGAAGAGCTGAGACTCACTCGCTGTTCAAATGCAGTTGCGCTGACATTCCAGATAGAGAAACAACTACCTTTTTTATGAGGAAAAGTGTCTTCTGGATTCTGAGGAGTCTGTGAAGTAGCGTGAGACAGAAAGGTCTGGAATCTGGGCGGCGGAAGAGCACACAGAACTTGGAGGAAAACCCACCCCTGTACCCCTTGGAGGGGGAAGTGAAGTGAGCTGAAGCAAACCCTCCCCCCACCTGTTTAAGTCCTAGCATTCTACTGCACCCGCCTTCCCACCAATAGTGATCCGCACTCCATTTGTAAACATTAGGAAAACCAGGTGATGCTTATTGGGCCTGTGACCTGGGCACCAGGACCTAAGAACTTGGCTTGCACTTAGGCAATTGGCTCAGTGAGGTCAGGGCCATTGTTAGCCCATTTCACAGAGGAGGAGGTGGAGGCTCACAGGGATGCGAAGGAAAGTGCCCATGGGCTCCGGGGACTGAGTGATGGGGCTCCAAGCCCACGTTTGGCCACTGCCTCCCTTGGCCCTGGGCCCTGAAGAGGCAGTCAGAGCAGCCCCATAGAAAGCTTCTCAGTTACTTCTAGAAGACTCCTCCATCCCACCCTTGCCACGCCAGAGGGCCCTGAACTGGACTGAACCTGGTCAGACTCAAGGCTGAATTGGAAATGCAGGACAGGACACTCCTGACTCCTGGGGGTGCGAGTTGTCCTATGAAAAGGGATACTGTGGTCAGACGTGTTTTGGGAGCAACTGGTTCAAAGCAGCCATAATTATGTCCTAGCCCGGGGGCCCCCCTTGTGCCTCCTGTCCCCCATGTGTGCTGCCTCCACGGGAGCTTTGAGAAGGAGGCTCACGATGTCCCTTCCTAATGTGTTTTATTCATGCACTGTCTTCTCCTGAATGCACGCTCCTTGCACCGTGCTGGGAGGCGTCTGGGAATTTTAGGAGGCCTGGTGAACATGTTATGTGTAATTAAAAATATACTCCTTGAGGCACCTGGGTGGCTCAGTCAGTTAGGCGTCTGACTCTTGACTTTGGCCCAGGTCACGATCTCAGAGATTGAGGCCCGCGTTGAGCTCCACACTCAGCGTAGAACCTGCTTGGGATTCTCTCTCCGCCTCTCCTTCTGCCCCTCCTCCCATTTAAATAAATAAACAAATAAATAAAATAAAATAAACTCCTTCCATACACCTCAATTCAGTGTTTGAAAGCAGAATAATATATAATGATGACTTTATATACATATGTACATATATATAATTTATTATATTTACATATAAATTTTTATATTATAATATTTTTATATTATATATCTAGATATAAATTTTTTTCTGCTAGCGCCACCAGAGGAATACCAATCCAGAGCACATCTGGCAGGGTCCCTCCACCCCCACTGCACCACTGGAGAAGCTCGGCGGTGCAGACCCCTCCGTGCTTTTCCACACGCTCTTGCTTTTTGGCCCTCCCAGTCCTTGCCCGGGTGACCCTGCATATTCTCTTCGCTCCCTAGGGGAGAAGTATGAATTGCACGCGGCGACCGACACCACTCCGAGCGTGGTGGTCCACGTCTGTGAGAGCGATCAGGAGAACGAGGAGGACGACGAGATGGAACGAATGAAGAGACCCAAACCAAAAATCATCCAGACCCGAAGGCCGGAGTACGCGCCTCTGCATTTAAGCTGAACTGGCTACCCAGGGGGGGGCAGACGTATTCCGAATCACACTGGCGGGGAGGAATCTTGTACTGTGGAGGTGGCCGCTCACGACCTGGGAGGTGGCAGCCGCGATCGGCGGGGCAGAAATTCCAGTTCACGTGGCTCAGAAGAGAACCCGGGCTCTGCCCCCTGGTTCTGATGCTGTGCCTCGGGCGGTGTTCCCGGCTTCCAGGAATGTCCTGAGCCCATCACTGAGCTCGAGGTCATCGCACAAGGACATTTGGGCCCGTCTAGATGAAAACCGATAACGATAGTGTTTCGTACTCGTTCTTTTCTGGTAGGTTCTGTGTTTGTCCAGGGTAGCTTCACCCCCGGGTGTGGGGAGAGCCTTCTGTTTCTGACCAGCCTGCGGGGGGAGGCTCTCTCCACGGGTAGGAAGAGGCACCGCGAAGCCACAAAGTGTCTGGTGCAGAAACATCGTGAAAACGAGAACAACACAATGTGGGATTTGTAGTGTTTCATTTTTCCCCCCTCATGTTCTAATGTTTGTGCATGTATATTACTGATTTCCAGAACTAACCTTTGTTCCTGTATAGAGTTATGCCGTTGTTGTTTTGCATCTTCTGGGAAGACGGGAAAGCATTTGGAGAATCTGTCACCTTTCCAGATTCATGACTCTCTTTGCAACAGCACTCACACGGGGCGTCTCAGCTGGATACACCCAGTCCCCATCCTGTCCGATGCCGTATCTACCGTGTGCTTTGGCAAAAGAAGTCGATCTGAAGTTCCTATGTCGGGTTTTGCTTTATAAAAAAAAATTCAGAGAATAGCAGTTTCACTGCCAACTTTTAGTGGGTGAGAAATTTTAGTTTAGGTCTTCTGGGTCAGACATTGGTTCTATTTCTTTCTTTTACATGGTGGTTTACACACATGAATCACAGCCCCCCCAAAAAAACCTTTTAGGGGAGCTGTTAGTTGAGATACTTTTTTTTTTACCCCACTAAAACATCAAGATAAACTTGTAAATAAAGCTGATAACATATATTCATGCGTATTGTACACTTGGGTGAAAAATATGGCAGTGGGAGAAATAGTGTCAGAATATTACCCTACCTGTGACTTGTATGTTGTAGAAAACGCTGTTAAATTTTGGACAGGACTTGAATTCAAAGCATGTGAAGTGGATAGTACACTTGTGGTAGAATGGAAGAGATGCAGTGCCTTTCCCCATTAATTCCCAATGGAAATCGTTATATTTGGTTAGTCTGTAATCTTTTTTTTCTAGTTGTAATGTGTATGTCTGGTAAAGAAGTATTCTATTTTGGCCTTACAATACCATAGCAAAATTGGTCATTTTGAAATACCTAATGCCGAGTAACAGTGCATGCTTTGGAAATTGGAAGGCGGTTTCCTTTAAGAAGAAAACAGATTTGATTGTTCCTATCAAGAAATTGACTGAATGTTCTCAAACTCCTGTTTACAGTACTTGGCGAGGTGGGAGGCAGGTGAGGGAGAGACCATTGCATAGCTGTTCACATGTTCCCGGTTAAGTGCTTTTAAACTGGAGAGGCTAACCTCAAAATATTTTTTTTAACTGCAGTCTATAATAAATCAACACAATATGCTCTTTACGGAAAGGTTCATCTGTGCCCTTTTATTTCTGATGATGGGTCTGTGAGCTCTTTGACTCCTGCAGTCTCCAAAGGACACATTGCTTTATCCGTTTCTGTTTAGAAACTCCTAATTCTTTGCTGCGGCTCACCGAGGGGTAACCACACGGACCGGACACCACTTAGCAAAGGGGAGAAGAGAGAAAACTGAAATCGGGAGTCGGAGTATTTGCTTTGTGTAGGAAGATGACACTCTCACGAAAAACCTACTCACTAACAAAACCAGCAGGTCCACTACACAGCCACATTTTTGATTCGTTAATTTGAAGAGTTGTCTTTCCTGTTAGAAAAGATGTCCACACAAGATACTGATTACAAAGGCCAGTTATGTTCAGAAAGTCTGTCTCTGAGCCTGCTGTTTGAATCTCAAGCAGCCTTTTCCCTGGTGACATGTGGTGAGCTTCCTGCCTGGGCCAGCCCGCAAAAGCAGAAACAAACCAGGGTTTCTTCGCTAGAACTCTCGAGAATGACATTAATCTCAATCAAGATTAACATGAGGCATTTATCCGTGAAAGTTCACATGCTCGCTCTCTTTTTTTTTTTTTCCTCTTATGAAGAGCCTCATCCTGTCACGTCCAGTAGAATTTCCATATCTTAAACCCATATACGTTTGAGGTTTAAACAGGTTGGAAAGTCCACTTTTCAATCCGGTGGGCAATTCTGATTATTGGACAGATTCACTAATAGACCACTAGCAAGGGGGAGGGGGCTCTCATTTATCATCACGTGAGTAGCGAGGAGCCCACCGGTGACCACAGGCGGATTACACGGTGTGCTGGCCCAGGATCCTTTCTCATCGATAACCCTGGGATAAAATCAAGATGTGGGGTCAGTTCACTCAGATTTCCAGTTGGTCCCCTCACACACGTGGGAAAATAGAAGCAGATTCAGAAGGTCCCACCACCCCGGGAAGACGACAAAGCCCAGAGCAGAAATCACAAGTCACTGAACATCTTCACTGGGGAGGACGATGGTGATGAGTTCTTCTGTGGCAGCCTCCGCTGGAATCCTTTTTTTTTTTTTTTAAGATTTTATTTATTCATTTGACACACAGAGAGAGATTACAAGTAGGCAGGGAGGCAGGGAGAGAGAGGAGAGAGGAGGAAGCAGGCTCCCTGCTGAGCAGAGAGCCCGATGTGGGCCTCGATCCCAGGACCCTGGGATCATGACCTGAGCCGAAGGCAGCGGCTTTAACCCACTGAGCCACCCAGGCGCCCCCGTCCACTGGAATCCTGAAACCAGTTGTGCGAGCCCATGCTTCTTACCAGGCTGGTGGATACCAAGGGCCCGAATCATGAGCCTGCTTGGGACTCAAGTGTCTATTGGTCCAGCCCCGCTCATCAAAGGGCTCTGTAAAATGCGAAGCAACAGACACAAAATAGGCAGCACCAGGCAGAGCATATCCCTTTGCCATTGATTGAATGTGTTCCTTAAATAGGATTTGATAGAATACATTTCTTATCTGGTGACAACCAGTGTAGAGTCAGCCAAGAAAAGAAACCCAGCCCCCTTGAAATGGACACTAAACCCAAGTGAAGGGTGGTAATCGATGGAGAGGTATTAACATTTCATGCAGCTATTAATATTCGGGTTAGGGTGATTGATTGATTTGCAGTCAGCAAGCATTTAGGATTTTATATTTCCAGAACGCAGTGTGAATTACTGCCCATGGTTGATGTGGCTTTTCAGAGAACCTCAGAGTTGGGTGAAATGTACAGAATTCACTACAAAGTAAACAGGTAGATTTTCTCAAATATTAAGTTGCAACAGATTCAATACACCATACAGACATGTTATCGTCCAGAATGAATCCTCAGCTGGGGTATGTCATACTCTAAATGTATGTCATAGGGTTGCAGAACCCTGTGGAATATTTGCATCAGTCTAGTAAGTGCCTGTCATGTGACAGTCATCCAAAGGTCAACAAGTCAGAGGGAGACTATACATTATCTAAAAATTATTTAGGAAGAAGTTAGGGCATACAGAAGAAATGCATTCTTTCTTTTCTAAATTCTCTGGTCTTCTGATTCTAAAGACATGTAGGGATTTTTTTTTTCCAAGGATGCCACCACACTTGGCCATCTTTAATGCACATCTGAAACTCCTACTCTTGTGACTCAGCAGAGTTACATGGCAATCAGGTAGATGGATTGCATTCCCCATACCTTATTTTCTTTAGCACTGCCTCTCTGCTGCTCATGAAAGGCCATTGTAATCATGGCTATGGTTCTGAAAGGCAGGAGGAAATGATTTGAAAGTGATTGAACTGTGGTGTCTACATTGAACGTTTTTTTGCCTGTCAAGATTCCAATTCAGGATTCAATGACCATTCTACAAGGCCAATGAGAGCCAACACAGTCTTCTAACCACTGTCCACAGCTCTGGCCTTGAGTACCATGGGTTGGTGGGGGGCACTCCTGACTAACATTCAAGCTCTGGTAACATGGAATTTTCAGGGTTTCTCACTCATCGTATTGTCCCTTACCTGTGCACCATTATACCTGTCCCCTGTGCCTAAACCATTATCCCAGTGCACCAGCCTGGCCTGGGCTAACTCCATAATGCTAGGCACCCCATGAGAGCAGGTCTGTGTCTGCCCTCTGAATACCTGGCAGCTACCACTGGGCCCAGCCTGCAGCAACTGATAAATATTGCTGACATGATTAACTGACTCACTGATACTTATCCTACAGTTCTGAATCACGGATGTCTCTTCCGCCTACAAATCATTCCCAACCATGCCTGCTGAGTCTCCCATTGTGTGCCATACTTTCCCTTTAGAATAAATGCATTGACCTTTTAGTATAATTGTTAAATTGTTTGTCTTCCCTGTTAGAACCAAAGTCAAGTCGAGGCAGGCTGTTTGGGAGCCTGTGCTTCAGAACAGACATCCAGCACAAATTGTATGGGTGGTTGGTTGGATGGATGGATGGGTGGGTGAATGGATAGATGGGTGGGTGGTTGAATGGATGGGTGGGTGGATGAATGGATGGGTGGATGTGTAGATGGATGGATGGGTGGATGTGTGGATGGATGAATGGGTGGGTGGGTGGATGGATGGATGGTGGTAGATGGATGGATGGTGGTGGAAGGATGGATGGATGGTGGTGGATGGATGGATGGATGGATGTGTGGGTGGGTGGATAAATGGATGGGTGGATGCATAGATGGATGGATGGGTAGATGCGTAGATGGATGGATGGATGAATGGGTGAGTGGGTGGATGGATGGATGGTGGTGG
This sequence comes from Ailurus styani, assembly GCA_002007465.1. Lineage (NCBI taxonomy): Eukaryota > Metazoa > Chordata > Mammalia > Carnivora > Ailuridae > Ailurus > Ailurus styani. The sequence goes on along the minus strand of LNAC01000045.1, from coordinate 3,256,300 downwards.
ATGGATGGATGGTGATGGAAGGATGGATGGATGGTGGTGGATGGATGGATGGATGAATGGATGGGTGAGTGGATGGATGGATGGGTGGGTGGGTGGGTGGATGGATTGGATGGGGATTTCAAACACAGAGGAGTGAGAGGTCATTGAGAAAGAATAGGAAAATAATGAGGCATATTCTCTCCCAGTCAATAGAGTCAATAAGTAGCTCAGTGCTTTAATCCAGGAAATTGCCAGGCTTCTGGAAATATAAGAACAAAAGAGGGAGAAAAGGAGACATAATCGTCTTGGGGTAGGGCAGTAGATGAGAAAAGAAGAAAAATTTTGCTTTTACATTTTTTTCAAACAGAGTGGTTGGCTAAAGGGTGAGTGACTGGGAAGGGCAGGAAAGAACTTTCCAGATGATGGAAATGCTCTGTGCCTTCAGTGAGCAACACAGTAGCAGCAGCAAGCGTGCATTTGCCCAAAACTCACCCAACTACACACTTAACATGGGGTGCATTTTGTTATATGTAAAGTGCACCTCAATAAAGTTGGCTTAATTTTTAAAAATCAGGATAAAGGAAAAAAACGTTCAAAATTTGTTCAATGGACAACAGTTGGGGGAAGGCCTCCATTCTCCATATCCCTAGTAAAATAATTTTCCTAGTCTATAATGACTTAATAATCTTCCTAAAACAATATTATACAGCAAGGCAAAGCAACATCCCAAATTAGAGTGTGAACATTCTAATAAACTTTCTAGAAGAAGTCAGTGTGTCCATGGAAATTTGTTAATTTGAGAAATCCAGATGGGTCCTATTCCTTAAAGTCTGATGTATAGGATTAGTATTTTTACATGTTCAGAACCAACACATTGCTAATTCAAGAATAATCTATACCCACGTATATTCAGTGGTAAATGGCATTGACTTTAGAGTGTTTTTAATGTCAACCCACACTCTCATGAGACTTCGGGCAGCGGCGACATATCAGACTAGGAAATGCATTTGCAGTGATGTATTTGGAATGAAAGTACTATTGGAAAAAGAAAAATAAAACCCCACTTTTCTGCAAGGTCAGTTTTGTTTCTGAAGCTTCTAAAACACTTTCCTTGCAAATTATGCAAAACATGCATCAATCTTTTTCTCCCAGAAATAAAAAAATTTTAAGCACCACGGATGGTGGGAGAAATCATTTTTAAAAGCCACATAGGATCATCAATAACCATTACAAATAATGGGTTACACCACATAAACATCTTTATGCCTTCCAAATTCTAGTATTTTTCATGTGGTAACTGTAGGCTCAGTTGCCAAATACCTCTTTTAATTGAGTTAAATTCACAATTCTTACATAATAAAAATAGTTCCAGTTTTGGTCTTTGTAACAACTCTTTTGTGAAAAAGCAAAAAATTCACTTTGTAAAGGTACTAATGGGTGAGCATGGAGAATTTTCTTAAAACACACTCATATCATAGAGCACCTGACTGACTCAGTCGGTGAAACCTCCACCTCTTGATTTCAGCTCAGGTCACGATCTCGGGCCCATGAGATTGAGTCCTGCCTTGGGCTCCGTGCTCAGCAGGGAGTCAGCTTGAGATTCTCTCTCTCTCTGCCCCTCTGCCCCATGCCTCTTACACACGGTCTTTCTCTCTCTCAAATAAACAAATAAATTAAAAAACGAACAAAAACTACACTCATATCAAATAATCATGAATGGAGGACATCACATAGATTAAATTGCATATGGCATGATTACCTTGTTTTTATGCAAGGTAGATCATATGCAAATGATCTCAAATGCATCAGTGAGAAATGCTACCAAGGAAGCAGATGTGATTAGGGGAAACGTGCTCACAGCCTTCACCCCCTACCTGGGTTTGCTGCAGGCTCCTTTGCTGGCCCTGGGAACTAAGGAAACTGATTTCCCAGGAAGCTCAAGGGACCATTTATTTACCTTTGGGAAAATAGGAGATGGCCTGGGAAGAGAGAGTCAAAGTGGACTGAGCTGCCTGCCCAACTCCAAAGATAGGTTCCTGAGCCAGACTTCATTTTATCCTGTGCTTGTTGGTTTGGTTTGTTTCTTTTCACTCATTCAGGCAAAAGGTGCCCATATTGAAACTTTTTTTTTTTTTTTTTTTTTTTAGTATCTTTATTTCTACACGAGGCCCTTAGGCCTGGGTCCCTCCTCCAGTGTTCCTTGTCCCCGGGACTGGTGACAGCATTCACCCAGCTCAACCTAGAAACCCTGAGGTCTCCCTGACTCCCCTTTCTCGCTCCCCATGTTTGATGAGATTCTCCTGGGTTATCTGGGCGGGCCCTACGTGCAATCACAAGGGTCCTTGTAAGAAGGAAGCTGGATAGATTTCTCTACAGAGAAGACTGAGACGCTACACTCCTGGCTTTGAAGATGGAGGGAGGGGCCCTGAGCCCACGGAGGCAAGGAACATGGCCTGTGAAGCTGGAACAGACAAGGAAAAGGAGTCTCCCCTCAAGCTTCTGGAGGGAGAACAGCTTTGCAGACACCTTGACTTCAGCCCTGTGAAACTCCTCCCTCTCCGGGCTCCGAAACCGAAAGAGAACAAATATGTATTTTTTTTAAATTTAATTTAATTTTTTTAAAGATTTTATTTATTTATCTGACAGAGAGACATCACAAGTAGGCAGAGAGGCAGGCAGAGAGAGAGAGGAGGAAGCAGGCTCCTTGCCAAGCAGGGAGCCCAATGCTGGCCTCGATCCCAGGACCCTGAGATCATGACCTGAGCCGAAGGCAGAGGCTTTAACCCACTGAGCCACCCAGGCGCCCCCCCCCTTTTTTTTAAGATTCTATTTAGTATGTATTAAACTCCCAAGTGTGTGGTTATCTGTTATAGCAGCAGCAGGAAACTAATACATCCTTCAATCTAGAATGGAATTTAAAATCCTTACCGGGTGCTGAGGCTCCCTCTGTCCTGCCCTTTGTCCTTCGTCACTGACCTTCTCTTGTACATACGCTCTCCCTGGCTTGGCCCTGTCCAGTGACACCAACGTGTCAAACATACTCCCTTGGACTCAAGTTTGCCAAAGGTAATGATTCCTGTGCCATTCCCAGGAAATACTGACAGGGGCATGAGTGGTAATTCTAGGCCTTTGCCTGGGGCTCTGAATCCTGGAAACGATGTAATTTCTTCACAAGGAAGAAACTGCACCATAAATGGATGGTACCAGCCACCCAGGGCATCAGATGACCCCCTCTTGCTCCAGCCTAGTTATGCCACATGGGCTAAGCAGCATGTGGGCCACCGAGCCAGCTTTGGAAATCATAAATTACCAAAAAAAAAAAAAAAAAAAAATTCAGAGTACTTTCTGGAAAGCCACTTTCCTCCCCAGGGGCAAGGTGTTTGAATCTTGCCTGGGACACACTCCTGGGATTCTCCGAGGACAGTTGTTCTCAGGGATGAAGAAGCATGTGACCAACAGAAGGCCCTTAATGATGTGGGAAACAGAGGCAGAAGAAAAATTATGAAATTTCCTTACTACCTAAAGCCCACTGACAAATCCTTGAAACAGGCAGAGTGACCTTCCTCTAGGGACTCAACTGCCTCTATGTTGATACTTCGCTAAGGGCAAAAGCAGGTCCTAGCTCCACCCCCACCCCCACCCCCGCCAGGATCCTGTAAGTCAACTTTATCATATAAAAATTCCTTTAGAAATTCCCTGTATCTCTAAACCCCCAAGATACATATGGCCCACCGATACACATCTGAAGGATCTCATGACTCAGGTTTTATTAGACGGTAATAAATGACCTTTTCCTAACAATGGGCCCCTCAAGGTCTGCTTCCAAAATTCCTTAGTGACTTAGGCTATCTCTAACTCCCTTCCAGCGTGAAAATATCTAATGGGCCGCTCCTCATGACCCCGGTGCAGCTCTTTCTGCCCATGGGCCCTGTCTCTCCGTGCTTTAACAAGACGGCTCACAACTTCTTTCTCGGCAGTCGGCTTTGAACCCTAACGTTCTTTCCGACATCATAAAGGCTCAGGTTTGGGGGATGGTCCCACTCCCAATGCTCAATCTTGGGTGATCGCAGCAAAGAATCCAAGTCGCTCAGAGCAAGGGTTTGGGTAGGTGGGGTGGGGAGGTACCCAAGGCCATAGGGACAGATTCCGGCCAGAAGCGCAGACGGGGAGAGAGGAAGCCTCAGGCATAATCACGGCCAGTCCCCTCCCAGTGCCAGGGTCCTGACAAAGGGGCGAACCTCAGAGAATCTAGGAAGCTGAGCTTCACAAGCCAGAGATACGGGGCTGAGCTTCCGCCTGCGCCGGCAGACCAGTCAAGCCAGCAGCGCCCCCTGCTGCCAGAACTGAGCGGCACACACTCGGTACTGGGCAGAGAAGTAAGCAGGAGGGGACAGAAGTTCTGAAGGGGAGGCTGGACGGGGGAGGAGAGAGGTGACCTGGGCAGGTCCTGCAGGACTGGGTGGAGAACGTAAGGGGGCTCAGCAGCTGGGTGTCCCTGGCTTGAAGAGATAGTTCCCACATCCCCAGTCACCAGCGAGTCCCCAAGGCTGTCTCCCAGGGTTGGAGATGGTGGGATAAGGGAGAGTGAAGGTGTGTTTGGGTTGAGGGGTGGTGGTAGGCAAAATGGGGTCAAGATGGCCCCAAGATTCCCAGACCTGCTCAGGGTGAACAGGATCTGTGGCTATGATGTGATATCACCTCCACGATTATATTACCTTAGGGGGCAAAAGGGATTTTGCAGATAGAACTCAGTGCCTTACTCCCAGACTTTGAGTTAATCAAGAGGGAATTTATTCTGGGTGGGCCTGACCTAATCAGGGGAGCCCTTAAAGTGGACAAGAAGCAGCAGCAAAGTTCTCCTGTTGGCAGGAAGGAGTGAGCTGCCGGTATTAAAGTAGGGCCGTGTGACAAGGACCTGTGGCAGCTTCTCGAGGCTGCGAGCAGTCCCTGGCCAGCAGCCAGTAAGAAAAAGGGGAGCATGGTCCCCAAACTGCAAGGAAGTGAATTCTGCTAACAACCGAATGGTTTTGGAAGGAGACCCTGAGCTCAGGTAAGACCCCAGCTCTGCCAAACATCTTGATTTCAGGATGGTCTCACCTGGGGAGAGACCCTAAGCAGAGGACCCAGCCAACCCATACCAAGACTTGCAACCCGCAGAAACTTTGAGGTGATAAATGTGTGTGTTTTAAACTTCTATGCTATTGGTAATTAGTTCTACAGCAATAGAGGTGTAAGATGCCACCTCAGAGGGGCCATGTGACCTCTTCATCAGGGCGTCACTCATGGCCATAAAGCCAGCCCCAGGCCAGCACCTTGGGGGCTGGTTGTATGCCCTGGGAGCTATCAACCCCAAATGACCCAAGCCGTCCTCAGGCCATACCTGTACTACATGCCACAGGCCATGTCCACCTAAGCACTGATCTCTTGCCTCCTTTCTAATGAATGCATTTATGAAAATATTTTAGTAAGCTCTTTCTTACACAATTTTGCAAAAAGATATAGCCATGAACTTGGGTGGGTTTCGTTTTCGTTTTTACTGAAAGGGTATGATACTCTTGGTATAAGGCATTTTTGTAAGACGCACAAAATTAAAGTTACTATGATTTAAGAAATTAGGCTTCCTGTGATCACTTGAGCTACTGTACCAATGACACCATCCACCGGCTGTTGCAATATTGCAACATAGCATTCAGGGTTCATTCAGAAGCTACCAACTGAGCATCCAGATGTGCCGGGCACTGAAGAGGGAATGAGAAGGACAAACATGGCTCCCAGCCTCACAGAGCTTAGTAGGGGGAACTAGATAGCCAAATATAAACGAATAATTTCAGGAGAGCCATGCTGTGGAAACGATCAACAAGACATATTCGTTTTCTGTTGCCTCTGGTTAACCAATTACCACAAACTTCGTGCCTTGAAACAATGCAGATTGATTCTCTCACAGTTCTGGACATCAGAAGTCTTTAAAATCAAGGTGTCCATGTTCCTTCTGGAGGCTCTGTGGAGAACCCATCTCTTTGCATGTTTCTGCTTCCAGAGGCTGCCTGCATTCCTTAGCTCCCCCTCCCGGAAGCACTGCAGCCCTGGCTTCTGTCAGGTTTGTTCATCACCTCCTCCTCACCCCAGCAGTGAGGGAGGGATTCCTGGCCCAGAGTTATGGGGACCGTGAACACGCCACACCCGACATGGGCCAATGAGGCCAACGGCAGGTTTTTAGTTTCACATACTGACAGCCAGAGGGAGGGGGGAGCTGCATGCCACTCAGGGCCACCCAAGGTCATGCTCAGGAACAGAGCGAGCAGGCAGGACTGTGAGAGCGGCAGGCTTGGTAGTACCAAGAGGGTGAGGTGCCCCAGTTCCCATGGGAGGGTATGATGGGCTTATCTGAATCATTCCATGAGCTGGGAGGGAACCGGAGCCCACTACTCAGGGTCAGCAGACGCTTCTGTGTGATTAGAAGGGGTGTTTGGCCGGGGGAACTTCTCCACAGCATGGAGGAAGGGAAGCTGCCGTTAGACCCTTCACAGCCCTCTGATTCCTCCAGATAGCAAAGCAGCACATAATACTGAGTCTTATTTTATGTCTTGCACCATATTGTCATATTTCCTACTACAGCAGGAAGTGGATGAAACACGATCTCAGCCCCTATTTGTCTTATTCAGAGCTGTTGCTCTAACCGCCACACCACACAGCCTCTTCCGCGCTGTGGGTTGTGACAGCCAGTGCGCGAAGACGGGCCCCCTGGAGCCACATCTGCCTGCGCATGTGTCCTGGCGATGTGTCCTCCCGCATTGAGTCTGGGTTGGTCCTAAGACTCAATTTAACCAATAGTACATGGTCAAATGAACACCATACTTGTTCCGGGTTCTGGGGCCTGTGAAGGCCTGACAGCTTCTGCTTCTGTCACCTTGGTAGCCAGCTGCCATGGAAGGAGTCCACCTACTTCTGGGTAAGAGAGGCCACAGGGAGAGGTGCCGGGGCATGAGACCCCTCCATGGAGGGAAAGGTCATAGGAAGCAGCACCAAGTTATCAAAAGCAAAGAAGCCACCATGGAATGTTCTAGAAAAACAGAGCCCCCCCCCCGGGCCTGCAGCCCCAGCTCACCTCACAGAGCAGAGAAACTGGCAGTGAAGCCTGTCAATCCATAGCGTACTGTGAGAGAGTACAATCGTGGTTGCTGAAACCACCTCCTTGGGTGATTTGTTATTCCAACAGATAATTAAAACTCCGATTTAAATATTTTCTTACCGGGGCACCTGAGTGGCTCAATCAGCTGAGTATCTGCCTTCACCTCAGGTCGTGGTCCCAGGGTCCTGCGATAAAGCCCCACGTTGGGCTCCCTGCTAAGTGGGGAGTCTGCTTCTCCCTCTCCCGCTCCCCCTACTTGTGCTCTCTCTCTCACTCTCTCTCCCAAATAAATGAATAAAATCTTTAAAGAAGAAAATGACCCAACTCTCTCTATGTGAACACTTGGGTGAATATACTTACAGATTAATAAAAAGGGATGAAGAAAGACCTCTAGCTGTATTGCATTTTTTATCGTTTCTAGCGCCTTCCATGGATTTTTTTTTATAAAGTTGTCTAATGGCTGCCTCCTCACTCTTTGCCGATTTACATGTTTTTTTTAATTTTTTAATAAGATTTTATTTATTTATTTGTCAGAGAGAGATTACAAGTAGGCAGAGATCCAGGTAGAGAGAGAGGAGGAAGCAGGCTCCCTGCTGAGCAGAGAGCCCGATGCAGGCCTCCATCCCAGGACCCTGAGATCATGACCTGAGCCGAAGGCAGAGGCTTTAACCCACTGAGCCACCCAGGCGCCCCAATTTACATGCTTTAAAAAACATATTCTGTCACAACATTTGGTCATTCTGAAGGCTTTCGAGAGAGTTCCTTCACACATGTTCTTCCAGGAACACTGAGCACACAAGTTACACAGACCAGCTAACTTTGATGTGAGGTAATGTCTTGGGCTGTTTGTATGACTCCAAAAAAAGATAGTGTGTAACTCCAGGTAATGGTGTCATTAGCACAGCCCCTGATCTCACCGATACTCTAAAAACCAGAGTGGGTGTCTTGACAAATTTTCAGACGCATGCCTAGGCTGCTGAGTCACCGGTGGCCCTCCCGCCTCTCATGGGGCTCATGATGTGGTGGAGTTTTGAGGAAGGCACTGTGTTAGGGAGATGTGGCATGCTCAAATCTTCCTCATTGTCACTCACTTAGATCTTCTCTGGGGCAAGGCAGGTCCTGGGATGCTCCACCCCTAGGACCTCCTTTAATTGCCAAGAAAGCTATTCAAGGCTGACATGCAGACGTGTGTTTGTTTCTGTCACCATTAGAGATGAGCCTTTCGGCCATCAGAGGGACGTCTTGAAACACTCCTGGGGGCCCAGACCGTTGTTCTCCATAACACTGCCACCCAGCCTTCTCCCAGGGGCTCCATAATTGGCCATCGTCCGTGTTTCCATGTCTCAGTGATGGGGAGCCCTGCCCCTCGTGATTGAAGGAGGGCGGTGGGAGGCGTCCTGTCTCCTTGTTCCCCCTTCACTCACTCAGGTCTTCCTCAGGCTCCCTTCATTACTGGCAAAGCCTCCCCACCCATTCTCACACTAATGCCAGAACAAGCTTTCTAACGCGTATGTCTGGTCTTCATACTTCTCCTCACCTTCATACTCAGTTCACACTCAGTCTCCTGACACACATCCATTCACCCTGGGAATTCTTTCTCACCTTCGCAAAGACCGAAGACCCAGTGGGGCATCTGCACTGCTCAAACCATGCCTTCCTTCCCTCTGTATCTTCACCCACAATGTCTTTCTCTGACTTTCCAGGTACTCATCATTCTCCAGGATCCTTCTCAAGCATCACATCCTTTGGGAAGACTTGTCTGAGGCCTGTGAGTCCCCCTAAACAGAGCTGTGTGTCCCTGCTCTGGGGTCCTGCAAAGGCATCATGTCTCCAGCACAGGTCTGACCACCCTGGACTGGACTAGACCTCAGGGTTGGCTTCTGTTCCACCCCCTGATGAGCTTGCCAACTTATGTGTCTCTGATTTCTCACCACCCCGCAGAATGCTTAGTATGAAGCAGTCATTCAATAAATATTTGCTGGACGAATTGCTTCCAACCCTACTTGATTCCTTTTTCTTCAACTCCAGAAAGGTACAGATCCTCCCCCAACACAACTGAGCAGGCCGTGTCTGTGGGGGCGGTGGCACCTCAGCAAAGTGGATTACAAAAATATTTCACAGAGGGTGTTTCCTCAGTGGGGACAACATGTCCAACATGGAAACTCAGGCCTGGGTTTTTTCTCCCAGGTGCCTCCAGAAGGAGCTGGTTCTCATCTCCACACCCCCTCCTCCAGCTGTGTCCATATCTGCCCCATCTTTCTGGCCAGTGGAGTTAGCCAAAGCAAGAAACCACTGAGTGATGGAAAAACATTTCAAAGACATGATTAGTTTGGAATCAGTTTTCCTCAGTTTTCTGAAAGGTTGTAGCTTTGTGATCTTTAGGGCCCAGCTTAAAGAGCTGAGGCACAGAGGACATTCCTGAGTCACTGACCTTGACCTACAATATGGAACAGTACAGTGGCTTGGTTCAGAATGCACAGTAACAATTCATTCCTGAGAAATTTCCTATCCGGCCTGAGAACAAAACAATCCCCTAATGTGAGGCATTTGACATCCAAGTGCTTACACAACTCAACTAACAAAGATTGTATGTTGAAATCACTGTTAAACAATGTCTTCTTAAAAAAAAAAAAACACTGTAGTTAAGAACTTTTTTTTAAGATTATTTATCTATTTATTTGAGAGAGAGGGAGAGAGAGAGCATGAGCATGGTAAGGGGGAAAGGGAGAAGCAGACTCCCCTCTGAGCAGGGAGCCTGATGCAGGGCTGGATCCTGGGACTCCAGGATCATGACCTGAGCCAAAGGCAGACACTTAACGACTGAGCCATCCAGGTGCCCCGACACACACAGCCTTCCTTAAGATAAATGGGCAGTTGGTTCTCATGAGACTCTTGCTTTTACTTTTTCTTTCTTTTTTTTTTTAAGATTTATTTATTTTGGAGAAAGAGATAGAGGGGGTGAGGGGCAGAGGGAGAGAATCTCAAGCAGACTCGATGCTGACTGTGGAACCTGATGCGGGTCTTGATCTCATGACCCTAAGACCATGACCTGAGTGAAACCAGGAGTTGGACGCTTAACTCATTGAGCCCCCGAGGTGCCCTTTTTTTCTTCTCAGAATCATCTGTCCTGCCTCACAAAGCAGCTCTGCCCATGGGAATTTTCAGCAACTTGGAGGTGGCGACCGTGTGTCCTGAGAGGTGGCAGTGACATTTGCAGACACCCCAAGCCAGATGGAGAAATCTGCATGGTGATACCTGACGACACTCAGGACACATGGTCAGAGCAAGAACAGGGACACTCACACACTCCCAGCTCCGAGGCACTGTGTGGTGGCTTGGAGAAATTTGTGTACAACCCTAATGTCAACAGATTCTGCCCAGGTGTCTCCTCCCTGGGGAAGCCCCATCACTCGGGGAAGCCCAAGTGTCCCTCCCGAGATGCCTGCTCACACTTACCCACCGGCTTCTGACACTCTTTCCACCCTACCGTCCAGGACACAGTGCCTCTGTCACTGATTGCCGCAAGAAGTTAAAAAGATGGAAAGAGGACCTTTGGTTTCATTTTGCTTGTTTCTTCTTAAATGGCTTTGTTGACCTACAATCACATACAATTCACCCATTTGACATGTGCAACTCAGCAGTTTGGGTGTACCCACAGAAGAGTGCAACCAGTACCACTGTCCATTTAAACCACCTTTTCCATTTTCACCACCTCACCAAGAAACCCCAAACTGTTTGCTATTATGTCTTGTGTTCCCCACCCTTCCCCACCCCCACCCCCAGCCCAGCCCTTAGCAACCAAGAATCTACTTTGTTTCTCTTGATTTCCCCATCCTGGGCTGTCATGTGAATGGAATCATATACTATGTGATCTTTTGTGACTGGCTACTTCTGTTACAGGATTTCTTTTCCTTTTTTGCACCCATGGTTCTTTGTCTCGCTCCTTTGAAGAATGAAGTGGTAGACCAGATGAAGAGTGTGGGCAGCAAAGCAAAGTTTATTGAGCGGTGGTTCAAAGCTCCCAAAGAGGGATGGGACCTAAGAGGGTTGCCAATTGGGCGTTTAGATCTAGGGGGTTTCACGGGCTTGTTGGTGGGCTGTTGTAATCTGATTAACCCTCCATGTGCCTGTCATCCAATCAGGTCATCTACCTACCATATGGGAAAGGGTGGAGGTCTCTTTCCTGGTTGGTGTAAAATCCTTGTGAGGGTTTTCCTCTTGGGGTGCCTGGTGGCTCAGTCGGTTAAACATCTGCCTTCAGCTCAGGTTATGATCCTGGAGTCCCAGGATTGAGCCCCTAGTCAGGCTCCTTGCTCAGTAGGGAGTCTGTTTCTCCCTCTGTAGCTCTCCCCTGCTCCTGTTCTCTCTCTCCCTCAAATAAATAAATAGTCTTTTTTTTTAAGGGTGGTTTCCTTTTAGGGTGGGGAGCCCCTTGTCCCTGCCTACCTTTCCTCCAAATCTCCTTCATTACTTTCATGCATCATAACAGTTATGTGGTTCATCCACGTCATATCACATATCAGTACTTCATTCCTTTTTATGATGGGATAATATTCCATTGTGTATTTCAGCCCAGTTTGTTTATAGATTAAGTAGGTGAGCATTCGGTTGCTCCTGCTTTTGGGCTATTATGAATAATGCTGCTATGAGTATTTGCGTACAAGTTTCTGTGTGGGCATTTTGGTTTTGTTTCTCTTGGGTCTATATCTAGGAGCAGAATTGCTGGGTTGTGTGGTAACTCTGTGGGCAATCATTTGAGGGACTGCCTGATTGTTCTCCAAGGCAGCTGAACCACTTTATGTGGCCACCAGGAGTGTGTGAGGGCTTCGATTTTGCCACATCCTTACTGATGCTCATCGCTCTCAGACTTTTTCATCCTGGTCACCTAGTGGGTATGAAGTGGTATGTCCCTGTGGTGTACATTTAGAGTTCCTGGTGACAAGTTACATGAAGCATCTTTTCTTGTGCCTAATTGACCACTCGTTCTGGGTTGAGAGAAGGGGTTTCATCTTGGAGAACTTTCTACCATCTCATTCTCCCTTCTACTCCTCCTCCTCCTCCTCCTCACCCTCCTGAATCCCACCCAACCCAAACACACAGCGAGGTCCAGACTTTTCACTCCCCTTCCTCTGACGGCCTGGTGCCAGTCCACACAGGGGTCAGGGTCTGCCCCCACAGGCTTGCCTGACAAAGGCAAGACTTCTCACTCCAGCTGCTTAGATGAAAAGTTCTCCATCTTCTTCTGTCTGTGTAACTGGCACAGGGGAGGGGCCTAATAGTGGATAGTTGTTGATATAGACATGTGTTTGGATGTACGAGTTCCTGCTTTGGAGTGCTACAAATTGACAAGGGTGAAGAGCTCCTCCAAAAATTCAGACGGAAGCAAAGGGTTTGGTGGCACATGTTGAAATTCTGGACCCCCAAATAGCCCACTTTTCATAAAGATCTACTTCCCTTAAAGTAGAACAAATGGTTTTCAAAGAAGAAGTTGCCTTTGGAAGATGAGAAATTCACCCATTCCTCATGGTAGCCATGATGAATGAGTTTTGTATGGAAGCTCAGAAATTCTAGAACCATGCTTCTTGAGGGAAACTGCTGTGGTTTCTACCAGCCTTGGCTGAATTCCAGTCTTGGGCCGTGTGCTGACCATCTGTTTGTACTTCCCACATGTCGGTAGAGAACAATCCACAGTGGGCCCTCCATGCAGTCTTGTTGACGGATGGAGGTAACAGCAGTCTTCAGGTGGAGTCAGTTGAGGGGATGCAGGGGGTGGGGTTGGGGGAAGATGGGCCTCCCCAGTCAGAGTACAAGGTGAGCTCCATCCTGGTAAGCACCAGAGGGTGTTAGGAGTGACTAACAATAAGAACTCCAAGGTACCGGCGCCTGGGTGGCTCAGTGGGCTAAAGCCTCTGCCTTCCACTCAGGTCATGATCCCAGGGACCTGCTTCCTCCTGCCTCTCTGCCTACTTGTAATCTCTCTTGGTCATATAAATAAACAAATAAATCTTAAAAAAAAAAAAAAAGAACTCCAAGGTACGTCTTCACCATAAAAAGGACAGGACCTGTCCTTGCATAAAAAATCCCATCTGCTGGGTACCTGGGTGGCTCAGTGGGCTAAAGCCTCTGCCTTCAGCTCAGGTCATGATCTCAGGGCCCTGGGATTGAGGCCCACATTGGGCTCTCTGCTCAGCAGTGAGCCTGCTTCCTCCCTTCTCTCTGCCTGCCTCTCAGCCTACTTGTGATCTCTCTCCTTCTGTGAAATAAATAAATAAAATCTTTAAAAAAAAATCCCATCTGCATTTTGGTCTTTATTCCTGGTTGGTGCAAAGAGACAAAAAAGTAACAAGCTAAATGACTTTGTCTGATAAGCAAATCAACTTCAGGCCAGTTTCTTCACCTGTGGAATTCATTCATTCACCTCTGAATAGTTATTGGGTATCAACGAGGTGCCCCAAACAGGGCTAAATGTTGGCGTTCGAGATGAGTCAAAATGCTTAGCATCCAGCCAGGGTCAAATGCAAGAGGAAAGGTTAGGCCTGTCTACCTGCACGGGCCCAAGACAGGTCCCTTCGGCGAGGTGATGCTGATGTTGATTCTCGACGGATGGGAAGGACTCCAGCACAAGGATCAAAGAAGGAAAGGCATTGGAGATGGTTGGCATAACAGCAAATAGCTGTAGAAATAAAGTTCATCTCCTATGTCCCCAATTCCCAGGGCATCAGAATTCCTACTCTTCCCAAGGCTTGAGACTTCCCGGTCCACATCCACTCGTGGATTCAAAGGCCACCTTGAGATCCAGTGATCCCCCAGGTCTGGGGTTATGATGGGGTTCATTGTTTCTGGAGCCCAGCAGGTAACAGAGGTGTGCCTGAACCAGAGGTTAATAGACACTATCTTTAGCCCTCAGAAGCTATGGACATTCCAGTTGCAGAATGGGGACCTGCTGGGGATGAGACCATGGCTCGGGGTGGGTTCTGGTGTTTTGGTTTGTCCCTGGGACACTGGCACTGGCCTAAGTTCTTAAAGCTTTGCTCTGTCTACCAACCCTAATGCCCCCAGGTTCTGCTGGTTTTGTCCCATTCCATCAGCTCATGCCTGTTAGACCCAGAGACTGTAAACCTTCGCACCACCCCACCCTGCCCTCAGGAGACTGAGATGCTGTTTGCAGGGCCTGAAACCAACCACATGAGGTCATTTTCCTTCTCAGACAATTGGGTATCTCCCTCCAGGACAAGCTCTACTTGGGGAGTTGTCCTCATCTTCTGCCCGGAGCAGACTGCTTCAGTAGTAAAGAATGTGGGGCCCCCCTTCTCCAGTTTTTCTCTGAGCAGTAACTTATCATAGCAGGTGGCCTTGACTTGCCAGGTCCAACTCCCTGCTGTGACTTGTACGTCAACCCCCTTCCATGAGACTGGGATTCCAGAGCCTTCCTCGGATCACCCCCTATGGGCTTCTTGGGCAGCCCAACTTCCATAGAGGTGTCCTCCGCCCCTGGCATTTACACAGGCTTGATCCTACCTTCACTAAAGCAGGAAACAGCAGCGGCGTGGGCCAGAAATCCAGAGTCTCCGGGCTAGGACGGCTGGCTCTGGAGAGATGTCCCCCCAGACCTCACCTCCCTCATCAAGAGCCCAGAGCAGAAGTTGGCAGGCAGTCGGAGCACCTAATTTTGAGGAACACTAATCTTCTCCTGCCATTTCGAGAAGCAGGAAGTTACAGCCAGAAGCAGGTACCTAGGCTAACCTCCCAGAGAAACAGGCAGACAGGGTACCTTCATGTCCACATTCATGGTTCAAAGAGGAGGCTCCAAGGCCCCTGAGAAAAACATCCCTGAGAAGCAAAACTGGTAAGGGGCTGAATTTTTTTTTTTAAGACTTACATTCGTCTCAAAGAGTCTGAAAGAGTGCTAAGGGAAATACTCTAAGGGAAGGAGGGGCTTCTCTTTCCCTTTGGCCCCAGGGAAAATCTTTTTTCTTTTGACTTGTATTGACCCTGACACTGTCCAGGAGAATGGTCGTAGGTCCACTGGCCTCCTGAGCTCTCACAAGCACCTCTGGGATGCAGGCTCCCACATTTCCTTCCCTCATTCCCATCCCCTACCCCCATCTCTCTGTCTGAATTCTACTGCATGCTGCAGTGGGATGATCTTGGAACCACAAAAGGCCTGCTTCTATGGAAGCCACTGGAATCAGAATCTGCAAACAGTTCGAGGAGGTGTCAGCAAGTCCTGAGGAACTGAACGAAAATCTGGGTACAAGGGACTCTCCCCCCCATCACCTGATTAGACCAGAACCACCAGGCTGTTGTTAAAAGTTCCCCTGGATTCTGAAGTGTAGCTGAGTATGAAAACTGCAGGCAGGGGGCAGAATGCAGAGGGCTATTTTACATATTACTTGGGAGCCCCAGAGCCTTGGAGCAAGGAGAGGTCTTATAAGGGAAAAGGATAGTGAGATTTGGGATTTTGAAAGATCCTCTGGCAGCCACGTGGAGGGTGGAGAGGAGAGGGGTGAGGCCTGAAGACTAGGGAAGTCTCCCAGTGATACAGATGTGGGCCATCTGGGCTAGGCGAGGGCTACCGGACAGGACAACAGGAGAGAGTCTGAGAAGGATTAAACCTTTGGCTTTGCTCACCATCCCTCAAGGTCATCCTTTCCCACTTTTCCCTGACCTCAGGTTCCTGCAGTCTTGAGATCAGTTTCCAGAAGAATGCGAGTAAGTGTTCGCACCCAGAAGTGAAGCAAATGTCTCCTCATGAAGGGGCAGAAGCCCCTGCTTCTATCACTCCTCAAAGATGAATTCAAGTGTAAGGTCACTCTAGCCAGGCTGTAGTAGGGAAGAAAGTCTCTGGGTAACTTTTATCTACTGTCAATTTTACAGATTCTCATAATGCAGTTTTACTGCTTAAGTAAAGAAAAATCAAATTCATGTTAATAAAAAGTATCATCAAACAATTTCTGCTCAAGGTTAACATTCCTGTGACTGATTCAAAGTTCCTGAGATGGGCTTGCTATCTTCAGTTTTCTCTTTCTTTTTCTTTTTTTTTTAAGATTTTATTTATTTATTTGACACACAGAGAGAGATTACAAGTAGGCAGAGAGGCAGGCAGAGAGACAGGGAGAGGAGGAAGCAGGCTCCCTGCTGAGCAGAGAGCCCGATGTGGGCCTCGATCCCAGGACGCTGAGATCATGACCTGAGCCAAAAGCAGAGGCTTTAACCCACTGAGCCACCCAGGCGCCCTATCTTCAGTTTTCTGTCCCCTGTTCTCAACAGTCTGGGAAGGAGAATGACCCATTTCCCAATCATCTTGATAACAGAACTCCCAGAATGGAACATCTGGACCTTTAGTGTGTGGTCCAAGCCCGAGCCTGGGTTTCAGGCTAATCACAGTCTGGGATGTGGTCATCCTTCTGGTGGTGGAACCCAGCGCTGGGCTGGAAACTGCTCCTTCCCACCAGGGACTGTGTTTGCCGTTTGCAGACCTCACCTGGGAGGCAAGGCGCCTCCTTTGCTTGCTGGCTCACCCTGCTGCTTCCCGTTGCCACTGGAAAAAATTTCTCATGCTTGGGAATTCGGCAAGAAGGATGGTCATGTGTCTTTCTCATCTGGAAAAGCTTGACCTGCTTTTGCGTCCTCAGTGTATCAGACGTGACAGCGACATTTGCCAGAGTTGGAGAAAATGTTGGAGACACGTTATTTTCCCTACTTCTAGGACAAGACTCTCTCTTGGTTTTCCTGCCACCCCTCCAGCTGTTTCTCCGAGATACCGAATATGAAAATGGACAATGGCCAGATCATCTCTAGGGAAAGAGCCCTGACCCACAGTCTGCCGCATCCTTCCCAGGAACCCAGTCTGCTGGGAGCCAGACTGGATGTCTAGTCACAGTACAGAAGGATAATCAGTAACTTCCACAACACTTGGTCTCAAATGGCCAGGGCTTGACTAATAACTGACAGCTTCCAATCTAGGACCACCAAGAGAAAGCCTAATATCCACCCCTAACCAATCACGTAAGGCACCCCACTTCTAGCTAGCCCACGTACCGTTTCCCTGAGCCACCAACCTCCAATCAGGTCACACCTGCAGTCTTCTCTTTGGTCTGCCAGCAGGTTTTCCCATTCCTCCACCTGCCTTTGAGTCTCTGCCAAAATGCGAGTGATGGTGGCCCACCCCCTTGCTACCCCAAGTTCCCAAGCAAAAGCTTTTGCTGGGGGTGACTGAGTGGTTCCATTGGTCAAGTATCTGCCTTTGGCTCTGGTCATGATCCCAGGGTCCTGGGATCGAGTCTCGTTTCGGGCTCCCTGCTCGGTGGGGAGCCTGCTTCTCCTTCTCTGCAGCTCTCTGTACTTATTCTCTCTGTGTGTGTGGCACATAAATAAATAAAATCTAAAAATGAGGATTTCTTGGGCGCCTGGGTGGCTCAGTGGGTTAAAGCCTCTGCCTTCGGCTCAGGTCATGGTCTTAGGGTCCTGGGATCAAGGCCCACATCTCTGCTCGGCAGGGAGCCTGCTTCCTCCTCTCTCTCTGCCTGCCTCTCTGCCTACTTGTGATCTCTCTCTCTGTGTCAAATAAATAAATAAAAATCTTTAAAAAATAATAAAAATAAGGCTTTCTTATCTGGTTTGTCTCCTCTATGAAACTAATCCCAGGAGCATATCAAGACTTGATCCTCAGACCTCTCTTCTCCCAGAGGGGTCTCAGCAAGTCCCGTGGCATGGAGTCACCAATACACTGATAACACCCAAGTGTGTGTCTCTAGCCTGACTCTTTCCCGTGCTTCAGCTTCAATGTACAGTTGCCCCAATCCAGGCTTGGACTTTGAAAGGCATCCCCAACTTCATACTTTCGAAAGACAAACTTCTTAAAAATTTCCCCCAGGTGCCTATCTCAGTTACTGACCCAGCCTCCGAGTGGTCACTGAAGTCAACTGCTGTCCTCCTCAATTCCTCTTCTCACCACTTGGGCTCAGCCACGTTATTTAAAGCCATTCAAGGACTTGGGGCTGCTCTGCCTCCAAAGGTTTCCCAGAGCTCTCTACTTCTATCTCGTCTCCACAGCCAGCGCCGTTGAAGCCCCGTCATGTCTCCTGTGGACCGTGTAGGTGCTCGGTTCTGGAGTGAATGAATGAGCCGCCGGTTGCTTTCTCCTTGCTCACTGACCTCCAGCATCGAACTGTTCCCGGTGGTTCTAAAGAGCCTAATCAACAGATATAATTTGTCTTCCAGGAAACTTTGCAATTACATTTCATGAAAGATATGATGTTAACAAGGGGCTGGTGAAACGCGAAGGTCATCAATCTTTGAGTTAGAACTTCTTTTATTAAAAAAGAAGCTAACGGTTTCTGTAGTGCCAAGAATCTACGGACCCATTCATCCTCGGTAACACGGAGGCCAAGGGTGGATCATAAAATGCTTATTAATTCTCCTAGGCTGTTACATGTTCTTACAGATACATACACACACGCACATATGTATATATTTCAAAATTAGAAAAAAGAATGGAGGAGCGCCTGGGTGGCGCCTCTGCCTTTGGCTCAGGTCCTGATCTCAGGGTCCTGGGATCAAGGCCCGCATCAGGCTCTCTGCTCAGCAGGGAGCCTGCTTCCTCCTCTCTCTCTGCCTGCCTCTCTGCCTACTTGTGATCTCTCTCTCTGTCAAATAAATAAAATCTTTAAAAAAAAAGAGGTCAACCTCTTAAAAAGAAAAAAGAATGGGGAATAATATCCTGATTATCCATGTGGCTGAACCCAACTGTGTCATAACTTAGTATTTTGCAATTTGTGCTTCAGATTTTTTTACATATATAAAATATTATAGGTAGAAACCAGACCCTCTGTCCCCACTTCCTTGATTCTTTTTTTTTTAAGATTTTATTTATTTATTTGACACAGAGAGAGAGAGATCACAAGGAGGCAGAGAGGCAGGCAGAGAGAGAGAGGAGGAAGCAGNNNAGAGCCCGATGCGGGCCTCGATCCCAGGACCCTGAGATCATGACCTGAGCCGAAGGCAGAGGCTTTAACCCACTGAGCCACCCAGGCGCCCCCCACTTCCTTGATTCTATTTCCCTTCCCCTCTGCAGAGGTAACTGCTATCAGGAATTTGGTATTTATGATCTCATATATGTTTCTGTATAGTTGGACTAAATTTTCTAGATCTGCCAGCAAGACTGGTCTGTGATCTGAAAGATTCTGGGGCGTAGCAACCCCTCCCCACCTCACCGACACCGCACCCCCACCTCCTCCCTGCCACATTCTTTCCTTTTGTTTAACCGCAACATTGAGTACAGCTTCAAGGCATCACATCCTTGATCTGGCCTGGGGACAGGACAGTGACACACCTATTTTCCAACACTTCTGTCTCAGGGGGTCCCTCAGCTGTAGTCCCAGCCCCTAGGGTAATACAAGCTGGTGTTAAGGGAGAGAGGGACTGGGGATCTCAACTTGACTTGTCTCTCAGAAGACACGCTTCTGTCTGTAAATTGTCTTAAGAAACCTGGGTGGCTCAGTGGGTTAAGCCTCTACCTTCGGCTCAGGTCGTGATCTCAGGGTCCTGGGATTGAGCCCCGCATCGGGCTCTCTGCTCAGCGGGGAANCTCTCTCTGCCTGGCTCTCTGCCTACTTGTGATCTCTCTCTCTCTGTCAAATAAATAAATAAAATCTTAAAAAAAAAAAAGAAAAGAAACCCTTTCTCGTCAAACTGGATTTGGTTGCCTTTTCCTTTTGTCTTCAGGATACTTTGGCCTACATAAGTCTTTTTAAATAAACCGCCCTTTCACGGAACAGAGACATAGTTTGTTCTACCAATGATAAATTTTAGAAACTGGTATATTTTAGGTATGATTTGGCATATTACCTTTTTTTTAAGATTTTATTTGTTTATTTGACAGAGAGAGATTACAAGTAGGCAGAGAGGCAGGCAGAGAGAGAGGAGGAAGCAGGCTCCCTGCTGAGCATGGAGCCCGATGTGGGGCTCAAGCCCAGGACTCTGAGATCAGGACTCCAGGCAAAGGCAGAGGCTTTAACCCACTGAGCCACCCAGGTGCCCCAGCAGATTACCTTTTAAACTTCAACATTTTTTAGTATCCATCCATGGGGATACACATCCTGATTCATTCTTTGTGCGTTTTTACTTTCTTTCCACTGTTCAGGTTTGTCCAACTTGCACAGCGAAGAGCACAGGTATTGAGTGTTGGCCCAATTAATGGCCCTAAAATGAACATATCTGAAGAACCACTGACTGGAGTGAGAAAGAAAA
Organism: Ailurus styani; assembly: GCA_002007465.1. NCBI lineage: Eukaryota > Metazoa > Chordata > Mammalia > Carnivora > Ailuridae > Ailurus > Ailurus styani. The sequence goes on along the minus strand of LNAC01000045.1, from coordinate 3,235,941 downwards.
TGTGAATGACACCCCAGAACCCCTCACATGACGTCACGGGCTCACGGCTGCTGCACTTTCCCCAAAGAAACACTTTATGAACTTCTCATGCCAGAGTCGCCAGCCTGAAAATCCTATATGTGAGAAATCATACAATATAAGCTTGTCTGGCTTCATTTGTTGAACTTCCCATCAGAGAGAATCATCAGTCTTTCTGTGTGTGCCAGGAGTTGGTTCATTTAAATTTTTTCCTGCTTGACGGGAAGTCTGCTTCTCCTTCTCCCTCTGCTCCTCCCCATGCTTGTGGTGTCTCTCCCTTTCTCTCAACTAAGTAATAATTTTTTAAAAGATTTTATTCACTTACTTGACAGAGAGAGAGACAGCAAGAGAGGGAACACAAGCATGGGGAGTGGGAGAGGGAGAAACAGCCTCCCTGCCAAGCAGGGAGCCCGAAGCGGGGCTCGATCCCAGGACTCTGGGATCATGACCTGAGCCGAAGGAAGATGCCTCATTGACTGAGCCACCCAGGTGCTCCAGTAAATAAAATCCTATAAAAAAAAAAAAAGACTGGGTTATAAGTTACTGGGAGGAAGGTCACAGAGGTCAAGTGCTACTTTCAGCACATCGTGCCAAGGGTATACTGTCAACATGATTGATGATTGTTGGTGGCCTTGGTCACCTTGGTTAGTGTTGGTCAGGCTTCTCCAGGGCGAAGTTAGTCTTTTTCCCTCCTTTTCTGCACTGTACAGTTTAGAAGGAAGTCAGAATGGGGAATTCCACTCTCGCTCTTAGAAGCAGAATCATTGCATCAATCTTTTGGAATATTTCTGCATGGGAGATTAATCTCTTCTTCTTCATTTATAGATTTATCCAATTATTTATTGATATCCGAATGGACTTGAGGGCATTTACTTGATACTTTGGGTTATAATCTCATACTACCTTATTTTGCAGCTCAGAAGTTCCTGCTTTGGCCACTGGGAACCCTCTGTTGGCTTCTGTGGTCCTTTTGATGTGGGAAACAAAGGCCAAAGAAATGGAGCTTAAATTAAAATCTCCTTAAAGCTTGTAGTCCAGAGCATGACCTTCCTTGAGGAATTCATGCCTTGATGTTTAAAAGAAACCTTATCTTGGCAGCAGATGGCTCCTCAAGGTCCTGAAAGCCTCCCTTCCAGATTCCTTGGAGACTTGCGCTATCCCTACACCCCCACTAATTAGAAAGTATACTGTCAGTCTCTCCTCACAATCCCAGTACAGCTCTCTGCCCAAAGGTCCCGTCCCATGAGTAGGGAAGGGGGGAAGTTATAGGCAGGAGAGATAGGGTGCCCCACGACCATGACGTGATGCATAGGTCATGTTCTGTCCCTTTGGTCCTCAGAGCTACACACACCGATTCATAATTTCATTGCACTTGGGCCATAGTACCCAGTCCACATAAAACGGACATTTAAAAATGTGTTGGGACTTCTTTTGTGACCAAGTAAGTGGCCAATGTTTGAAACCGTTCCACAGACACTTAAAAAGAATGAATATTTTCGGGATGTCTGGGTGGCTCGGTCGGTTAAGCCTTTGGCTCAGGCCATGATCCAAGGGTCTTAGGATGCAGGGATGTATCGGGCTCCCTGCTTGGTGGGGAGTCTGCTTCTCCCTCCGCCTGCTGCTCCCTTGTTTGTACTCTCACTCTCTAGCTCTCTCTCTTTCTCTGGCAAATAAATAAATAAATAAACCTTAAAAAAAAACTCAACACTGTGCTTGAAAAAAAAAGAATGAGTGTTCTTTACTGGTTGACTTAGGTTCTCTCTATTTGTTTATTTAATAAAATTTCATAATTCTATTATTCAAATATTCTTTATATTTACTCTTAGCATGTTTTTGGAAAGGAAAAGATGTATCAGTTTCTGAGAGAAGGATGTTAAACCTCTCCTGCAATCCAATTCTTCTTCATATGAATATCCCAATTTCTTGTAAATCCGCCAGTATTTTCTTATAGTGTTTAAGTCTGTTTGTTTACGCACAAAGCCATAACTTTAATATCTTCATTTTATTAAATTATGTGACTTTGCTATCTTATTATTCTCCTGAATTTTTACTCTTTTGTATGTTAATATTGATACCTCTGTGGTTTACTATTTACTGAATATATTTTTTTGTTATTTAATTTTCAACTTTTTGATTTGTTTTTTTTAAAGATTTTATTTATTAAATGAGAAAGAGAGCGAGCACAAGCAGTGAGAGTGATAAAGAGAGAGAAGGAGAAGCAGATTCCCCTCTGAGCAGGGAGCCCGAGTGGGGCTCGATTCCACCACCCAGGATCATGACCTGAATTGAAGGCAGATGCTCAGCCGACTGAGCCACCCAGGTGCCCCATATCTGGTTTTATTTTAGATGTGTATCTTGTAAGCAGCACAGAGTTAGATTTAGATTTAATTTTGTTATTCAGTGTGATAATCTTAGTCTTTCAGTGTGTACATACCGTGTTTAAGAAAATATTATTGGTATAGTTGGATATATTTCTACTATATTATTTTTTTTACTTCTGTTTAACAACTTTTTGGGTTTTTTCCCTATTTATTTAATTTATTTTTTGTCATGATAAGTGCATTCCTTAATCCCCATCACCTGTTTCATTCATCCTTCCTCCTACCTCCCCTCTGGTGACCATCATTTTGTTCTCTGTAGTTAAGAGTCTGTTTCTTGGTTTGTCTCTCTCTCTCCTTTTTTTTTTCCTTTGCTCATTTGTTTTGTTTCTTAAATTCCACATATGAATGAAATCATATGGTGTTTGTCTTTATTTCACTTAGCATTATACTCTCTACCTCCATCCATATTATTGTAAATGGCAAGACTTCACTCTTTTTTATAGCTGAAAAATATTCCATTGTAGGTATATACCACATCTTCTTTTTTTTTTTTAAGATTTTATTTATTTACTTGACAGAGAGAGAGAGAGAGAGAGATCACAAGTAGGCAGAGAGGCAGGCAGAGAGGAGGAAGCACGCTCTCTGCCGAGCAGAGAGCCCGATGTGGGCCTCGATCACAGGACCCTGAGAGCATGACCTGAGCCGAAGGCAGAGGCTTTAACCCACTGAGCCACACAGGCGCCCTATACCACATCTTCTTTATCCATTTGTCTATCGATGGACACTTAGGTGGGTTCCATAGTTTGGCTACTGTAAATAATGCTGCTATAAAAATAGGGGTGCATGTGTCCCTTTGAATCAGTGCTTTCATATTCTTTGTGTAAATACCCAGTAATGTGATTATTGGACCATAGGGTAGTTCTATTTTTAAGTTTTTGAGGAAGCTCCATACAGTTTTCTACAGTCGCTGCACAAGTTTGCGTTCCCACCAATAGTGCACAAGGGTTCCTTTTTCTCCACATCCTCACCTACACTTGTTGTTTTTTGTATTGTTGATTTTAGCCATTCGGATAAGTGAGATGGTACCTTATTGTAGGTTTGGTTTGTATTTCTCTGATGATCAATGATGTTGAGCATCCTTTCATGTGTCTGCTGTCCATCTGTATGTCTTCTTTCGATAAATGTCTGTTCAGGTCTTCTGCCCATTTTTAAATCAGATTATTTGTTTCTTTGGTGTTGAGTTGTATCAGTTCTTTATGTATTTTGGATGCTAATCCTTTATTAGATATATCATTTGCAAATATCTTCTCCCATTCAGTAGGTTGCCTTTGAGATTTTTATTGATTGTTTCCTTTGTTGTGCAGAAAGTTCTTATTTTGATATAGTCCCAATAGTTTATTTTTGCTTTTATTTCCCTTGCCTCAGGAGACATGTCTAGAAAAATGTTGCTATAGCTGATGTCAGAGAAATTACTGCCTATGCTTTCTTCTAGGATTTTTTTATGGTTTCAGGTCTGGCATATAGTTATATCTTTAATCCATTTTGAGTTTATTTTTGTGTATGGTGTAAGAAAGTAGTCCAGTTTCATTCTTTTGCATGCAGCTGTCCAGTTTTCCCAACACTATTGGTTAAAAAGGTTGTCTTTTTCCCATTGTCTAGTCTTGCCTTCTTTTTTTTTTTTTTTTTAAAGATTTTATTTATTTATTTCACAGAGGGAGAGAGATCACAAGGAGGCAGAGAGGCAGGCAGAGAGAGAGAGAGGGGGAAGCAGGCTCCCCGCTAAGCAGGGAGCCCGATGCGGGCCTCGATCCCAGGACCCTGAGATCATGACCTGAGCCGAAGGCAGAGGCCTTAACCCACTGAGCCACCCAGGCGCCCTAGTCTTGCCTTCTTGTCAAAGATTAATTGGCCATATAATTGTGTATTTATTTCTGTTTTTTTTTATTGTATTCCATTGATCTAAGTGTCTATTTTTGTGCCAGTACCATACTGTTTTAATTACTACTGTTTTGTAATGTAACCTTAAATCTGGAATTATGATACTTCCAGCCTTGTTTTTCTTTTTTTTTTCCAGCTTTGTTTTTCTTTTAACAGCTTTTTTTCTTAAAGAATTTTCCCCTTCTTTTTTCTACCAGTATGATAAAATGTTCTATATTCACTTGTATTTTTGTTTTATTTTTTTAAGATTTTATTTATTTACTTGAGAGAGAGCAAGTGAGAGAAGGAGAGCACAACTGGGGGCGGGGAAAAGGAGAAGCAGACTCCCCGCTGAGCAGGGAGCCCAATGCGGGGCTCTATCCCAGGACCATGGGATCATGACCTGAGCTGAAGACAGACGCTTAACTGACTGAGCCACCCAGGTGCCCCTCTTAGAAATTTAAACATACAACTACAACTAGTCCTAAGTACTAACCTGATAATAATGAAAATGTAGGTCCACCCAAAGACGTGTAATTGTATGTTTTTTATCAATTTTATTTATAAGAACCTTAAGTTAAACCTTAAAGTAACCTAAAGTAAAGACCTAAAAAGTAAATGTTAATGGTTATCAACTAGTGATAGATAAATATCATGGCACATCCATTTTGAAATACTAACCAGCAATATTAGGAACAAGTTACTGATCCCTGAAACAACACATACGAATCTCCAAATCCTTATGCCAAGTGAAGAAAACTAAATGTAAAAGGCTACATACTATATGATTCCATTTGTATGGCATTCTGGAAAAGGTAAAACTGTATGGATAGAAATCTGATAAGTGGTTGCTGGGGACTGAGGTTAGGAGAACAGATAGTTACAAAGGAGCATATTGGAAATTCTGAAGTGAAGGAAAGATTCCATATCTTTATTATGATTATGACTACATGACTGTTCACTTGCCAAAATTCCTCAAATGTTATACCTCAAAGAGATAAATTTTATCAAATGTAAATTATACCTTAGTAAACATGACTTTAAATACACATGAATATAATCCAGACTCTGACCACTTTACACCATTTCCTGCTGATACCCTCTTGGTCTGAGCCAACACCATCTCTGTTTGGCCTCCTGACTAGTCTCCCTTCTTCAGCATCTTCAACACGTTCTCAACATGGTAACTACTGTAAGCACATTAAATGTAAGTATTCCTGCTTAGCACCTTCCCATTTTCCCCATCCTACAAAGGCTTATGAAAGTACCTACAAGTTCTTTCCCTCCATCTCTTGAGCACTTTCCTTGTCTTTCCTCTACTTCCTGTTCCCTCTTCCAGCCATAGTAACTGAATTCTTTCTCCTCCCACCAGACCTTTCCCATCCTAAGGTTCTGGCATTTATGGCTCCCTCTGCCTCCCTGCAAGTGCCTGAATTGTTTGCTCCTCACTTCTTGAAGACCTTCCCAGAAATCTCACTTTGTCAGTGAGCATTTCCCCTGCCACCCTATTTAAAATTACAACCTCCCCCAACCCCTGGGCAACACTCCCTGTCCCCCTTTTCTGCTTGATTTTTTCCATAGCACTTCTACATTTTCAACATATTAGGAATGTTATTTATTTTGTTGACCACTAGGGTCCTTCTCCCCTGCCCCCCCCAAATTGAACATAAGTTCCATCAGAAAAGAGATTTTTGTCAGCTTTGTGGATCCCTCTCTGTGTCTAAAACTGTGTCTACACAGAATAGGTGTTCAATATGTAAATGTTGACTAAATATAGAAATGAATGCTCATATGGTTTTTCTACTTTAAAATGAATCACTTAAGTAAATTTGATATACCATCTGAATTTGTTTCCAGAGAAACAGGACCAATAAGAGATTATGGAAAGATTTATTTTAAAGAATTGGATCACTTGATTATGAAGACTGACAAATAGAAAATCTACAAAGCTGTTGTCCCTATTTTGGCCTAAGGGCCAGCAGGCTGCTGTAGAACCAGAAAGAGCCTATGTCCCATTTTAAAGGCTCTCAGGCAGGAAAATTCTCTCTTAATTGAGAGAGAGTCAGACTTTTGTTCTATTCTGGTCTTCAAGTGATTGGGTAAGGCCCACCTACTTTGAGGCGTGCAATCTGCTTTATTCAGTCTGTAGATGTCAGTGTGAATCTCATCCGAAAACACCTTCACAGACACTCCCAGAATAATGTTTGACCAAATATCTTGGCACCCTGTGCCCCAGTCAAGTTGTAATATAAAATTAATCATTACATCATAATATTAATATTACTACTACTACTACTAATATTATGTTACTTATGGACATTGAATTTCTTATATTACACCACATTAAACCTGGCATTCCTGGAATAAACTTATTATTTTATTTGTTCTGATATAATGTTGATTTAAGAGTTGTTGAATTTGGTTTGCTAATATTTTTACCTAATGTCTCTGCAATACTTTTCAGGGTTGATGCTGAAGGGTGATTTTCCCTTTTTGTCCTATTGTCATGCAGTTTGGTATCAGAGTGTTCTAACTTCATAAAATGAGTTGAGGACTTTTGACTGTCCTTAATATTAGATTTCTTCACATGTTTTAAAATTTTAGTTTTTGGCTCATTTCAAGTGGGTTTTGTTTTTTGGCTTCTTCTCATATTTCATTTTCATTTTCACCTGGATCCACCTCACCCAGCCCTCCCTTCCCTGACCAACATTTTGTGACAGCTTCCACCTGGACCCTGGAATGTCATCCTGGACTAGATAATAACGGCAGTTTGGGGGCATCCTGGCCTTGGTAACACTAGTTGAGGGGCTCTGTCTTGTAGTGATCCTGGGAACATCCATGCAGCCTTGAAGCCAGTATGTGTCTAAGCTCAGTTTTCGATGGGAGTTGGGTTTCCACTCCACATCCCTAGACCTTCATTGTTCTTGAACCATCTCCAGGCAATGGTTTCTTTCCACAATTTCTTTCTTTCAGGGCTCCTGACTTCAGTCTGTCATCTTGGTTTTTCACCTGCTGGGCTTGCCCACAGGAGCTAAGCTCCCTGCTGACTTTAGACAAAGAGCCCAGTGGGTCAGAGGCTTCCAGAAAGCTTTCAATGCTTCTCTTGAGCCAGACATCTCTTTTTAACTTTCTATTTTTATACCTTATCTGTCATGGCTGTGTTCAGAGCTGAAGGCTGGATCAAAGTATGAACTCATTGAGCTGTCTTGTCCAGAACATTTTCCCCTATCTCCTTTGTTTTCAATTCACTGCCTTGTTGCACAGGGATTTAAAGAAGCTCTTTCACTCATCATACCGTCTTCCTATCACCTGAGTCGCAAAGGAGCAAAACAAGAAAGGGAGGGTTCAAGTGCCTCAGCTCAAGGTTAGTGACTGGATGGTTTACCTGCAGGACCAGGACCCCACACAGGGTTCCTGGTCTTTCCCATTTTAGTCCCAGGTCACACTCGCTGCCAAGGGACATGGAACAGTGAACAATCATGACATTTGTTACAGACAATTCCCTTGTCCAATATTCAATGCTTATAATACCTTGGACATTTTGTGATTTCCAGATAAGCAACATCAGAAGAGAAAAGGTCTGATCTACTGTCACAACATGGATTTTCATTTAGATACTGTCACTCACACTTATTCCTCCTACTTAATTTTCTAGTCCACACTCTGACTGTCCATTAAATTCACCTCGACTTGGCAAATGTTCACTGAGCTTCTGTCATGCTCAGGTGCCACCAGGGGATACAGTCTAGTCTACGATTGGTCCAGAAAGGGGTGCTCCCCAAATCATGGACAAGTAACCAGTTATCCACTCAAGAAATATCTATGAATCTCTGTCTACTCGTTACATTCCTTACTGATCCCAGCAAAGGACTAAAGACAAATGAGTTGGTAGAGCTTGTCCTTTGGGAGCTTACAGCTGACAGCTGACAAGGAAGGCCGATGTGATTGTCAGTTACTGAGAGGTGAGGACAAAGCAATTGCACTACTGGGTATTTGCTCCAAAGACACAGATGTAGTGACAAGAAGGGCCATATGTACCCCAATGTTCATAGCAGCGATGTCCATAATCGCCAAAATGTGAAAAGAGCTGAGATGCCCTTCAACAGATGAATGGATAAAGAAGATGTGGTCCATATATACAATGGAATATTACTCAGCCAACAGAAAGAATGAAACCCAACCTTTGGATCAACGTGGATGGGACTGGAGGAGACTATATTGAGTGAAATAAGTCAAGCAGAGAAAGTCAATTATCAAATGGTTTCACATATTTGTGGGACATAAGGGATAGCATGGAGGACATTAGGAGAAGGAAGGGAGAAATGAGGGGGAAGAAAGCAGAGTGGAAGATGAACCACCAGAGACTATGGACTCTGGGAAACAAACTGAGGGTTTTAGAAGGGAGGGGGATGGGGGGATGGGTAAGGAGGGCACGTATTACATGGAGCACAGGGTGTTATACACAAACAATGAATCATGGAACACTACAACAAAAACTAATGATGTACTGTATGGTGACTAACACAACACAATAATTTTAAAAAAAAGAAAGAAAGAAAGAAAGAAAGAAAGAAAGAAAGAAAGAAAGAAAGAAAGAAAGAAAGAAAGAAAGAAAGAAAATGAAGCACAGTATAATGGATCTCTCAAGGAGAGGGGAAGAGGACCATGCTGGGCTAGGCGATCAGCCAGGAAACTCTTGTTAGATTCCTGGCAAAAGCTGATACGTGCTGGCCTTTGGTGCAGCCTTCAGAAATGAAAAAAGAAGACTAGTCCCAAGAGCTTTGGGTGACAGAGTGCCACGGCCAATGGTGACACCTTGTGCTGTTGGAACAGATTAGATTTAAAAACAACCACAACAAACGTTAGGGGCGATTTTTGCCCACCATCTCCCCAGCAGGGAGAGACCACTTTTGCCGGAAAGACTGTGTGTGTGTTGAGGGGAGGGGAAAGTAGGTAAGAGAAGGGGGTGGCATCTCAGCTCTACTCTGCAAGGTGGGTAAATCTGGACATACATCTGACTGGGTGCTCTCCGCCCCTCCCATCTAGGAACTCAGTAAATACTGAATTAGGCTGACCAGTCATCAAGAGATTTATCTATTGAGAAAAATTTTAAGGGAAGGGGTCTGAGTTCAGGCTCTATATTAATTAGAAAAAGGATTCAAAGATCAAGGGTGTCATCAAAATATTTTCACTATGTACACATTTCAAACTTAAAAGTATTTTGGAATTTGCTTTCCTGAAGATTTCCTCCGAATATAGTTCTTCCAGTCCTCCTCTGAATCACGCCAGACACCACCTCTGGTTTCTTCCTTCAATCCCTGTGGAGAACCTGCAGGAATCCTCATTAATCCAGACTGCCTGGCAGAAGGGCCTGGTTGAAATAGCACAGAAATCATGACAATGGTTGTGGACAGTCCTGTTTCTAAAAAGTGACCTTCGCACACATTCCCAGAAAGGCTGCCTGCCCTGGTTTCCAATTCAGGCTTGCCAATGTCCTTCCATTTCAGGGAAGGGGACCACAGCAGTGTTTCTATGTTATCAGGAATTGGAGGAACACCAAAATAATATCAGAAATGCAAGGAACTGAAGAGATGCTAATCTCATTACTGCATTGCCTTGTTCTTTGGCTGACTACAACACCCAGGACATTGTTACCTTCGAGATTTTAAATCCACAGCCTTTAAAAGGATTATGCACATAATCCTGCGTAAACTGGACCTGTTGAGTTTAAAAAAAAATCAAGCAAAAACATAAGGGAAATATTTGTATTCAAATGTCAAACACTCTACTTGTCGATTTAGTGTTCTTTCCTAGCAATGAATAGCATTCCAGAATGTAATTAATTTATCATGTTCCTATCAGCATAGCATTATTCCGGGACAAAAAGGGGGGAGGGAACAACGATGTTATTTCTTTTGGAAAAGCTTTCTTAATTGGATTTGTGTTCTTTTCATAGCAAGGTGAAGCCTGTGGTTATTTGTCAAATGCAAGGGCAGCTGTGATGCCTGACTTGGTGGGTCGGAGCTGGTATCTCATCTTCCTTGGGGGACTCAAGGGTGCCAAGAAATAGTGCTGTGCTCCCAGGACCTGGGTAGAGGCAGCTTGGGCAACTATATTCATGGATAGTCTTGCTGTCCACCAGTTGGGCAACACTCAGCATTTGTTGAGCGTAGTACACAGTAAAGACCCATAGACTCAGTCCTACAGAGTTGAATTGGTTTCATGGAAATGGTAGTCCTTGCCCAGCAGTTCCTAAGGTGGCGGCCACAAATCGCCCAGCATAACAGGAGTCCTTACGCCTCCTGAATTGTAGGCCAATGTTGCACATCTGTGCCTATGGAGGGATGGGAGGAAAGCCATAGCTTTTCTCAAATCTCCTGGAAGATTCCTGAAAAATTAAGAATGCTTTCCCTAAAAGGATCAACAAAGCATCCACCTCTGACACAGCCAAAGAGCACTTGCAACACAGCGAACGAACTGGGACAAAACACTCGTGGAAACGAGTTCCCAGGCACACAAAGAGAAGGACCAGCCAGACAAGGGACTTGGTCCTGGAAGGGAAAGGCCTAGAACAGAAGTGACCCACTCGATACCTACGGACAGGCAGGATATTGAGTAGGTGGTCCTGCTCATTGTCCTTGTCAGGGAGGATGTGGCAAGGGAGGGCATGTGGTAAACTCTCGTGTGCCTTTTGGTGGAAAATGCAGCCCCCGCCATCAGTTGCTGTGCCAAAGTGAACATAAAGTTTCTAGATCTGTTGAGTGTTAGAAGAGAAGCCAGACATCTTGATGTTTAGTATGAGAGATCTCAATTTTTTCATCTTGAAAAATGAATTGAGAGCTAAAGCAAGCTGACAGACTCTATGCCAAGAGTCTCGGAGTTGGTCACTGATCTCACATTTTAGCCCTTTGCTGAGGATCAGGGATTTGAAAATGTCCTGGGCCCAAGTTGGGGGATGATCGTTGACCTGTCTGGGGCGGGGAAGGGCGGGGTGTGCACAGACAATGGAGGTGTGTCTTTTGCTGGTCTGGAAGCTTGGAGGAGCAGAGCAGTGGGAAATAAGGTCATAGAGCTGAAATGGCCTGAACACAGGTCGTGGGTGGTTTATTTTTGGAACAAAAGCAATTCTCTAGGGGGTTTTAGGAGAATGCCAGGAGACTGGAGTTTGGGAAGGATGCCCTGGTGTGCAGGACCCCTAGCCAAGGAGGAGCCCTGGGAAGAAACTGAGGCCAGGCTTCCTACAACCAAGTGAATCAGATGAGGAGATGTTGGTCAAGGGGAGAAGGACAGAAGAGAAGAGAGTACCAAGTGGCAAACAGAGAAGACACGGACATGCTGAGCCACCTGCGTGGGGCGCTGAAGGAGCCGTGGACAGTACTGGGGGGACAGCACCCCAGGTGAAATGCAGGGGGTGGGGTAGGGCTCTCTGCCATCAATCTGCTCCTCGTCTGTCACCAGCGGGGCAAGAATGAGGACTTCAGTGCCCTTCCTCTCTTTTTCCTTCTTGGGGGAAGTACCGTAACTGAGCATATGACCACACTCTGGATATGCTCCACTGCCGCTAAAGAAAGCTTGTTTGCCTTCAGGTGTTTCTCACTGACAAATGAGAGTTTCCTGTGAGATAATAGAAGCCATGGGGTAGAGGGGTGAAAAAGCAGGAAGAAAGAGGGGTCAAGAGGCAGGGGATGTCCTGAAGCTAATGCAGGGGCGTCTGGACACCAACAGAATGGCAGCCAGAGGGAACAGCCAGGAAGTGTCTACATATCCTGATCCAGAGTCCCTAAGAGCGTCCTGGGTGGGTGGGTTACACTGCAGACCAGTCCTGTTTGCTGCCAGAGCCCTTCTTCCTCCTAGAGCCTGTGAGCAAGGTTAGGAACATAAGCAGGACAGCCAAGTTGCAATCGAGATACGAGATGTTCCTAAGAAAGAATGAAAGTGGTTGGAGCTCTGGCTTCAGATGTCCCCTGCACTGAAGTGGGAACTCACAGAAGAGGAATGTAAACCCACTGAGAAGAGCAGGGGGCTACGCTTGCCACCCCTTTCCCAAGACCCAGCTCCCCAGTGAAGGGACCAAGAAGATTGGAGAAGGTGGAGGAACTAGAGAGAGAAGAGAGAAAAGACAGACCCAAGGGCTTCACAGGCTGCAGCTCTATTGTTATGATTATTTTAAGTTGGGTCACACCTGTATGGTGGGGAAAGGTCAGTCTAGAAAGGTAAAAGTAGGAAGAGAAAGAGAGAAGGAGAAACCATTTCAAGAAACAAAACACAGTCAGGGTGCCTGTGTGGCTCAGTTGGTTAAGCAACTGCATTTGGCTCAGGTCATGACCTGGAGTTCAGGGTTCGTGTCCCACGTCGGGCTCCCTGCTCAACAGGGTGTCAGCTTCTCCCTCTGACCCTGCCCCCTCTTGTGCTCTCTCTCTCTCAAATAAGTAAAATCTTCTTTAAAAAAAAAAAAGAAACAAAATACAGCCTTTCTTGCCTATAATCATGTCACATCATTATAAATAAGAAATGACAAAAATGGTATCATCATAATGAAATAACCCATCATCTGAGGGATGGAGAGAACCAGGAAGAGAATTAAGAGCGCCACATATGTCACACCTTTCACAAATGCTGCCATACACACTGGGTAGCAGGGGACAGGCCCTGTTCCCCTGCCAGGGGACACAGTAATCTCACAGCAGGTGTGGGGAGTGCCACACACGGTTGCCTGGCCTGCAGGCTCGCCCCGAATGGGCTGCACGCAAATTTGACAGGACAAACATTTTTGCTTCAATCCATTTCCCCCCACATGGAGTCCTTCGTGGAAAGATGGGCAAAAAGAGATCACCTCCATACAGCACCACCTAGGGAATTTCCAGATAAAGTGTACGTATTTTTTCCCTAAATATTTTTTAAAAGATTTTATTTATTTATTTGACGGAGAGAGATCACAAGTAGGCAGAGAGACAGGCAGAGAGAGGGGGAAGCAGGCTCCCTGCTGAGCAGAGAGCCTGATGTGGGGCTCAATCCCAGGACCCTGAGATCATGACCTGAGCTGAAGGGAAGCTTAACCCACTGAGCCACCCAGGTGCCCTTTTTTCCCTAAATATTAAAGAACATAGAGCTATTGCAAAAAAAAAAAAAAAAAAAGGAAAAGGAAAACACAGAATAGTGTAAATAAGGAAATAGATCCCACATAAGCCCGCCATCAGCAGACAATATTGACTGGGGTGTTTTTTTTAGTCTCGAACTAACTTATAGCAACGTGCGTATGCCATTTAGAGCCTTGTTATTTTTCCTTTACCGCCGCAATGTAAGGATCCCACATGTCGTTACAAACTATTTGCAACCATTACCTTACTGCCGGGGTAGTGTTCCAGTCTGCAGAGTAATATACACTCACTAACCACTTTTCTGTTTTGAGACATTCAGATTCTAGCTATCGCAAGAAAAACTACAAAGAACCGTTTATACGTAAAGCTTCTCTAAGGTTCAGACGCTCCCGGCGGAACAGACTTCACAGAGTACAGTTTGGCATCCAGGCCAGGGGCACTTTAGGGCTTTCGGAAGTGTCAGGGGTGGTTTGCAGCAGTACCCACGAAGCAGGGAGGTGCCAACTCGGCCTCCGCCGGCTGAGCTGAGCCCTGGAATATCACACTCGGCCGCCCACCCAAGGCCCAAGAAGGAGAGTGAAGGAGGAAGACCAAGCCCTGGGAGCATCTTCTGGCTCTAGGTCAGGAGCCTTCTTCCTCTGCTTCCTCCTGCAGCGCAGGAGCCCGTAGTACCTCATTCCCTACAGCTTCCAAGGGCCTGTCATTTGGAAACGGCCCCGGGGTCCAGCCTCGCCCCCCCAAGCTTGTGGGCAGCGGCTGTGAAATTGGCTGGCAGGTCACTCGGGCCCTTGTGCAGTTTGCTCCTCGTGGCCGGAACCTCTGCCCCCAAGGACTTTGGAGTGCGGAGTGCCCTGACCACGGCGGGGGTGGCCCCAGCGACTGACTCCCGCGGGCCGGGGCCGCACCTGTCCGGTGCCCAGCTGCACCTCCAGGGCTGCGTAATTCTGGAGCATAGTCGCGTGGACACAGCTGGGGTGCGCGATGCAGCTAAAAGGAGTCTGCTGGGGTTGTGAGCGTCTAGGAATTGTTTGGAGCTGTTGGAAGGGACGTTTGTCCTGGCTTTTGGCCGAGGGCGGGGGTCTCCGGGAAGGCCTTTCTCTTGCTTCTAGCCTGCCCTCTGCAAACTCCCGCAGGACGGTAGATCTGTCTGTCTGTCTGGCTGGCTGGCAATCGTAGCAATAGGGACTTTCTGCCAACCGTGAGCCTACCAGGCGCGATCCGAGAAGCTCCACCGGGCAGCGGAGGGCCGGGTGGGCAGGGGCTGGTCTGGGGTCGGGGGG
>LNAC01000045.1:3147796-3214931 GCA_002007465.1 Ailurus styani | reverse complement strand
GGAAGGGGGGAGGGAAGGGGAGGGGAAGAAGAAACTGAAAGCATGCCGAAATTTGAGCACCACTACCTTAAAGCAAGGCTGAAAATGGTTGGCCTGGCAGGTTTCTCAACACAGATGTTTCTGGTTGCTTCCTCTGGCCATACAAAAAGTCCGTCTGGTTTTAAGTAACAGGTCTTCTCCGTGATCCCACCGGTATGAATTAGTTGCAGAAGTTACTCTTAAATTAACTTGTTGTGTGGAGCTATTGGTTCTAAACCAATTAACCTCTGGAGGTTGTCTACCATAATTCTATTTTTTTTTAATTTTATTTATTTATTTGAGAGAGAGAGAGAGTACAAGTAAGGGGAGCAGCAGAGAGAGGGAGAGCAAGAAGCAGACTCCCGGCTGAGCAGCGAGCCCGATGCGGGACTTGATCCCAGGACCCTGAGATCATGACCTGAGCTAAAGGCAGCTGCTCAATCACTGAGCCACTCCCCCCTCTTTTTTTTTTTTTGTTGTCGTTGTTTTTGTTTAAAGATTTTATTTCTTTATTTGACAGAGACACAGCGAGAGAGGGAACACAAGCAGGGGGAGCAGGAGAGGGAGAGGCAGGCTTCCCGCAGAGCAGGGAACCTGACGCAGGGCTTGATCCCAGGATCCTGAGATCACGACCTGAGCCAAAGGCAGATGCTTAATGACTGAGCCACCCTGGTGCCCCCCCCTTTTTTTAAGATTTTATTTATTCTTTGAGAGAGAGAGAGAGAGAGAGAGAGCACATGCAAGCAGAGGGAGGGACAGAGAGAACACAGGGCTCGATCCCACGACCCTGAGATCATGACCTGAGCCAAAGCCAAGAGTCAGATGCTTAAGTGGCTGAGCCACCCAGGCGCCCCAGGCTGCTATTTCTTAATGAGCTGGGAAAACCAAGGCACCCACCCTCAGAGACCCTAAGTGTGCACCAGTACGTGTCCCATGTTACGTCCACCCCCCTGCACGCTGGATCAGTGACCCAGTAGCTGCAGATGTCAGTGATGTTTCTCCCTGTTTCCAAAGGGAAAAAGACCGAACAGGCCTAAGGAAGCTGACCAGCGTCCTGCAGCTGGAAAGCAGCAAGGCCAGAACCCAAACCTGGCGTGCAGGTGTCATTCTAACAACCGATCGCTTTCTCCTCCTCCACTCCTGCTCCCTGAGCCCGTGGCTCTCAGAGGGAGACAGTGGGGGCATCTGTTAATGAGATACTCAGGTTACAAAGAATCAGGTATTACACCATCAAGAGGTATTAAGAAGTTCACGGACAGCTCCCCAGCTGCTGCGTGCCAAGCGCCGGGCTAGGGAAGCTGCGGGGAACGAGGTGGGGGACAGGGATGATGACCGTAGTGAAGTCAGCGGGGGGCACAGTGGCCGTCGTGGGCATGCATGCTGGTGCTAAGCTAGCCCCCACGCATCACAGAAGGCTGAGCTGGATTAAAAAGCGTGAGTAGCTTCCGTGGGCCAGGAAGGAGGGGCTGGCTCTGCTGGAGATACAGAAAGTGGTGGGGCTCAGCGACTAGCCAGCCAGGCTGGAGAGTGGGGTCTGGGCAAGTGACAATAGTCACTTGAGTAAGAGTAAGAGGAAATACATAAGAGCAGGAGGCCGGGGTTCTCACATTTGGCCCCATATCCTTGGTGAAGATGGGGTGTTTCATCCCAAAGGTAGGGAGGAACCTGGGAGGGCCTTTGAGCCGAGGACTGACCTATTGGGATTTGCAGTGGGGATGACAGGTTTTGGGGTGGGTGGGTACACGGCCCCTCCGTTCCCTAAGGCATGGAGCCAGAGGGGTGGGGGCTGAGGTCGAGGGGCCTGGGGATGGCCTAAGGTACGTGAATCCTTGGCAGGTCATGGGGTACACAGGTCTGGTGCTCAGAAGGTCCCTGGGGTCATGGCCATGTAGGTGAACCTGAACAGGCAGGTGCAACCACACAGGGAGAGGGCAGAGTGAGAAGAAAGGAGGGCCAACAGAGGTATTCTGGGACACACGGACATCCCAGGGATGGGTAGAGGGAGAGGGGCCTAGGGTAGCTACCAAGCATCTTCCCCCAGGGCTGGGTTCAGAACTTGCAAAATTAAGCCAATTCCAAGAAGTAGCTCTAGACTGACATTTGTCCTAGCAAGACAATGTGGGATGTCACAGCCCCCATCCTAGCCGGGAGAGGCTGAGCCCCACACTCCCTAGGGTCCCACACTGTCACCCTTAGTTTCAACAGCCACGTCAAGGTGCCTCAAGTGAATGTTACACACAACTGCCTACAAAGCCCTGAGAAATGGGTGAGACCCCAGGAGTCTGGTGAGCCCCCCCCCCACCATGGCCCCTTGTGGGTCAAGTTTCAAGGGTGGCCTCATCAAGTTGTCTCTGGGGATTTTGTCTCCCAGCAGGGACTGGGTGGGGGGGGGGAAGGGAGGGCTAAAGGCCAGCCTGCTCTCAGAGATATGGATAAAACCTGGTGAGCTTATCAGTGACTCATGAACCATCTGACGGAATTCCAGAGCTTCTTGGAAACGGAAGCCCTCACAGTTCCCAGGCCTGTGCTCTGGGTTTTCAGGGATGGTGACGTCCAGCCTGAAATGATGGGGAAGCTGTCCCTTTCTCCATGGCCCGTGTGAGCCACTCAGCAGAGGACAGGGGGTACGGAGGGGACAGACACAGTGCAAGCTGGAACACTCTTGCCCTTTTGAGCCCAAAGGCGTAAAGCCACAGTGGATGGAAGAAAAGGAAAGAGAGGCAGGTCTGGAACCCTGCACCGCCCACCCACCCCGGCTCGGGTCCCAGCTCAGGATGACCAGATCCCACAGCCTAGGGGCTTACGAAATAGATGTCCGTTTTCTCCCAGTTTGGGAGCTGTAAGTCCAAGATCGAGGTTCTGGAAGGTTTGGTTTCTGGTGAAGGATCGCTCCTGGCTTGCAGGTGGTCGCCTTCTCATAGTGTCCTTGCGTAGGAGAGAGATTTCTCTCTCTCAATATAAGGCCATGGTCCTAGCAGGTTAGGGCCCCACCTGTACGGCCTCTGGTAACCTTAATTACCTCCTGAAGACCCTACCTCCGGGTGCAGTCCATTGGGGGTTAGGGTCTGCAGATGGGAACTGGGGGACAAAATTTGGTCCGTAACACAAAAACCAACACACACACGTGCAAACACACACACACACACACACACACACACACACGATCCAGTGTGTATGTTAGAGGAACTCAGTCTGGGGCTCGCCTATGGAGGTCGGCAGTGGGAGTGGTGAGTGGAAATAGAGGGAATCGGGGCGCCTGGGTGGCTCAGTCGGTTAAGCATCTGCCTTTGGCTCAGGTCATGACCTCGGGGTCCTGGGATCGAGCCCCACATTGGGCTCCCTGCTCAGCAGGGAGCCTGCTTCTCCCTCGGCCTCTGCTGCTCCCCCTGCTGTACGCAAATAAAAAATAAAACCTTTAAAAAAAGAAAGAAGAGGGTGCCTGGGTGGCTCAGTGGGTTAAAGCCTCTGCTTTCGGCTCAGGTCATGATCTCAGCGTCCTGGGATCGAGGCCCGCGTCGGGCTCTCTGCTCAGCAGGGAGCCTGCTTCCTCCTCTCCCTCTCTCTCTGCCTGCCTCTCTGCCTAGTAACTTGTGATCTCTCTCTCTGTGTCAAATAAATAAATAAAATCTTTAAAAAAAAAAAAAAGAAAGAAAGAAAGAAGAGGGAATCAATTGATTGATCAGTGAAGAGAGGCTCTGTGCAGGTTCAAGCGACTCACACCAGGAACTCGGGTGTCCGTCCGGGCGCCCCCTCCCCCGAGATGTCATGAAATGCACGTGCGTGTGTGGGTCTGGGCCAGGACACCCTTTCCGATTTCAGATTGCACTTCCCTTTCAGAAAGTTTTCTCGGCAAGTTCGAGCCCCCGCGGCAGAAACCGGAGGTCCGAGATGGTTCCGTCCAACACCACCGCACTGACGCCCTTTCTGACCGCGCTGTGGCAGCCGGGGACGGTGGCACAGGACGGCAACGTGTCGGGCCTGGCCCGCAGGTCGCTGGGCAGCCAGGACGGGCAGCTGGCGGCGCTGTACATCCTCATGGTGCTGGGCTTCTTCGGCTTCTTCACCCTGAGCATCATGCTGAGTTACATCCGCTCCAAGAAGCTGGAGCACTCCCACGACCCATTCAACGTGTACATCGAGTCTGACTCCTGGCAGGAGAAGGACAAGGCGTACTTCCAGGCCCAGGTCCTGGAGAGCTTCAAGGCGTGCTATGTCATCGAAAACCAGCTGGCGGTAGAGAGACCCCACGCGCACCTTCCCGAGATAAAACCTCTGTCATGATCCCACGGTTGGTTAAAACTGGACCAGTCCTACTTGGCGATCTGGTTTTTCTCATCATGTGCCTTTTGTACTCCTTCTGGTAGGGATGTCACTGGGGTGAGGGGTTAGCTTCCTAACACTGTTTCTCCACAATCACATTCCTTCTCTGAGGACCGCCAGCGGCTCCCCGGTATCTGTCCCTGCCTTGTTGATTTTAGCAGCAGCTCCGAGATCAGGCTTCTGAGAAGAAGAGCTCTATTTCCCAGACTCCCTTGCAGGGTCCTAGCAAGGTCACGTAATGATATTCGGGCCAGTAGAAGCAGGAGCGATCCTTGAGAAGGAAAGGGTGCGTCCTCCACCTCCGTTTGTCCCCCTTCCCAGGGGCTGGGACGCGGGTGCAGTAGTGAGCCAGCCGCGACCCTGGAAAAGGGCAGCATCCTCAGGGATGGCAGAGAAGTGAGAGTCTGGGCAACGTCATGGGGCAGGGTCGCCCTGCCTTCCTGCTCACCCACCAGCTCAAGCACTATGGGAAGGAAACTAACTCTGCCGTTCCTTGGACCCCTGTTGTTTTGGATCCTGTCAAAATAACAGAGTCAATATCCTAACGAGTATCCTATTTTATGGGCCTGAGACCAGAGGCATAATATTCCCGTATTTGTCACAAGCTTGCGCCCTGCCCTTGTCACAGGACAGTACCATTGTGCCCTTGTCACTCACGCCCTCGCTACGGTGACTCTGGCCTCCTGCTCCTCCCCTACATCCACCCTTCACACATACCCCCTCCAAACACACACACATTCACACCCACACGCACACTCATACCCACAGAGGCACACATGAGCACACAGAGAAACACACAAAGAGACACTTCCTACTCACACGTGTCAACCTCAAAACGATTCACTTCCTACGGGACTGAGATGCCGGAGAAACGATTTCCACTTCAGAATGTGCACCAAGGGGAGGGAGGGATGCACCCACCACCTAGAATCCCACAGTAAGAGTGTGTCTGGGTAGGTGGCGACACGTG
Source organism: Ailurus styani (assembly GCA_002007465.1). Lineage (NCBI taxonomy): Eukaryota > Metazoa > Chordata > Mammalia > Carnivora > Ailuridae > Ailurus > Ailurus styani. The sequence goes on along the minus strand of LNAC01000045.1, from coordinate 3,209,623 downwards.
GCATCAAGGGGACAGGGCCTTTCAAGACGATGTGACCATCGTGGTTGAATTGTGTCCCCCGAGAAGACATGTTCAAGTCCTAACCTTGGTACCTGTGAATGTGACCGTTCTTGGAAAGAGGGTTTTTGCAGATGTCATCAGGTGAAAATGAGGTCCCTGGGGTGGGCCCTCATCCAATATGACTGATGTTCTTATAAGAACGTGGGAAATCAGGTCACAGACACATGGGAGAACCCTCGTGAAGACAGGCAGAGACTGGAGTGACCCCTCTGTGAGCCAAGGATGGTCAAGGATTGACGGCCACCACCAGACTGGGGGAGGCAAGGCAAGGCTTTCCCCTACAGGCTTCACAGGGACATGGCCCTACCACGCCGTGATTTCGGACTTCGGGCCTCCAGAGCTGTGAGACCAGGAGTTTGTCATGTTTTAGTTGGGTTCTGTTAGGACAGACAGACATAGGCGACTCAGGCGGTGTCCTTCCCCTGCCCAGGGACAGCAGCTTTCCTCACCTCTCCTCATCAGACAGAAGATTCTCTGGGAATCTTCCCTCACAGATGAGAGAGGGGAAAAGGATTGGTGTGAGGGCATGTGGTGCTGGGGCCGTTGCTGAGGCAGTGGAAGAAAACCCCCTTAGCGTTCCCTGACCTTCGAGAATCCCAGACAACACGCACCGTGGTTTCAGCCTGCTTACCCGTAAGCATCGTTGGCCGTTCTCAGTGGACGAATCACGCCCAGGTGACTGCAGCCCTTGCTTCGTGGGCTGGACCGTGGTGCCCAGGCGAGCTTGGAGGCAGGGGTTAGGACATCTCTGGGGCAGAGCTCTGGCCTGCACGACTATAGTCCCCACGATGAGTGCTTCTTTGGGTCAGAATCCTTTGAAAATCTAATAAAAGCTATGATTCCCCCATACCCGAAAAATACACATGGATACATTTTGCCCAACATCTCAGGGGACAAAGGGCCACTGGAAACCCTCTCACACCTGCTTTCCCCTCATGGACCCTGCATGAGCTATCTGCATCTGACAGACACACGTTGCCCATGGGGGAGGCAGATAGCCCCAGAGCGTGGGTTTGGAGGGGGACCCCGAGCGCATGTGACTGGCTATGTGAGTCAGAGCAGGCACAGCGGCTGGGACCCCTGGCCCAGCAGCTGGTGCTCACCCCCACTAGGATTCCTGGGACTTTTAAGGCAGAGGGAGACCCCATGAGCTGCAGTCCCCCTCAAGGGACCAAGTATTCAGCACCCTCCCCTCCCCCGCATCCCTGAAACCTTTCATAAGCCGCAAATTTTCAGATGCCTATGACCACACGTTGAAATTTGGTTGAACATGCCCAGAGCACTTGGTATGTCTAGGTGTCCTGAGCTCTTTAGAAACAGAATCTCCACATTTTGTATGCAACGTTCTTTGTGTTCCCTGGATAGGGCAACATGCCTTGGAAGAATTCAGTTCTTTTTAAATTAAAGTCTTTCATCATGATCTGTGGCCTGTGTTCTCTTCAAATCATTAGGACATGTTTAGAAGCGGAGGTGGGCTCTGGGAGGCTCTGGGGAGGCAGCCCCAGGGGCTCAGAAATTAGGAAATCGCCCATGGGTAGTTCAACTCTGTCGGCAACCCCTGATGTCTACAGATAGAACGCAAAGGAAGCAAAGCCAGCCATCTGGGAATGCAGACGTTGTTAATGGACCTGTGGGGTTTTAAGAGAAGCTGGAAATATAGATATTTATTTGAAATCTCTTAAACGTTGCCACTTAATTCCATTTTTTAGAAAAATATGCAAGCCAATGAAACATGACCTTGAGTTGAATTCTGCCCAGAGACCACTGATTTACAGCCTCGGCTTTGAAGGGACAGAAGAGCTGCCCCAGCCCCAGGTCACACTTGATGGAGAGCAACATGGGGGAGGGGTACGCACATCTGGCAGGCTGGCTGCCTCACCATTCACTGACAGCAGTCCCCAGAGTGTGGTCCCCTGGCCACCGAACCCTGCGTCCCAGCCCCATGATGAGACTCTGCGCCAGGCTGTCTCCATCCATCAGACTCTTGCATGAGGATGTCAGGTCCCCTCACGCTGTCACCCCACAAGAGTACCTTACAACCCCAATTCTGCTCCTCAGACTCTTGGATGAGTTGTGAGGGCCCACCCTGGAGAGGTGGACGTACTCCATGCGCAGACAAATCAGACTTCAGAGCCTCCTAGGAGACTGTGGGCTGAGCGGGGACCACCGTGAATTAGCCAGACGAGGAATGTCATTTCCACCTCCATATCTCCTGGATCCACCCAGCCTGGCGAGGCAAGTAAGCTTTAGGAATTCTCTGGTGTAGATGGGCTGTGTGCAATTCAGTGGACAGTGGCCCTTGAAGAGTTAGCTCCAAGAAGATTAATTGGACCTCCAGGAGGTTCAAGGACACACCCAAGGTCATTGGTTGCTTAAAGGAGGAAGCCTGCAGGAGCGCTGCTTCCCTGACTTTGGACCCCGGCCCTCTGCCTTTCCCCAGCTGGTTTAACAGGTCAAGGGCTCCTAGAAGCCTGGAGGTGGGAAAGGTAATTGCCCTTAGCCAGCACAAGAGACAAGACCTAGTGAACACTGCAGGAGAGGGTGAGGACTGTGAATTTACTGATTTTATTCTTTTGCATACACTAAGTCAACCTGAGCATTTTTTATAGGATATCATTTGGTAACTCAGACAATTTACACTCAAAAACGATCCTAATACCATCTCCCCTGTATACCCAGAGATCTGCTTAGAAAGACATAAGATAGTCTAGTGTATCGGCCAAGCCATTAAAGAAAAGGGGTGGGGCACCTGGGGGGCTCAGTCAGTTAAGTGCCTGCCTTCAGCTCAGGTCATGATCCCGGGGTTCTGGGATCATGCCTTCCGTCGGGCTCTGTGCTCAACTTGGAGTCCGCTTGTCATTCTCCCTCGGCCCTTCTCCCTCCAGCTTGTGCGCTCTCTCTCTCTCTCTCTCTCTCTCTCCCTCTCTCAAATAAATGAATAAAATCTCTCTTTTTTTTTTTAAAGATTTTATTTATTTATTTCACAGAGGGAGAGAGATCACAAGGAGGCAGAGAGGCAGGCAGAGAGAGGGGGGGGGAAGCAGGCTCCCCGCTGAGCAGGGAGCCCGATGCGGGCCTCGATCCCAGGACCCTGAGATCATGACCTGAGCCGAAAACAGAGGCTTTAATCCACTGAGCCACCCAGGCGCCCTCTTTTTTTTTTTTAAAGAGCAAACCAAGCCAAAAGGAAGGCAAACTGCAAAATATGAGAACATGAGCCTTTGCACTGGCTCCGAACTTCAACTTCCCTTCAGGACGCTGCCATAACCCGACAGCAGTCATGGCAGGAGTCAGAAACGAGCCGACAGGCAGGAAACATTGCTGTGGATTCCATAACCTTTATACCCCCCAAGCAAGGCTGCACTGAGTACTACTGCTAATGTGTGTGGCTCGCTGGAGACTACACCCTATCTTAAATCCACATCAGCGGATGACAACTCTGTGGGCACAAATGAGATGTAAACACTGAATCAGACGAAGAGAGATAACCCAAGGCTACGAGGACTTACAGACCAAAGAAATGTGCAGGAAGCTGTGAATGGGTTGATAAGGAGTGGCAAATTCTTTAACCAAGCCGACTGGCTGGATACAGAAATATCTAAATATGAAAAAAGGGAGTCTGGAGATTGAGAACAGTTGGCCCCTCAGGAGCACGGGGGTGTCTACTTGACCTCTGCAGAGCTGGAGCCCGGAACTGAGATTTCTAAAAATACTGGATGTTGTCCACCCGTTTCTGCGAGGGAAGGCGCTGTGGGCGCGGCTGCCCCCTGGCGGTCACGTTGAGGATATTTCTCAGCGCAGGGCGCGGGGGCCCGGAGCACGGGCCACCAGGTGATGCCGGCTTGGGGCTGGGCCAGGCACTCACAGTGGGCTAAGAGTCAGACGCTCTTCGGAGGCTAAACTTCTTTTCACTTGTCAAATTCCTCGAGACAGGGCTCACCGGTGGGCACCATCGTGAAACAGAAAAATGCAAGCCTGGATAGAGAGAAGCAGTCCCCAGGAAGAAGCTTCTCTGGGCAGGGGCCCTGCAGGCTCAGAATTCTGGGCAAGTCACTCGGACCCCTTGGTTTGTGCTGGAATCTGCTCACGCCCTCCCCGTTTCCAGAAACCATACTCTTTATCGTCCTTTCCGGCTTTGGAAAATATTCTCTCACTGAAACCTAAGCCCCTTTCAGTTCCAGGCCTGTGACCCATGCTCTGTGTGCAGAAAGGCCTCCACGTGGGCAACCTCAGAGCGCCTCTGACATTTTCCACCTCCTCCTCATCCCAGCGGCAAGGGAGGGATTCCTGCCCCAGAGTTATGGGGACAGTGAACACGCCACACCCAACCCTGGACAGATGAGACCCAGAGCAGGCCATTAGTCTCAGATACTGACAGCCGGGGGGGGGGGTTATGCCACACGCCATGGAGGAGCCACACGAGAGTCACAATCAGAAACAGAGTATAGGGCTGTTGACTCTCATTTCCTTTGTGCCTTCCACACCTGCCACTGAGTGTGGACTTAGTTTCAAAGCTATGGTGTGGTGGGAGGGGGTGCAGAAGGGGAGCTGGGTGGGGTTCACTGCCCCCCACACTCCACCAATGGGTCTGGAAGGCTTCCCCCAGGAGGACGGAGATGGCTTAGCAGCAAAAGACCTTTTTTTTTTTTTAAGATTATTTATTTATTTATTTGACAAAGAGAGATCACAAGTAGGCAGAGAGGCAGGCAGAGAGAGAGGAGGAAGCAGGCTCCCTGCTGAATAGGCAGCCAGACTCGGGGCTCGATCCCGGGACCCTGAGATCATGACCTGAGCCAAAGGCGGAGGCTTTAACCCCCTGAGCCACCCAGGCACCCCAGCAAAAGACCTTAAAAGAGCATGAAGAATGGAGAACATGCCTGCTTTCAGGAAAACCTAGGAGATCCACAGGAAAGAAACTAGTGTTCCAGGCTGCTTTTGAAACATAGCTTTTCTGTGAGAATTCAGTGACTATATTAATTTTCAAAGCCTACTGTAACAAATTACCACACAAGTGGTAACTTGGAATGATAGAAATTTATTCTCTCATAGTTCTGGAGGCTAGACATCTAAAATCTAGGTGTCAGCAGGGCCGGACCCACTTCCTTGAAAGGCTCAGCTGGGTGGAGGGGTCCTTCCTCCTCTTCCAGCCTCTGGTGACCCCAGGCATTCCTTGGCTAGTGGCTGCCTCACTCCACTCTCTGCATCTGGCTTCATTTGGCCTCCATTGTGTGTGTATTTTTTTAAAAAAGATTTTATTTATTTATTTCACAGAAGGAGAGAGATCACAAGGAGGCAGAGAGGCAGGCAGAGGGGGGGGGAAGCAGGCTCCCCGGTGAGCAGGGAGCCCAATGCGGGCCTCGATCCCAGGACCCTGAGATCATGACCTGAGCCAAAAGCAGAGGCTTTAACCCACTGAGCCACCCAGGCGCCCTATTTTTTCCTCTTCTTCCAAGGACACGAGTCCTCGGATTGAAGACCCATCCTAATCCAGGATGATCTCATGTAGAGCCCCCCCTTAACTATATCTGCTGTGACCCTATTTCTAAATGACGGCCCATTTAGAGATTCTGGGTGCACATGGGTTCCATTCGTTCCCCTACTGTGATTCTAGGCCAAGAGTTTAGAACATGCCTGGCCCAGAGCAAGTGCAGAATATACTCTGTCAGTGTTCTTGTTCTCACCAACGGAAAGTTGCTACTATAAACCCAGTCGTGATTTTTCTCAAGTGACATTTCCATTGCATGTTCTCTCATCCCTCAGCAGACGTGCCTTATACTTCCTTGCTAGCTATCAGTCAGGGTCTGCTCAGGCAAACAGAGGCCTATTTATTTTCACAGAGAAATTAATATGAAGCATTCGATGTGAATAGGAAGGAACAGATGTGAGAAAACCCAAGAGACAAAAAAGGGAACCAGAGATCCTAATGGCAGGGAGCGGCCTGCAAACAGGACGACAGGAAAAGGTGGGGATCTGGTTACCCTATTACTGCTGTGTAGCCCACTGCCCTGTAAATCCTACACCCCTGCCTGAGCAGGGACTTGGAAGCAAGACTGTTTATTTAGTACTTAAGTGTAAACGCACCCATGCAAGCTAGGTCTTATAGATTGGTTGCTGCCTTTTAAGGGTGCATGCTGGGTACACACTAGATCGATGCTTCCTGTGTGTTTTCCTGGGACACCTGGGTGGCTTAGTAGGATAACCGTCTGACTCTTGATTTCCGCTCAGGTCATGATCTCAGGGTCCTAAGATCAAGCCCTCTGTCAGGCTCTACACTCGGTGGGGGTGTCTGCTTCCCCTCTCCCTCTCCCTCTGCTTGCTTGCTCGTGCTCTCTCTCTCTCTCCTAAATAAATAAATCTTTTAATAAAATAAAATAAAATAAAATAACGCCTTTCTGATATTGGGGCAAAAAAAGAAAAGAAAAGAAAAACTCCACAAAATTTCAGCTATTGAGGAAGTCCCCAAGAGCTGGCAAGACTACATGCGGCCCAGTCAAGAATTCGTGAGTTCAGGGAGCAACTGAGTCACGCGCTCAAGGGCTGGTCCTACGCTGGAAGGGAAAAGGAAAGACATCCTCATGCGGGCAAGTCAAAGGGAAGGAGAGAGGCCCACATGCACCTGGGAAAACCAACAAACGGAAACCTTATTTAAAATAGAGTCGGGGGGCAGGAAGGGGAACTCGCATGCCATACAACTTATGACCAACAGCCAACCTAAAGGAAAAAACACACTTGGCATTCTCAATACAAAGTCCATACTTTACTACCCCACAGCAGGAAGAAAGATTTTCTCTGGCCCCAGCAACAGCCCAGCCAATGAGAGACAGTCATAGCCCAACCAATGAGAGACAGTCACAGCCTAGCCAATGAAAGAGTTACAGCCCAGCCAATAAGAGATAATCACAGTCCAGCCAATGAGAGACAGTCACAGTCCAGCCAATGAGAGATAGTCACAGTCCAGCCAATTAGACAGTAACATCCCAGTCAATGAGAGATAGTCACAGTCCAGCCAATGAGAAGCCACTACACTTCAACCTTGCAGTCCCCCCCCACCAGGACTTTGTGTTTACAACAATGCCTCCCCAACCGTCCTTTTTCTATAAAAGTCTTCTCCTATTTTCCAGACTTGCCAATGGTTTTGCCGAAGTTGACTTGTCCTACATTGTAATTCCCTATTATTCTTGAATAAACCCATCTTTTGTTGGTAAAATGAGTAGAGTTTTATTTTTAAGGTTAACGGAGCCATGACGGAAACGAGGCAGAAGATGTATTTTTTTGCGCACATGCGTTCACACGATCTTTGGGAGAAATTGAAGCAGGTGTGTTTTGAAACAGCCAGATGAGGATGAAGACGTGTGATGACTACCGCTTTGGAGCTGACTTCTTGAATCAAAACGTTAGGGCCAACTTCAGCATTGAGCTATTCAAGGTGTCGCTCTCCCCACTCACAAAGGTTATACCTTTACTCAGTCACAAGATGTCTGGACATTTTGACCTTGGTACACACTCCAAATGGACACGCTAACTCAGCAAAGAGCAGCCTCTTGTCCCACTGCTGAACTGCACTCAGTTCTGGGACAGCTGACTCCGAAACATCACGCTACCAACACGGTAGTGGATCGTTGGGTTTTGAAAACGTGGAGGAACATTCTAGACCTGAGTCTGGCCCACGATGGCCCACAGCCCAACTCTTTCTGGCTTGCCATCTCTTTTTATAAACAAACTTTTTGTTGTTGTTTTTTAAAGATTTATTTATTTATTTGACAGAGAGAGAGATCATAGGCAGAGAGGCAGGCAGAGAGAGAGAGAGGAGGAATCAGGCTCCTTGCTGAGCAGGGAGTCCGATGCGGGGCTGGATCACAGGAACCTGAGATCATGACCTGAGCTGAAGGCAGAGGCTTTAACCCCCTGAGCCACCCAGGCACCCTATAAACAAACTTTTATTTGAAAGTTACACAATGATCTACACATTGTCTAAGGCTGCACTGGTGTGACGGTCAGAGTTGAGCCCTTGCGACAGACATCCTATGGATCACAAATCCAAAATTATCGACTATCTGGCCCTTTAAAGAAAAAAAAGTGTGCTGACCCCTGTTCTAGAACCATCCTAAATATTTTGATTATGTGGCCCCACTTGGTAACTTTGGCCACATATGGCCCTGTGGATCCCCAGGCTGGAGCACGCAACTTCAGGAGTCGCAGGTGAGAGGGGCCTGAGCACTCTCTGAAGTCACACTGAGGCCGATCCGAGCTGAACATGCCCCGCGGATCTTCATAGCAGTTTTGTCTGTGAAGCATAGAATACCAGAATTTGGAATTAAAAAAAAAATCAGTAACCATCATTAGGCCTAGAATAATGCACTTGGTAATTTTTTTTTTTTTTGGTGCTTCTGTGTATGTTAAAGTCCACGTATCTGACTACTGTGCTAAGAAAACACGTCCAGCTCCTGCACAGAAACCTGGCTGTCTTATCAGCGCCCCCCATTGAAAACCCTTGGACTGGACACCCAGGGAAACATCTGGAATGGCTTCTGGTTGTCATAGCAGCCGCTCGTCACACGGGGGCAGAACGTCCCAGGCTACCACCAAGCCCTGCCCCGCAAGAAACCCAGAGACCCAAAGTCTCCGCCTTCCGGGGGCTCTCGGGCCCCTGAGAGAGAGGAGGTCTAGTGGGGTGAGGATCAAGGCAGCTGCCACTGAATTACTGAATCAGTAATTACCTGCGGCACCACCGAATCAGAGGCAGAATGAATTACTGAATTCCAAAGGGCTTTTTTGGTTAAAGTCAGGGCAACCTGCATGAACGGTTTCCATACTTCATTTGATTCTATTGTGAGGCAAGCTATTTCTGTTGCGCAGGGGAAGGTTTCTACAAGAAGCAGCAAATGGAGCTTTAGAGGCTCAGATTAAAAAATGTTTGAAAGCAAGAATTTTAAACATGCTGGCATAGGAACGGCTGATTCCCTGAGAATCAGATGATATCTTGGTTTCTCATGCTTGGAAAGACTGTCACAAAAGAGCTAATATGTTTATTCCAAACTCTTCGCTCTTAAAAAAAAATAGATTTGTCTTTTTAATAGGTAATAGACACACGGTAAAATAAATAAATAAATAAATAAATAAATAAATAAATAAATAAATAAATCATCGAAAAGGATACCACTGCTTGAAGCAATACAAGGATTCTTCAGTCTCCTTTCAGAGACCGTCTATGTATATACATGAATAGCCAGCTTTTGTGTACAAAGGGTATACAACACACACCGATCTGCATCAGGCTTATTTTTTCCTTCTTAGCGATATATCGAAGATTGTTCCATATTAGTGCGTGAACATCTTCATTCCTTTGAATGTGTGAATGCTTCAATAGGATCCCATTGAATGGATTTCCGTGCTGTCTTCTGTCTTTTTTTTTTTTTTGAAGATTTTATTTATTTGTTCTAGATCAAGAGAGAGAGAGCCGGGGTCGGGGGAGGAACAGAGTGAGAGGGACAAACAGACTCTGTGCTGAGGGCTGAGCCTGATCTTAGGACCCAAGATCATGACCTGACCCGAAACCAAGAGCCAGACTCAACTGACTAAGTCACCCAGGTGCCTCTCCAAGCTGTCTTTAACCAGACCTCTCTCTCTCTTTTTTTAAAATATTTTATTTATTTATTTGACAGAGATTACAAGTAGGTAGAGAGGCAGGCAGAGAGAGAGGAGGAAGCAGGCTCCCCACTGAGCAGAGAGCCCGACGCAGGACTCGATCCCAGGACCCTGAGATCATGACCTGAGCCGAAGGCAGAGGCTTTAACCTACTGAGCCACCCAGGTGTCCCGAACCAGACCTCTCTTGATGGACATTTAGATGACACCCCAATCTTATGTTGTTACAATGGGGTAATGACTAGCTCACACATATATCCTGGAAATCTGCTCACACCTCAGTCCCCCAAATTCCTAGAAGATGACTGAGGGATCAGAAGCGATGTATGTTACAAAACTTTAATGATGCCAATTCTCTAATGATACTAATAACTGACTTCTATGAGCTGTCACTATATGTCAGACGCCATTCTGACTGCTTTGTAAACTGGCACTAGAGATAAATTCAACTCACAGATGATCTTTAGTCATTTATTGTAGTAGATGAGATCTCTTTATATTTTCAACTTGCATTCATATTATGAATGAAAATGAGCATATTTTTATTTTATTTTAATTTTTTTAGAGTGCAAGAGAGAGCCTGTGCTCACGAGTGGGGTGGGAGGGTGGTGATGGGGGGAGGGACAGAGGGCGAGGGAGAGAGAGAATCGTAAGCAGGCTCCACGCCCGGAGAGGGACCCAAGAGGGGGCTTGATCTCATCCTCCTGAGATCATACCTCAGAGATCACAACCTGAGCCAAAACCCAAGAGTCAGACGCCTAACAGACTGAGCCACCCAGACACCCCATTTCTATGCTTAAAAGACAATTGTACTTCTTTCTCTTTGTGACTACTTGCTTACATCTTTTGACCATCTTTCTGTTGAGTTGCTGACCTGTTTCTTAATGTTAAAAGCCTGAATATTAAAAAATGTGACACTCTGTCGTACAAGTTGCAGATGCCTCCCTTGGTTTATCATCTCTTGACTCTGCTCATAGTATTTCGCTTTGCCCCCAAAGAAAAATTCAATCTTTAGGTAGTTGGTTTTATAGGTCCTGTCTTTGGTGATTTCTGACTTCCGTGTCACGCTTGGAAAGACTGCCACGATCTGGGATTATCAAAATAAATCTCCCATGTTTGGGCTCGCACTTCCATGGCTATATTTTTAGAAATTATAACTTAGCTCCATCTGGAATTTATTTTTGTACAAGTATTAAAGCAGAGATCCAATTTCACTTTTTCCCAGATGTCTCTGCAATTGTCCTGGGCCTTCATGAGATAAGCCAGCTCTTCTACACTAATTCGAAACATCCTTTTTATTTAATACTATTTTCCTGAATGTTTTCGAGTCTATTTTCAGATTTCATTCTATTCCATCGATCTGTCTGCTTGTTTGTATGCTGGAATCGAGCCCTTTTAATTTCCGTGGCTTTGCAATACATTTTAACATCTTTTTTTTTATTATTTTTTTTAAAGATTTTATTTATTTATTTGACAGAGAGACAGAGATTACAAGTAGGCAGAGAGGCAGGCAGAGAGAGGAGGAAGCAGGCTCCCCGCCGAGCAGGGAGCCCGATGTGGGCCTCGATCCCAGGACCCTGAGATCATGACCTGAGCCGAAGGCAGAGGCTTTAACCCACTGAGCCACCCAGGCACCCTACATTTTAACATCTTGCGGGGATATTTCATTCCTGGCCCCTCCTGAACTGTCTTAGCTATTCCTGCATGTTCCATTTCCCAAACAGATTTTCGACTCAGCTTGTCTATGTTAATTTGAATGAGGCCAGGCTCTCAAAGTCTTTGTTTAAATAAGAAATCTAACAGATTTACTTACCTCATACCTCCCGTGAGGGAAGAGAGGAGCCAAAGAAAGGAAGTTCACAAATGCTTATACCTTTGGAAAAACAGAGGCATCTCTTTAAAATATTTCTGTCAGAGTCAATTTCATTAAGTGAGACGACTGGGTGGCATTAAAGCCGTTGGGGAAGGTAACCCTTTCTCAGGGCACAGCAGCAATCTTGAAAAATCAGGGAACTTGCCTACCCCTTAGTTGGGATAACACCTGCAAGGAGGGATGTTGATGAGGGAGAGGGCTGTCTGCTGTCCTCTGTGGCTGCCGGGGAAAAAGGATCATTTTCACCCTTCAATTTTGCTGCAGTTTTGCTGTGATTTTTCAAGCCTCGAGGATGGAATTCTGTTCATTGGTACTGAGGAAAAAAAAAAAAAGATGGGTCTGAAAAGCATAAAATACGTTCCTGGAAAGGAAAAGAGAGGAATAAGATCATTAACCGATGGAATGTGGGCTGGGATCGTTTGACATTCCATGTGGTCCTGAAATACAAAATAAAGCCAGAACAAAACAAAAACTAAATACTAAATCCACAGATTTATTTGGGAAGAATTTGTTGTCTTTACACAAGTGAGTCTTTCTAGCAAAGTGTAGAAAATCGTTGCACTTAGTCAAGTCTTCCTTTTTGTCTCCTGTTTTTTAGATTTTCATTGTGTATCAATCTTATACATTTATTGTACTCTTTCTTGGGTGTTTTATCTTTTTTGGTTCTTATTTTTTTTAAGATTTTATTTATTTATTTGAGAGACAAAGAGGGAGGAGGAGAGAGAATCTCAAGCAGACTGTATGCTGAGTACAGAGCCCAGTGCGGGGCTCGATCTAATGACCCTGAGATCCTAACCTGAGCCAAAATCAAGAGCCAGACACTTAACTGACTGAGCCACCCAGGTGCCCCATTTTTGGTCCTTATTGTAAGTAGAATCTTTTGTTTAATTATATTTACAGAGTGCTGTGAATACAGATCCTTGTATATTGATTTTTTTACTACTTATTTTGTACCCACTCAGCTTATTGAATTATTCTACTATTGCTCATAGTTTTGCCTTTGATTCTCTGCATTTTTCCAACCAAACGGTCAAGAATAATTTTTGCTTTCTCCTTTCCAGGTTTCGTGCCTCTTGTCTGAGTCGGACAAGTCCAGTACCATGTTAACTGCCAGTGATGGTGACAGGTTGTTGTGTCTCCCCAACAAGCACGAGTCTCGTTCCCGGCCTGGGGTATATTTAATTTGCCATTTTAGAGAATTGGCTATCGTCTTATTTATCGAGACTTTAAAAATCAGGATGAAATTGGAACTTAACAAATACCTACCATCTGTGAAGATGAACACATTTTCTTTGGGCTTACTCATGTGGTAAATCACATTTATAGGTTTCCTAATATTGACAACTCTTCCATAACTGGCATCGACTGCATTTGTTTGTTGCATTTATCCTTTTAATGCGCTGTTGGATCTGTCGGCTAATATTGTATTTAGAATATTTACATCTGTCTCCCTAAGCGAAGTTGGTTTGTGGTTTCCTTTTATTGCGGTGGTTTTGTCAGGTTCCATTGTCATTGATATGCTAGCTTCATCAGAAAACCTTGGAAGCTGCCTTCTTTCTCCAGGCTCCACAGCAGTTTAAAAACAGCATTCTCTAATCAATAAAGGTTTAGTAGGATTTGCATGTTGAGCTGAGCTAGACGCTTCCCTGGGTGGATGACTTTTTTTTTTTTTTTAGAGAGAGAGCATGCACACAGGTGGGGATGGGGGGTAGGGGGAGAGGGAGAGAGAGAATCTCAAGCAGACTCCACCCCCCCCAGCAGGGAGCCCTTTGCCGGGCTCGATTTCGCAACCCTGAGATAATGACCTCAGTCGAAATCAAGAGTCAAGTGCTTAACCAACTGGGTGGATGACTCCTTAGCAAGCTTTTCAGCATATTCTACGATAACTGATATTTTCTGATTTAAAAAACCTCTTTTGGTTTTGATTATTTATATTTTCCTAGAAAGCCATTCATTTGGTCAAGACTGTCAGACTGATTTGCACAGAATTGAGCAGAAGGGCATCATTTCTTTGATTTCCTCTATAGCTATGGTTATTCCATTCACGATCCTTATTTGGTGTGTTTGTGCTTTCTCCTTTCTTTCTTTATTAGGGTAAATAATGGTTTCTCCATTTATTCATTCATTCATTCATTCATTCTTCAAGGAACCAACTCTTAGATGCATTAATTAGCATGATTGTTTTTCGGGTTTCTAAATTCGGCTCTTATCCCTTTTAATCTTTTTCTCCCTGCTTTCTTTAGGGTAATCCTGTTATTCTTACCCACACCTCTGGAATTAGGTACTCAATTTAAAATTTAGGGTAAAAAAACAATAAAATTTAGGGTGACTTTACTGAGATAAAAATTGCCTACCGTAAAATCTGCCCACTCTACGGCTAATAACTCGATGGCTCTCCCCACTCAGGCCTGCAGGGGGCAGAACTGCAGTGGGAAATGGCAGCTGGGCTGGCTTCTTCCGTTCAGCCCTACTCCTGGGCTTCCACTCCAGAGACTCCTTACCTGTGCTGTGAATGAGCAACAGGCAAGTGTCTAGAGCTAATGTTTTGTCTCCTGAGGACGCTCTTGAAGCCTTGGAAGACTTCGCCCCAAGCCAGTGTTCAACAGCGGCCCCCCGTGGCACCTGGAGGCAACAGCAGCAGAGGATTACTCAAGCGCAGGTCCTCTGCGCGGCGCTGCCCTCCCTACCAGCCCTGGATCAAATCCCAGGAACTCCTGGTCAACCAAGACACTTTAAGAGGGGAAATAAATATAGGCTTTCCTGCTGGCCAGGCACTGAGAGCTCAGATAGTTACTTGGGAGAAGACATGAGCTGTGACTGTATTTGCACCTAGGATTCTTGTGGTGGTTTGTGCTATCACAATTTATTACCCTTGGTTTTAAAGCTGAGGTTTGGGGTGGAGAAATGACTTGACCACAGTCCCACAGTTAGAAAGTGAGAAAGCCCCAGCTAGAACCTGGAACCTCCAATTTCAAAGGCTGGGAGTGTCCCTCTGCACCTCCTTGGAGACAGAATGTAACATTAAATGTCCCTAAATGATGGAGACAATGACATTAAAAAGGAGAGGCAAGGGGAACCTGGGTGGGGCCAACTGACTCTTAGTTTTGTCTCAGGATCTCAGGGTCCTGGATCAAGCCCCACCTGAAACTCCATGCTCAACTCTGAGTCTGCTTGAGACTCTCTCTGCCCCTCTCCACTGTGAGTGCACTCTCTCTCAAATAAATATTTATTTATTTTTAAAGATTTTATTTATTGATTTGACAGAGAGGCAGAGCACAAACGGGGGAGCGGCAGGCAGAGGGAGAGGGAGAAGCGGGCTCCTGGGGAGCAGGGAGTCGGACGTGGGTCTCAGTCCCAGGACTCCAGGATCATGGCCTGAGCTGAAGGCAGATGCTACTGAGCCACCCAAGTGCCCCTCAAATAAATAAATCTTAAAAAAAAAATTTTTTTTTAAAGGGAAGGCAAGGGGTGCCTGGCTAGCTCAGTGGGTTAAACCTCTGCCTTTGGCTCAGGTCATGGTCTCAGGGTCCTGGGATGGAGTCCCGCAATGGGCTCTCTGCTCAGCAGGGAGCCTGCTTCCTCCTCTCTCTCTGCCTGCCTCTCTGCATCCTTGTGATCTCTCTCCCTCCCTCTCTCTCTCTCTCTCTCTCTCTCTCTCTCTCTCTCTGTCAAATAAATAAATACAATCTTTAAAAAAATTTAAAAAAGGAAAGGCAAGAATGACATATAAGTTAAAGATTTTTAAAATATGCAAACCATCTTTTTAAATGGTATCTGGAATTTTGTACCCCCTACAAAGGCAGAAACATCTGGAATCTGCGCTCCTGGTCAGGAGAGCCTGCAAGTGTGCTCTGTCTGGAGCAGGGCAAGTAAGAAGTTCAGTTGCTCTCCAAAGGGTATTGGGGTCCCTTTTCCCCAGAACTATAGCTCAAATATTTATCAGGTGAATTGCTTTGCTTGATTGCACTTTGTCTAGACTGAACCAGAAGGTCTGAAGAGACATACACAAATAGGAAGAAAATTCTTGCCTGTTGTGGTGGTACAGGTTGTTCTGTTTCACTGTTATGTAAGCATTCAGGAATGACAATAGTGAGCGTCATCCACACTGCATTGCATCGTAAGCAGGCAGGCGCCCAGTCCCTGGGACCATGACCTCGACCACCCCCCAGCCCCAGTCAGGGCACTTTTCATCAGATGGTACCCTGTGGCCATAGCCATGAGTGGCTATAGAATTTTTTTTAAAAATAACATTTGTATTTTCTATATAAACCTTAAGCTTTATTTTCCCATGGTCTGTCAGGGCTTTCCATGTGAACGAAACAGGGTGAGGTCCACACCGAGGTGAGACCTGCATCCCAAAAAGGGAACACGGCACAAGTAGACAATTCTACGACCAACGCATGAGACAGAGTGCGGCCAGCCCATTAGAGTCTTCCTCCCACCACTTTTAGTTACTTATCTTCAGCTGAAGGATACCCGTTCTCCTAACTTTTAACTTCACAATTTCATTTTGGCCAACAGGATGGGTTTCAAGGTCATGGATATGCCTCAGCAAGGACAGCCTGCCATTCGGGCTGAAGGGCGAGCGGTTGGGAGAATCTGTGGGACCCTGGGTCCAGCCTGCAGGGGACATTCCGGGTGTGGGAGGACAATGCCTTTGTTTTCAGCCATCCGCTCTCTGGGACCTGGGAGCCGTGTGACACTAGGGCGAGCCACTTCTCTGAGCCTGAAAGAGTGTCCTCCCTCTTTAAGGGGGAATAGCACCAATGCATCCAGGATTAGAGAGGCAGAAGCCAGCCGAGAGCACCTCGTGCCAAACCATGCCCTCACCTTAGCGCCCCTTGTACGGTGGGGATGAGACCGAAGGTGCCTTTCTTTGTCACCCCCATTTTTCTGGCGCTTCTTGTTCCCCACACCCCACGCCATCGTCCTGCTGGGCTGAATGCTGGAACCATCTGACCTCACCGAGGACATGCGGCCCTCCCCTTCAGACATCCCCCAACACCATCCCAGGCTTCCTTCCTGCCCTCCTGGGACCTCAGGGGATCGGGTCCTGCTGCTCCTCTGCCTTACAGGCCAGGAAACCAGCTTGGGGGGTGGGGAGGGACTTGCCCAGGGTCACGGGTGAGGGCACAGCTGGGACCGGAGATTTGACTGCTCACTTTGGTCTGCCTTTTGCTCTGTGTCACCCGGGGTCCTCCTTTCTGCCCCTTCTCACCTCCACCGGTCAGTGTGACAAACCCCTGTCTGTGTGGCAGAGCTGGAATAGTGGGTCCAGCCATCTCCACCCCCCAATAAAAGAGAGATTGAAGGAGCCTGAATACAACTTGAATGAAGATTTACGTTTAATGGGTGGATATTTTCGCTATGGAATAGGGACCACACAGACATGGTTCAACTTCTTCAGATTCATAAAGAATATTCAGTGAGAATTCTCCCCCTCCTCCGGCCCTCCATCTACCAAAATCTCTTCTTCTCCAGGTAACTCCTGTTCTTACTTTCGCCAGCATCCTTAAAGCTTTCCAATGCCTATACATGCAAACTAGATCTGTGTGATTTCCCTCTACTCTTTTTTTTTAAGATTTTATTTATTTACGGGTGCCTGGGTGGCTCAGTGGGTTAAAGCCTCTGCTTTCGGCTCAGGTCATGATCTCAGGGTCCTGGGATCGAGGCCCGCATCGGGCTCCCTGCTCAGCGGGGAGCCTGCTTCCCCCTCTCTCTGTCTGCCTGCCTCTCTGCCTCCTTGTGATCTCTCTACCTCTGTGAAATAAATAAATAAAATCTTTAAAAAAAAAGATTTTATTTATTTATTTGAGAGAGAGAGAGCGGGGGTGGGGAGCAGCAGGAGAGGAAGGGAGAGAGTCTCAAGCAGACTCCGTGATGAACACAGAGCTGGACGGGGGGCTCAATCCCATGACCCTGAGATCAGGACCTGAGCCGAAATCAAGAGTTGGACCCCCAACCGACTGAGCCCCCCTCCTGTCTTACATGGAGGGTAATATCCTGTCTTCTTTGCTGTTTTCATTGGCCGACACCTGTGGGGGAGGTCTACACGTCCGCACACCAGTAGCTTCTGCCTTTCTTGGTCACGGCTCCTTCATACGCCTGTGTTACATCATTGAAACAGAATTCATAGCCCATAAAGTTCACCCACTTACAGTGTACAATTCAATGGCTTTTAGTGTATTTGCTAAAGAAGAGTTGTGGAGCCAGCACCACAATGAATTGCTGACCCTATATCATCCCTAAAAGAAACCTCATACCCCTTAGTTATCACCTCGCAAGCACCGCCCCAACTCTCAAGGCAACCACTAATCTACTTCCTGTCCTAACAAATTTGTCTGTTCTGCACATTTCATACACATGCAATCATGCGCTATACTGTTCTTTGTGACTGGTTTCCTTCTCTTGGCTTAAAGTTTTCTTTTCTTTGTTTTAAAGATTTTATTTATTTATTTGAGAGAGAGAGAGAGAGAGAATGAGAGAGGGCATGAGAGGAGAGAAGATCAGAGGGAGAAGCCAGATTCCCTGAGGAACTGGAGCCCGATGCAGGACTCGATCCCAGGACTCCAGGATCATGACCTGAGCATAAGGCAGATGCTTAACCAAGTGAGCCTTCCGGGTGCCCTGGCTTAACATTTTCAAGTTCCATCTGTGTTGTAGCGTGTGTCAGCACTCCATTCCTTTTTACCATCAAATAATACTCCATCTACTCCATTCTAGGGATCAACTGCACTTTATTTACCACTTTATTTATATATAGGCAGTGGACATTTGGACTGTTTCCACATTTTAGCCATGATGAATAATACTGCTGTGAATATCCACATGCAACTTTTTGTCTGGGTGTATGTGCCAGTTCTCCGAGATGCATGCCTAAGAGTGGAATGGCTGGATTGTATGGTCTACGTGGTAATTTATTTATCTAGTCCCATGTTGATGAAAATTTTATCAAATTACATCTTACTTTTTTATTTTTTATTTTTTAATTTCAATTTTTATTTTTTAAAGATTTCATTTATGTATTTGACAGAAAGAGAGAGCACACACAATCAGCGGGAGCAGCAGGGGCAGAGGAGAGGAAGAAGCAGGCTCCCTGCTGAGCAGGGAGCTCAATGTGGGGCTCGATTTCACGACCCCGGGATCATGACCTGAGCTGAAGGCAGATGCTTAACCAACTGAGCCACCCAGGCTTAAAGATTTTATTTATTTATTTGAGACAGAGAGAGCACATGCAAGGTGGGGGAGAAGCAGAGAGAGAGGGGAACAAACAGACTCCACGCTGAGCATGGAGCCCAATGGGGGGCTCGATCTCACAACCCCAAGATCATGAGCCGAAACAAAATCAAGAGTTGGATGTTCAACTGACTGCATCACCCAGGAGCCCCTCAAATTACATGTTAAAAACCAACAACCCTTGCAAATGTGGCAGGTGCTGGTCTTGGTGAGGATTCAGGAGTGGGGCTGGGAACATCAGCTGCTCTGAACCTGCCAAAGCTTCTTACTTTTCTTTTCTCCCAGCCTCTTATTATTTTAGCACTTTCTTGTTAAATGTACTTAGATTCCAGTGTGGGCTGTGACTCAGGAGTGTGGGGAAGGGAAACCTGACTCCGCACAGCCCGGCCTATTGGGCCACTGCCCACTGATCCCTGAGGGGGTGTCCCCACCCCCCGCCCCACGCCTGTGCCTTCCTGGCTGGGTTTCCTCATCCGGGAGACAGTCCAAGAGGAAGCTGGTGACTCCTGACCCTGTGACAACAGGCCTCTACCACACCTGACCATCTGGCACTCCTAGGACAGGTGCAGAACAGGGGACTTGAGGAACCATCCAGGCTATCAGCTGATGAGCCAGCCTCTGGGCGAGCCTCCCAGCCCTGCAGGCCTGCAGGGAACCCAGGAGAACTGGAGACTCCTTGGTACCAGCATGTTTGTAAACATTCTTCTGCTTTAGACCCTCTCAACACGTGTAAGCCAGGAAGTGCTTTGTGTTCTGAGCCAACAGCAGACAGATCAATTGCGCTCCCCTGATGAACTAGAGAAACGTAGTCCAACTCTTATCTGTGAAGTTTTTATTTGGCACTGCCCTAAAACGCCCTGAGTATCATGTTACTCCCTGCTCAGGAACCTCAGTGCAGCCCGACGTCATCAGAACTGTGATCACCTGCAGGGAAGACTTCTTACTTTATCTTCTCTGTCTGGGGCAGCCGCTTAAACTTGCCTCCCCAAGAGTCAAGAAAAAGACCGCCTCATGGAACGTGAGTATTCGGCTTGGGTACAGGGATGGGTTGTTCTAGAAGGATTTCTATACTTCCCATCAGTAAATTATAAGTGCAAAATGGCACAGTGGAAGATGTTTGTTTTCTACAGGGTATATCTATCCATTAAGATACAACCAACTTATCCTCATTTAAAAAAAAATAAGTAATGCGCAATGCACTGGAATAATTAATATAGTGATATTCTTTCATGTGGAAATGGACTGGTTTTAAAATAATGCAATGTCCTGTGGTTCTTGGTTGGGTGTATTCTCTGTGTATTTGAACATATCACATCATTCTATAACAAATCTCAGAAAAGCTCTGAGCTGATGTATATGTGTTCTCTTGCTCTAATCGAGATTTATGATGTCCTTGTTGGGTTGACTTTTTTTTCCTTAATAATGATAGGAATTTTCACCCTTGCAAACTTCAAGTTCTCAAGCCCTTCCACCAATAAAATTCCTCATCATTGTCTTGTTTGTTAGGGGTGACCAATTTTATATCATTAAATCTGTTCATTTGGGCTTTGTCACATGTGGTTTATAGAGTTATTTTTAAACTGTTTCTCCCTTCGTATAAAAGTAAAAAGATCATTCACTTATTCTGGCAATTAACTATAATAAAAAAATGCCAGCCTCTCTGCATTTTGCATTAGTAAAATGAATTAGCAACAAACAAATACCAGATAGAGAGCATTTGTGCAGAAGCTGTGGTCCACACAGCAGGCTATAAGCTATATCCTATGACACACCTGAATGCCTCTGTATTTGCAGAAGGTGAGAAACAGGGATTTGAGCCACTGAAGTTCAATTAGAAAATGTCTCACCGTTTTATGTACTATTTCTGTGGCTTTCATTTCATGTGTGCTGGCTCTTAGAGGAGAGAAAACAGTTTTGAATTAAACAGCAATTAAGATTTTAATCTTCTGGTCTTGGAAGGGCACACAGTGTCATTACCCAGGGACACTTCACCAAGGAGACCGAGAAAGTGCCCACTGGTATGCTTTCCTTTTTAAATTAACTCCTTTTTGAAGATAAATATACATGGTACAAAATGTACAAAAGGGCACCAGTGAAAAGTACGTCTCATCCCTCAATTCTCTTCCCCAAGGGCAACCACAGGTACTGACTTCTGGAGTTTTCTCCCAGAAATATTTTATGCATATATGAGCTTGGAGCAAATATCATATCCTTCCTTCTTTTATGCACATGATTGCACACTATATCATGGTTAGTTTGCTTTTCCATATATTCATATTTAGTACCCCTCCTCCCAAAAAACCTCTCTTTATATATGGGTCGTTAGACTCCTGCTCATTAAACAGAAAGAGCCCCTTGAAGCAGTCCCCTGTCTCCCCCACGTTTCCCACTGATCATCGGCTTGGCCAGGCAACCCTCAGCCCAGAATGCTGGGTCTCATCTGGCTCTCTCTTGTTTCTCAGTGACCAAGTGGGCTCCTCAGGGAGCCCCCAACCAGACCCAGGCCAGCATTGGTCTCAGCTACCTACTGAGGGACCCCATGGAGGGGAGGAGCAGCGCCAACTCCACCAGGGCCCTGAAACTTCCAGATGGGACCAGCGCTGCCTGGTACATTCTCACCATCATTGGCATCTACGGAGTGGTCTTCCTCTTCCGGTTGGCCAGCAACATACTCAGAAAGAATGATAAATCCTTGGAAGATATTTACTACTCTAATTTGACCTCCGAACTCAAAAAGAAAGGTCTCCAGAGCAAGGTGGCTGAATGCTCTGCACTGACCATCAGCAACAGAGCTGTCCTGCAGCCCAGCCAGGCCAGCCTGGGACCAAAATATAAAAACAGTGAGTGCCAAACTGAAATCCAAGGGATCCCTTGAAAGTCAAGGCAAGCCAAACTCCTCAGAAAAGGCCCAGTCTTCCTACAAGGGGAAGCAGCTTTGAGTTACCTGGAACCTTGAGAGAGGAGTCGGGTCCTTGAGTGGGGCTGGAAGAGCATCCCTGGGGCACTTAGGCCAATGGGATGTGACCAAAACCAGCATCCCGTTTCCTTCTCAGGCTTTGTGGCCCTTTGAGACAGGACAGCATGGGCAGCCGCTTCCGGTCATACCCTTCACTGGGAAAGCTTGTGTTCTGGGGAAGGACTTGGAGCATCCAGTGTTCTCAGAGAATCTAGGACATTCCTGAGGGTATATGTGAAAGCAGCCTCTTAGCATGGAAAGAAGGCTGAATTTGGAGTCGAGTGCCCTCGATTCAAGTTCAACTTCCAGGGGGTCACATGAACTTTGAATGACTTGTGGCTCTCACCTGGAACTCATGGCAGTGGGATATATGGTTTCAAAGAGCCATTCATTCTAGATGTTCTTATTTGACTACAGAACCAAGGTTGTTAATAGCGGAAGTTAGAAGTTCTTCACTTTCATTGAGGGGATGGCATCCATTGAAAAAGAGCATTGGTTCTGGAGTCAGAAGAATCAAATTCTAGTCAAAGACACTTTGATGTCCTTGAACACACCAACTCACCTCTCTGGATCTTAGTTTGTACACCGATAAAATGAGAATGATAATGTCTGTTCTGCCAGTCTTACAAAATAAATAAGAGCTAATATGATCATGCATATGAATATATTTTTCAAAGTAAAATAAATATGTAAAAATATAAGCCCTGTGTTCATAGTGGTGATGGTGGTTGATGGTGATGGTGGTATCAGTGTTAGTGGTGATGGTAGTGATGGTTGATGCTGGTGCTGTTGATGGTAGTGGTTGATGTTGATAGTGGTGTTGGTGGTAGTGTTGATCGTGTAGTCAATGGTTGATGTTGATGATGGTCATGCTGGTCGTGGTTGATGTTGACGGTGGTGGTGGTGGTTGTTGGTTGATTTTGATGGTGGTAGTGTTGGGTAGTTGATGTTCATAGTGGGGGGAATGGTTATACTATTGTGGAAAAGGACACAACTAGTCCACTGGCAATTAGTCTGTAAGCAATGACTATGGTACCTTGTTCTATAAGGGAACCAATCTGCATAATAGTTAATGACATAAGCTCTGAATCAAGCCCATGATGTTCCAGTTTTACATGTAGACAAAAGAAACAGTTACTTTTAGGGTTCATTATATTAGACATCATATGATTTAAGTCAAATGTTTATAAATATCTGTTACTTATATGCTTGTCTCTGCCTAAAAAGAAATAAGACCTCTCCTAGATGATAATTAATTTAGAGAGATTGTAGTCAGCCAAACTTCTGCAAGTGGCTTTCAGCAGGCAAAGTGATAAATTATATGTTGTACCTATGTCTATGAAGTTTACCCAGCTCCATTTTTGGAGACATTCCCTGAACTACAAATGAAATATTTTGTTTCCCTGTCTGAAAACAGTGGTCTGCAACCAGTGCCAAAATTTCATAAAGGTCAGAATTAAACCCCAAGCTTATGTTTTTAGAGGGTGAGGTCAACTTCCAAGTATTTTTCTTTTTTTTTTTTTAGGTTATTCAACAAAAGTGTTGGTTTGTTTATACAGTTAGGGCGGGGCATCACCCATATGTTTGAGATGCTTATAAGGCAGGATAAAACAGAAGAAGGAAATATAGACAAAAATGTAATCCACCGTGAGTAGGAACACGGAATGTATTACAATAGGAGTGTAAAGTCAGAACTTCGGTGAATTTGAAGATTCAGTCCTCTCTTGCTGGCTCCTTCGCCAGCATGCATTTCCCCCTTCCTTAACCCAACCACCCTTAATTTGCATTTGGAGATCCATATGGTACTAAGGAAACTGAAACTACTCCCACTCAAGGGCTGAAATAAGAGACCTAGGTTAATCCAATCAGCACATTCTATTTCCTGGCTTCACTGATTGGATCCAAGATGGACTCATGACCTAAGCAAGCTGGCTGACTCGCTCAGAATGACTGGAAAGATTTTAAAGGGAGATTCTGGGACATTAAAGTTCTGTCTTTCTCAGGATAGTGTTAAATGCAGATCTGAGCCTGTAATTCCTGGAGCCTTTTGGTCAATGTTAGAAAAGCCAATTAGAGGGCAAAAGGCAACATAGGGAGAAGAACTGAGAAAATCATAGAGACTAGAGTCCCAATTGAACTGTGCCCGAAGCCCTAATTTGCCACAGGACTGTCTTAGTTTGTGAGCCAATAAATTTCCTTTATTAAGCTTTCTGACCTCCCTCAACCAAAAGTATCCTATGTGATACTACTGGATAAATAATTTCCTGAAGGAAGTAGGCCTTGCGGTAGAATTTGAAAAGAGGAGCAATGTGATGTGGTAAGTTGAGATCCCTTCTTTCACCAAGTTGTTTGTACTTCTCCGATTTTTGTGTTTTAGGGAAAAGATAGATTTGGTATGCTTCTTATGCCAGCTCAGTGATCACTTTTAAGATTTCACATCGCTTGACCTCTCAAGGAGCATTCAATGAGATTCTGTTCCATTTAATCCCCAACCCTTGACTCTGTCAATTAACCTCCATGGAAACCCTAAGGAGGGTTTGTCATGTTAGACATGTGATCAGGAACAGGCTCTTGTGGTATTTCTTAAGGAGAAGAGTTGCCATCTTCCCATTGACACTCAGACACAGTTAATTACAAGAGATCCAAGGACATTTTCCCAAACCATCTAACTGTTTCTTGATCCAAATTCACCCGTTTTTCTGGGGAGTTGGTCTGACAGTTTGCATAGGAGATGTGTTCCCAGACGGGGACAACGTCCACGTAGTCTCCATTTTAAACAAGACTGGTGGGACACAAGTATTATGAATATTTTATGCAAAATGTCTTAAATCTAAAATGCTCATGCTGAGAGCAGTCCACAATTATCTCGGCAAACCCCATATAGTTGGACTAGTAGGTAAGGTACCAGCACCATGGTGTGTGGGTGCTCAGTTCAGCAAGTGGGGAAGAGACTTGCACATTCCACCAACCCTGGCAGAGACAGGAGTAGAGGAAGCTGATTCCCAACATTCCAGACACTTTTTCTTTCTTTGTCCCTATGATAGGTGAACCCCAAGATTAAGGGATCAGGTCAGATAAAGAGCTTCCTCTGAAATGGAAATTATTAAAATCAATGCAGAATGGATCTGGTTAATAGTTTCTAGGAATGACTCTTCTGGGGATTTGTGGCTGATGGTACCATGATTTCTACCAAATCAAATCC
This sequence comes from Ailurus styani, assembly GCA_002007465.1. Classification (NCBI taxonomy): domain Eukaryota; kingdom Metazoa; phylum Chordata; class Mammalia; order Carnivora; family Ailuridae; genus Ailurus; species Ailurus styani. The sequence goes on along the minus strand of LNAC01000045.1, from coordinate 3,184,652 downwards.
AGGTTACCTGAGTTTTCCTGGGTGTTTGGAACACTTCTAAACAATTCTAAATGGAATTCTAATCAGCTCAGCTGCATTTTCATGTGTGATGTAACTATCACAACATTGTGTTTTATTTTGTTTATTTTTTAAAGATTTATTTTATAGAAAGAGAGATAGACAGTGGAGGGGGGCAGAGGAAGAGGGGAGAGAGAATGCCAAGCAGACTCCATGCTGAGTGCGGAGCCTGACATGGGGCTCAATCCTAGGACACTGAGATCATGACCTGAGGTGAAAGCAAGAGGCAGATGCTTAACCAACTATGCCAGCCAGGCACCCCATCATAACGTTTAAAAAAAAAGAATTAAAAAAATTAAAGATTAAATATTTGTCAGTATTTACCCAGCTCTTCCTAGAGTAGCTGGTGGCTCTGATTCTTGTAACTGATTCCAATTGTCTAGATTTCCACTGGAGTAGAAGAAGGTCAACTCACTCTTCAATTAAAGTTGAAGTCGTTTTCTTGGCAACAGTGGAAACCACTCTAGCCAACTCATGACCTCCTCCCCCAAAAAAGAGGTTCTGTGAGAAAGCAACCGAGGTAGCTCCCAGAATCAAAAGGACAGCAGCATATCCAGGCCTTGGGAAGGAGAGACATTAGTCTGCTCAAAGCCTTTACTCAGAGGCCCCCCCTGAAGAACCACATCTCTAGGGTCCTCCTAGAAGATGGCTCACCTTCCATGCTGCCTCTCTGTGCCAAATGTCAGAGTATTGCACTGGATCAGGTACAGTAGGTGCCTACCCCTTAGACCAATCACTGAGGATGGACCCAAGGAATAGAGAACTCTGATTGGCTGAGGCTGAGTCACCTGCTCCCTCCTATGGCCTGAGGGCACTGAAGTCTATGGAGAAAATGCTAATCAAAAGACTGTTGCCCAGGTGTTACCTTTCTTGAAAACTTCTTCTTCTTTTTTTTTTAGATTTTTTTTTTATTTATTTGACAGAGAGAGAGATCACAAGTAGGCAGAGAGGCAGGCAGAGAGAGAGGAGGAAGTAGGCTCCCCACTGAGCAGAGAGCCCAATGCAGGACTCGATCCCAGGACCCTGAGATCATGACCTGAGCCAAAGGCAGAGGCTTTAACCCTCTGAGCCACCCAGGCGCCCCTCTTGAAAACTTCTTGACCCCTAAGGCAGAATTGGTGTCTCCTCCAGCACTGCTCTAACACTTTGTAGATGCTTGGATGAACCAAGGCAAAATTTTTACTTAACATAATCTCTCCAAGGATAGGAACTGCATTTGTTTGTCAAGTGTTTGGTACAGGAAGTGAGACCCCAAGGGCTCATGAACACGGGTAGAACCGTTCTACAGGAGACCAAGAGAAGAATTGGCTTCTCAAGGGAAGGGGAAAAGATAGAGAGGGAGGAGTAGGTAAGGGATCTAGCAGGATGGCAGAACACATTGAGAAATGTCTTTCCAATGACTTGCCCACCACCAGAGAAGGACAATCATAACTTAAGAATAAAGACAAGAAGATGTGAGGGAGAACCGACTGTGACATCTGTCACCCCACTGATCACCAGGGTTGATTTGGCTGATCTGGCTGGCTAGGTGGGTGTCCCCTTCCTCCCTCGCCACTGCATGTGCGTCCCTCCTGAAGCTACGTGCTGGGTCAAAGAGGAAGACCTTCCCTGATGGAGGAGACCATTCTTCAGTCAAGGGTAGAGAGTACCCGCCCACTCCCCTCCTAGAACCTCAAGATGTCAAGCTGTCAAGACTAAGGACCAGAATAATTTTGACATAACCAATTCCTTGCAAAACACACAATCAATATTTGCTAAACGAAGAAGGATGCTGGCACTAGTGTGTCTGTTTCATTACTTACAATGAGAGCTATTTCCTTGGGAACAATAGGTCCTAACAATTTTCACTGGGCACTTCTGGTGGAGATGTCCAGTCTCCAGACAAAATAATGAGCATGGAATTTGACAAGGAAATTCACTGTTCTTAAGGAAGAAAGTAGTTCCAGCAAGCAAAGGTAATCGGATCACTACTGTTTGCAATCTCTCTGTGTGTTTACCAGGTACATGTATCTGTCTGTCTCACGTGGGTCCTTACAGCGGCCTTAGGAGCTTGTGGCTGCCTCGCTGCCCCGATGCCCCGTTCATTTGTCTGTCTTGAGACCAGCTCAGATATCATTGCTTCCAGAAAGCCTTCTCTCCTTGCCCAGCCTCCTTCAGATGTGCTTTAAAAAATAACAATACTCATGTGAAAATAATGAAAGTTAAAATAAAAGGACTCAGTATGGACCAGGTACTAATTGTTGTTGTACCTTGACTGTTCCTTTTGCCTGTTGCCCATCCTCTGTATCCCCACATGCTATGCTGCCTCCATGGTAACACCCACAAATAAAGCTGGAGACGCACCATACAGTCATGTGAACAGAGGAAGTTTCATATAACAGACTATCCAATGGTGATAAGAAACTCTAAAAATATAAAAATAACTCTAAATCATATGGGAGGGCTGAGGGAGAGTGCCCAGGAAAGGACAAACTTGGAAGGGGGTCCCCTCCCCAAGGCTGGGGTTCAGACCCCATTGGTAAAGCTCTGGTTGCAGCCACAGGAGGGTGGAAAAGTTTGTGGGGTTGCCTGGACCTGAGCTGGACCCTAGTCTCTGGGTAGCATGAAACAATTTTCCAGGGCACAGGGAAGCCAATGCCGGTGGCCAGGTGCACAGAGAGAACTGGGGTGTAGGGACTCCCATCACTGGCAGGAGAGCACCTAGTCACCCATGCTGGAAGGTGATGGTAACAGCTGTCCAGGACAGGGGCCTGTAGAGGGGGACATGTAAGGGAGTCAGGACGTTGATGGTGTTCCCTGGGCTGAATGTTTGTGTCTCCCCCAAATGCATATATTGAAGCCCTAATCCCCATTGTAAAGGTATTTAAAGATTTATTTATTTATTCGAGAGTGAGAGTGTATGCATGTGCAGAGAGGGGTACAGAGAGTGGGAGAGAGAGAGAATGTCAAGCAGACTGCACACTGAGCGAGGAGCCCAATGTGGGTCTCAGTCTCACCAACCTGAGATTGCAACCTAAGCTGAAACTAAGAGTCGGACCTTGAACTGACAGCGCCTTCCACTTGCTCCCCCGCCCATTATAGTGGTGATTAGAGGTGAGATCTATGGGGGGTGTTAGGTTTAGATGAGGTTATGAGGGTAGAGCCCCCATGATGGGATTAGTGTCCTTATCTGAAGAAAAACACCAGAGCTCTCTTTCCACCACGTGAAGCAATAAGGTGGCAATTTCCTCACCAGACACAGAATCTGCCAGCCCCTTGATCTTGGACTCCTACCCTCCAGAACTGTGAGAAATAAATGTCTGCTGTCTAAGCTCCCAATCTATGGTATTTTGTTACGATCGTCCAAGCTGACTAAGGCACCGTGTTAACGAGAAAACAGCAGGGGACACTTACTAACGCAGCAAGACAAATTGCATTTGGAGGACTGCAGATGAGGAAGGAGGCTCCAGGGCAGACCGAGCCCCACTCCAACTGAGACAAAGTGAGACAACTGAGAACAGATCGGGAGCAAAAGGGACTGAATCTATGGGGACATGGAAGATTCCAGAAGGGGGAAGGTGGAGGATTCCTGAAAATGGTTTGACAAGGTGGATTGTACACAAGTTGCACGCTTTGGGACAACGTACGTTTTGTGGTTTGGCAGCACCGCGTTTTCTTGAGCGAAGACTCAGCACGGGGCTGGAGTCCCTTTCATGGAGACAGCCTGGAGCGGGGCGGGCGGGAGGAGGAAGCCAGTTTGGTCAAGCCTCGTAGCGCAGTATGTGGGTGAGTCCTTTGTGCCAGATGGAGTTCAGAGTTCCCAGGAGCCCGTTCACCGGCAGGGGGAGCCTGGCCTGGGCTGTGGGGCTCGTGGTATCTGCATCGGAAGGGCCACAAGAAACACCACCCGCTGAGCGGAGCCCAGCTCCCCTGCACCTGCCCACCCGCCTCAGCTCTCCTACACCTGGGGAACCACGTCCTGCTGCTCAGAGACCAAGGCCCGCAGCTCCAGCCCGGGCCCTGCAGACTTCTCCTCTACCCAGTGGCCAAAGTTGTCCAACAAGGTCTGAACCGCAGCCTTGGGAAGGGGACTCCCTCTCCTCCAAGTTTTCCTTCCCTGGGCACTCTTCTTCAGCCTCGGAGCACCTTTACAATTCTCTTTACATCTTTCTAGCTTCTTCCCTGTTTCCGTTTTGTAATTCTGTATGTTAGATGCCCACAGCTGACCTTGCTGGTTCTCTCTCCTGATTGCCCCCAGAGTGATACATGGTGTGAGCTGAAGAGTGAAAGTTCACGGCCAAGCAAGCTTGAGCAGTGGTGGGCGAAATGAAGGCCAACAGGATCCTGGACCCTGAGGTTACAGGAAGCCCTTTATATAACCTGCAGGGTTACCCAGACAACAGGCCACATCTTCCGTTGAAGCACAGGGTATCCTGTAACAGCATAGAATGCACTATAAGATGGGGGATGCCAAGCACTCAGAGGTCAGGAGGGGAACAAACCCCATAGTTAATTGCATTGAGGATGCTTCCCAGGGAACAACTTACAACCCATTTTTCCTCTCCCTCCCTGTCTTCTCTGCTCTCAACCCCATCTCTGCATCTCAACCCCATCAAAACAGCACTTTACACCAGTGCAGTGCCTGCGATTCTGGTCCTGAGATCATGTGGTTCCCCAGACACATGGTAAGGACCCTGCATTATTATTATTATTATTATTTTGCTAATTTGTGACACCAAATGTGTGGGCTTTCCACACCAACCACCAGTTCCCAGCTCTCCAGACCCCAGCTCCCAGCTGAATGTCCTGTAATTCAATTCCGTTCTGACACTCACTGCCCAGGGGTACAGAGGACCCCACAGGCCGAGAACTCCGTCCCCCAGGACCGCCCCCACTCCAGATGCCAGTCCCAGGTTCCCGAGTGTCACCAGTGCGACCAACTGGTTCCATGTCAGGGGTTCCCACAACCCTCTCTCAGGTTCAGTAATTAGCTTGAACAGCAGCTCTCACCTTGAACAGAACTCAGGAAAACCCTTTATTATTAGATTGTCAGTTTAAACCAACTCAGGAACAGCCGATGGAAAAGATTATGGGGTGAGGTGTGGGGAAAGGGGTGTGGAGCTTCCGGGCTGTCTGAGAGGCTCCCCCCACCCCCCGTACTTCTCTGTGTTCACCAGCTCAAAAGCTTTCAGAACCCCGTTTTTAGGGGTTCTGATATCGGCTTCATTAAAATTAAATCCGTGGCCACTGGGGATTTAACTCAATCTCCAGCCCACTTCCCCACCCTGGAGGTCGGGTGTGGGTGTGAAAGTTCCAACCCTCTCATCACACTGTTGGTTCCTATGGCAACCAGCACCCAACGTGCTATTCTGGGGCCCACCAAGGTCACCTTATTAGCATCAGCTCAGGTCCAGTTGAAAGGGGCTTGTTACAAACAATAAAAGATGCTCCTCTCACTCAGGATATTTCCAAGGGTTTTAGAAGCTCTGTGCTAGAGGGGCGCCTGGGTGGCTCGGTCAACAGTTGGGTGTCAGACTCTTGGTTTTGGCTCAGGTCAGGATTTCAGGGTCCTGGGATGGGGATCTGTGCTCAGTGGGGAGTCTGCTTGAGATTCTTCTCTTCTGCCCCACCCCCGCTTCCTTCCCCTCTCCCCCCACCCACCGCTTGCTAGCATGTTCTCTTTCTCTCTTTCTAAAATAAATAGATAGATAGATAGATAGATAGATGATAGATAGATAGATAGATAGATAGATAGATAGATAGATAGATGATAGAATCTTAAGAAGAAGGAGGAGGAGGAGAAGCTCTGTGCAAGGAACTGAAGCAAGGGCCAAATGCGTATTTCTTATACGGTGGGCAGGCAAAGACCTGGGCACTTTGCTAGGACCAGCAAGACAGAAAAACAGTCTCCTGGAGAAGGTCAAGGGACCACACAGGGCACCACAGTAAAAGCAAAGTTGGAGGCGAGCCAGGATCTTTGGGAGCAGGGAAGGGGCGAGTACCCCTGGTCAGAAATAATCTGTGTTGTGGGGGAGGAGGGATGATGTAAGGGAGGGCTCCAGGAGAAAGTTTGCCCATCAGGGACCTGGGATGTAATAAATGTCTCTCCAGAGGGACAGATTCTCTGCAGATCACTTTCAGAAGGTGTCGTGCTCTCTCTTAGGTTCTGTATGGACCTTCCCCCACTTAGGCTCCTCCCAGACCTGGCCAGGTGACCACAGCAGTGTGTGACAGAAGGCGAGTCTTGCACAGGCTGGGAACTCAGTGTAAGAAAAGCATGGGCAAAGTGTTGGTGATTTGGGATGATATGTTACAACACAACAGAGAAGTTGATCCATAAACCTCGGGTCCGGGACGGCAAAGATTTATGTCCCCCACCATCGGCATTAGCCATATAATTTGACACACTGGAAAATTCAATGAAGTGAAGCCGATAAGCAGGATTATGTTGATAAATCTTCAATGGAAGTCGTAAATGTTAAATTAAGCCTCATCATTTCCATGACATGGATTTCTGGTTGCTTTCCCATGCACACAAATGCTAATGTTCTTTGGAGAGTATTATTATTGTAATTAGTATTTGCCAGGGAGATGCTGAGCTGTCTGCCCTCAAGTCATGCCCTTCCTGCGTGGTTTGAAACCCTGATTATCTCTAGAGCCTTCCGCCCCAAGCTGTCACCAAGGCCCAGACAAGCACTTGCACGCACGTCCCTTCATTAGTCCGAGGTGTGGGGGAAGCTGCCACCTCACCAAGCCAGGCAGGGCCCTTTATCCCACACCCCCTGCCTTGCAAACCCACTTGGTACTGTTATATTAAGAAGTTTAATTAGTAGAGAACAAGTGGGGGTCCCAGCTGGAGCTCAGGCTGCATCCCCCGCTGGTGTGGGATGTGTTTGAACGAGTGTTGGCGAGGCTTTTTGCACAGAGGACAGATCTGTTCCTCAGGAAAGAGAGAGGCAGGGAAGCAAGGTTAGCCCTCTCTTGGAGCCTGAGTGCCCAGAAGTCCAAGCAAGAATCTCAGGATTTACTGGGGGGCTCTTTCTATCACAGCATAGCCCAAACCATGTGACGGGTGGGGATCGGAGTAGGTGGATTGGCTTGTGTCTGGAGCAGGAGTTGTGGCTTCCTCCAGAAGAACCTGAGCTTCATGGGAGATGGCTGAACACCTGACCCAAACTCACGGTACTGTCAGAAAGGGGGGTGGGGAAAATGCATGTAGGGTGTCCAACCAGGTGCAAGAGGAAGAGAAGAAAACTAACACCACCTGAGTGCTACCAATTGCTAGGTGCTCTGACGTAGATCAGCCTAGGTGGTCCCCTTATAAATTCTGGAAAGTGGGAACGGAGGCTCAGAGATGTTTAGAAACCTGTCTATCGTCACACAGCTGGGAAGAGGTTCAAAGCTAGGTCTATCGGATTCAGAAGTCCATGTGATGTTTCTATCAAGTCTTTGTCCAAAAACACTTCTGTTTTCATTCAAGGTAAGGAGTGGGGAAGGCTACTTGTTTGGTTGAGGTTTATTTCTCTCTCTTGCCACAGGTGCACTGCAGGTCAGCTGGGGCTCTGCTCCATGTTATTACTGTCCTTACTCTGAGACCCAGGTTTCTGGAACAGTCCATCTCTGAAACACTGCTGGTCTCAGTGCTGAAGGGAAGAGCTCTGGAGGGTCTCACCTGGACCATTAAAGGCTCCCGGCTAAAGGGACACCCATCACTTCCACCCACTACTCCTTGGCTAGAATGAACCCATGGCTGCTCCCAATCACAATGGGGTGGGGAACTACTCCTACCTACCATGTATCTGAAAGGCCAAGAGCCAAAGTCCGGGGAACAGCACTAATGATCCCACAGAGTTGAACCAGATATGGAGTTCTTAAACCATGTGCTATGGACTGAATGTTTGTGTCCTCCAAAAATTCATGTTGAAATCCCAACCTCCGCTGTGATGATATTAAGAGGTAGAGCCTTGGAAAGGGTGACTGGGTCTTGAGGATGGAGGCTGTGATGGGATTAGTGTCCTCCTAAGAAGAGATGGGAGATCTTGCCTATCTCTACTCTCCCCCATGTGGGGATACAATGAGAACGTTGTTGTCTGCAAGCTAGGGGTGGACCTTCACCAGACATGGGATTTACTGGGACGTTGATCTTGGACTTCCAGCTTTGAGCTGTGAAAAATAAATGTCTGCTATTTAAGCACTTCCCCCCCACCCCCCCACCCCAATCTGTGGTAACTTGTTATAGCAGCTGGAACAGTCTAAGACACCATGTACCATGGGGTTCCTTGCACCAAAGGGAGCAAGGAGAAGCTCAAACCCATCCCCTACTTTCTCTTTTCTGCATTTATATAAAACAAATATTTCTATATAAAAAGTCATTAAAGGGCACCTGGGTGGTTCAGGAGGTGAAGCTTCTGCCTTCAGCTCAGGTCATGATCCCAGGGTCCTGGGATCGAGTCCTGTAGGGGCTCCCTGCTCAGTGGGGAGTCTGCTTCTATCTCTGACCCTCCCTCCACTTGAGTGCTCACCCGCTTTCTCACAAAAATGAATAAAATCTTTTTAAAAAAATCATTAAAAATGGTTCTGCTCCTTTCAAAATTAACCCTGCCAGCTCTAACATTCTGCACCCCACAGGCCTTCGCATTAGGTCTTGATTAAAGCTTGTTCTAAGACATGGGTTCTCACACTGGCTTCCCTGTAGAATCATAGACACTTGGAAAAAATCTTTTTTTTTAAAGACTCTTATTTATTTATTTGAGAGAAAGAGTTTGAGCAGGGGGAAGGGCAGAAGGCGAGAGAGAATCTCAAGCAGACTCCTCACTGAGTGTGGAACCCAACACGGGGCTTGATCCCACGACTTTGAGATCATGACCTGAAACATCAAGAGTCAGATGTTTAACTGCCTGAGCCACCCAGGCGCCCCAACTTGTAAAAATCTTGACGCCCAGACCTCATCCTAGACCAATTCCATCAGAACCTCTGAGCTTGGAGCCCAGATCTAAACAATTCTGTAGAGCTCTCCAGACGGTTCTTCCTTGTACCCCAATGAGGACCAGGCAGACCCTAGAGGAAACTTTAAACCCTGGAGGCTAGTTCTTATCTGCCAGGTAAGGGCCCATGGAGAAGCCAAAGATGGGAATTTTGCTTCAGCCAATGAGGCAAGAAGTGAGCCAAGGACGGGTGAAGAGAATTCGGTAGTTCCCCTGACTACTAGTTCCAGCTCCTTCCCAGCAGTGGAAACTGGGAATAACGTGGGAAGAGGGCCGTGGGAGTCATGCATAGTGGGAAGCGTTGTCACTCCGGGCCAGGCCTGAGGAAGGCATTCCCTGCGAGCCGGTCACTCCACTTCCAAGAAAACAGGAAGCATATCCGGAGGTGGGTGTCCCACACCAGGTCCCAGGTAATTAAAATCCACACATGCGTGTATACACACGCATACACACACACACACACACACACACACTTATGTAAACACACCTCCATCGACACACACACACATACACATTCTAGACACACACACACACACACACACACGCACACACACACATCTACACTGACACACATCTTACTTGTTCCACAAGAAAAAGGTCAAATTTTAGGGCAAACGAAACTCAGCCTTTGCCTGGTCCAATTCTCTCATTTTACATGTGAGGAAACGAAGCCCTCGAGTGGATCCCGGAATATGAGAAGCCCCTGGGGTCCCTCCCTGCCAACTCTCCTTAGCTGTGGAAAGTACATGAGGCGTGTTTATTAAGAATCCATTTTGTAGGAAGAGAGACAACTGAGCATTCTCCTCTTGGTCGGCAAGGCAGGAAGGGGCCCCTTTGCCCTCTCTTCCTAAACACTTCGTCCTGAAAATGGAGCAAGAATCCTTCCAAACCCATGGGCTACACGGAGGGCTCCCCATGGTGCTTCGGGGAGAGGGCCCAGGGCCGTTCCCAGAACTGAGTGCTCACAAACATTGTTGTAACCACCCCCGAGTCGCTGACCCAGCAGGGGCTTTATGACCTCCCACGCCAGGTGTGTTTCACTAGGAATATCTTCCTAACAGCGAGTCTGGGGAGGAGGCAAGAAGTCTGACATACACCCACTCTCACACGTACAGGGGCAAGTCGTCTGTTAGTTGTGAAGTTGGGTTTGTTCTCAGCCCTTTTCCCTTTCTGCTCTGCCTCCCGTAGGGGATGCCAGGCTCTGGGCCTCAGAGGAGTTTCAAGGTGCCAAGTCAGAGCCCAAGGGCAGCTCATCCCTCTGTGTAGGGGAGACCGTGCTACTTGCCCTGTGGAGGGACAGGAGGCCAGGGCTGCGGAGGGGAGACAATGGGGCAGAGCTATCTCCCAGCCCAGCCTTGGACAGAGGCTCTTAGGTGAGGGTACTGGGGGTCTTCGACTTGCTTGTTCTTGGTCCCCCCAAATGTGACTGGGCCTCCTGGGCAGTAGTTTTGGGACACACCTAGAGGTTCTCAGCCCCAGGAAGACTCCAGGGCCCAGGTGACTGGACCACAGGAATTGGATCTGGGTGTCTCCTGGGGTGCTCATAGTGAGCAGTGTGGAAGGGTGACCTCAGTGCCCTGCCAGTGCTCTGACCATGGGAATGGGGGGTAAGGAGCCCCAACAATGCCTGAGTCCATTGTCATTGATCAAAATAAATAAACATGATGTCTCCTGTGCAACTAAACTTAAGGAATAAGAGTCAAACTAGCACACATACACATACACATATCTATTTATATGTGTGGCAACTGTAATAATCTCTGTTTGTTTGTTTTGGGCTTTTTTTCGTTTTTTAGTGCAACCAGTTTCCAAATGTCTTCTCCTCCTCCCTTCCTTCCTTCTTCCTTACCTCCCTCCCTCCCTCCCTCCCTCCCTCCCTTCCTTCCTTCCTTCCTTCCTTCCTTCCTTCCTTCCTTCCTTCCTTCCTTTTCATGCTAAGCATGATTTGTGTCAGGCAGGCAGAACTCAATAAAACTATAGCAATCCTCACCAAGTTTAGGATCCCCCCACAACCCCTCCCTTTGTGAATTCAAGTTAGGACTTCTGTCACTTTCTGTCTTTGAATCAAACAAACTTGATTTTCCAATTATAAGAAGTTAATTTAGGGGCACCTGGGTGGCTCAGTGGGTTAAGCCTCTGCCTTTGGCTCAGGTCATGATCTCAGGGTCTTGGGATTGAGTCCTACATTGGGCTCTCTGCTCGGCGGGGAGCCTGCTTCCCCTTCTGCCTCTGCCTGCCTCTGTGCCTACTTGTGATCTCTCTCTCTGTCAAATAAATAAATAAAATCTTAAAAAAAAGAAGTTAATTTAAATAAATTAAATACACTACAGTGTTCTACCTTAGAATATCAGTTACCCAGACTCTAGGGAAAGAAAGAACAGAAGAATTTTCTAGAAAATCAGAGGGTGGTTATTAGGACTGAGGGAGAAGGCTGTGATTGGGAGGAATCATGGGGTGCTTCTGGGGCTGTCAAAGCCTCCCCTCCTGGGAGGTGATTATGGTGTTGCTTATAAGTCATCATGGCCACAGATACAGACTGCCCCCTGGTGGCCCTTCCATCACCCTCCAACATCTCCAAAGTGGGAGGTGACCCCTGGTGGTCATGTCCTCTCTCCAGGACACACAGGAGCTCCCAGTGGAGCCTACAGCCAAGCAGGGGAAGCGGAGGAGGTGCAGAATCAAGGGAAGGAGGAAAAATGGAAGGTTATCTGAGTTTTTGTGGTTGTGTGTGGTACAATGATTTGCTTGAGTCCAGGCCCCACTTGGTTACCAGGTCAGGCTACTTCCTGGTCCTGCCCAGATGCTGGCAAGATCTCCCCCGAGGCCAGTGAGGGTGGGGTGCAGAAGGAGTCTCTGAAGGGGCCGCTGTGGCTTGTCATTGCCTCCCTCTGTTGATCATTCTGACTCCAGAACCCGCTCACCAGTCACCTCCAGGGCCTGGTTGGCAGCCTACCTGGGCCCAGCCCCATGACTCCTCCTTTAGCTGGTTCCTCCAAACCCATGGCCTCTATGCCCTCTCTAAAAATAACCCCTAAGGGCGTCTAAATGTGTGCATTTTATACGAAATTCCTCTTGTCCTTGCTTTCAGATTCTGTGGCCACATTTACTTATAATTAATGAAGTTAAAACAGTGAAGTGCCATTTTCTCCTATCAGATTGGCAAAGATTAAAGATTACTAATATCAAGTGGTGGTAGCAATCCGAGGAGTCCAAATTGATAGAATCTTTTTAGTGGATGATTTGGCAATATCTACCAATATTTAAACCACTCATAACTTTTGACCTCTCCTTTTCTCTGCCATCTATAATTGCATATATCTACATCAGACCTTCGTAACTATGAGGAGATATTTGTCATAACATTATTTGAGACAGCAAAGCCCTTGAAACAATCTAAACAAACACAAAATAGGGCATTTGTCAAATAGCGTGTGTCACATCTAAACAATGGAATACAACATAACTATTAAAAACAATGAGGTTTTCCATATTAATGACATGGGAAAATGTCTGCGATTTATTGTGAGGTTTAAGAAGCAAGTTACAGAATGCAGAGTATGATTCATTTTTTAAAAAAATCAAACATCTATTCCTGGATCTGTATCTATACTCGTAAATCCACCTGTGTCTGAGTGACACACAACAATTCCGACAGCGTTCTGGCTGGTGAGTGAAGCAGGTGTGGACACAGTAAGAATAAGTGACTTCTGTAAGGCTGGAAATTATCTACAACACCTATGCATTGTGTTTATAACTCAAAAGGTAATAGAACCTTTTTTTTTTTAAGAGCGCTCTATGCCCAACATGAAGCCCAATGTGGGGTTTGAACTCTCAACCCTGAGATCAAGACCTGAGCTGAGATCAAGAGTCAGATGCTCAACCAACTGAGCCACCCAGGCACCCCAACATTTTTTTTCTATTTCAACTTTGACAGTTAACAGATCTTCCCCTTCCCCACTGTCCATCCCCTTCCCCACCTTCCCACTTCCTGAAATACCAGGAAGTACTCTCATTCCCCAGGTAGGGGTAAAGATTCAATCAACAGACCACTTAGCAAGCAGGAAATGCACAGACAAGGTATAAATGAAGAATATGTTTCTTAAATAGCCATTGGTCCCTTCTCCATGCCAGTGAATTATATTTGCTACTTCATAAGTCCTTGCCTCAATACTTTGCCATAGGTATTCTCCCCATTTTATAGAGAGAGAAATTGAGGCTACTGAGAGTGGAGCTAAGATGGGACCCCTAGGTTTATCTGGTACCAGACCCTCTGCCCACAACCCCAGTGCTCAGATTTACTCCACGTCCCTACACAGCCCAGTGGGGCCACATTCACACCCATCACCTTGGCCTGACATTTGCTTGGACTGGCCATCCTGGCATTTCCCACTCTGAAATGGAGTCCACAAAGAAAAAGGCAAGATAAGCATTTGATTCTTCTATTTATTATTTAGCAAAATAGTGCAATTGTGCTCTCCAACGTCACCCCCAGGAAACTAACAGGTTTTTTTAGTATTTTTTTAAATTGCGTGTTTGATTTGTTGTTTGATTGTTTCAGTACTGTTATGAACTCAAAGATTTTTATACATTTATTCTGCTTCAATTTCTTGCAGTCATTATTTACTTCTTTATTGATTGATGCTCAAATTCTTCCCTTGTTGGCCACGGGAGCCTTTTTAAATTGACTCTTAGGTCCTTCCAACAGAACCTGGTAGTCTTTGATGGCTTCCTTGCTTTCGGGCTGGACAAGATGTCCCAAGCTCATCTTGTACATTTCCTTCCCCTAGAACAGAAGGACCTCTGATTCCTCTAATAGGAGACAATATTAGGGACTACAGTCTGAGGGGCAGAAGTACACATTGCTGTTGGGTTGAGTGTTTTTGTTGATGTTGCTGTTACCGACATGATAAATAGGTTCATTAGTTTCAACTTTATTTGCATATTTTAGAGAACCTTTTGTTTTATCTTTTTTTAACTTTCATTTTTAAAAAATGCAAAATGTTTATATTTTCTGCTTAAAACTATAAAAGAAGATACATTCAGAAAAGTCTATATTTCTTGCTTTTTTCACCCTTCCTGTTCTAGTCCTCCACTTGTAGGTAAGCAATTTTAATTCATATTTGGTTCATTCTTCTGTTTTTCTTATTTGAAAATATAAGAAAGCATGCATATTTATTTATCATTTAGTTATATGTATATATTTACAGAAAAGATAATATGACACATTTTCTTCTATACTTCTGATCATGTTTCTCATATCCATACCCAAACATTGGATAAAAGAAGCAAATAACTGTTGTCTTAGAATCGACTTCATTGCCTTATATAGTGTTTCGCACTGCCATTCCAGAGCTCAGGGGACCTTGGGACAGCAGAGAAAGGGAGTGGCTGAATAGGGTGACTCTGGGCCCACCATTACCACTTCAGCCATAGTAGCCAGACTTCTGTTCTATATCTTTGGCATTCCTATCAAATTCGGTCTGAAAAACAGTCCCCACTATTAAAAGAAATCCTAAGAGAAAATGGCCATAAGCTAATGATCAACCCAAACTCACTGATCCCGGCTTCTGAAAGGCTGTTCAGAGACCACATGCTTCATGTTAACCAATCTGGGGAATTCTTACTGTCCAGTGTTGCCTAAACTTGAGTCCCAAGAAAATCCTGGTGGGAAGAGAAATACTCATCCATTCAACAGTTGAGTGAAGGACCCGATAAATCATTCTGTCCCCATTGTCATTTGAGGGATTTTGTTTTGCACATTTATGGAATATCTTTATTTTTTTAAGGTTTTATTTATTTATTTATTTATTTATTTATTTGTCAGAGAGAGCACAAGCAGGGGAGTGGCAGGCAGAGGGAGAAGCAGGCTCCCTGCTGAGCAAGGAGACCGATGCAGGCCTCAATCTCAGGACCCCGGGATCATGACCTGAGCCAAAGGCAGACACTTAACAGACTGAGCCATCCAGGCATCCCTATGAATCATCTTTATCTCTGAAAACAAGAAAATACAAAGGCAATTGAAGATGTTACTGGGATTTAAAGAAAGCTCTCTTTTGCCTTTAGTATATAAAATTAAAAGCGATTTCCAGATAGGTTACTAAATTAGCTCAAGATTTGGCAGTCCCAATAAAAGACAGGCAAGCAGGCTGACTTCCTTATACTTTTTGCTGCACCTTCTTCTGCCACCTGTGAACTCCATGCAAGTACAGACTTAAACCACACACCTGTGTAGGTCTCACTGTAAGTGTCATACCTGTACTGCTGGTGCCTGGAACAATGCCCAGTGCTTAGTATGTGCTCAATAAATATATTTGGACTGGATGCATGAATGTAAATATTCCTCTTCATCCTCATGAACCAAATGGAAAGGGGTCATAAATGTGGCTCGTCACTATTTTTTTAAGAGAACTGCTTCTTTATTTTTACTATTTTTATTAACATATAATGTATTATTTGCCCCAGGGGTACAGGTCTGTGAATCATCAGACTTACACATTTCACAGCATTCACCATACTGTTGTGTCCCCCTCACCCACATTATATGTTGAAGCCCCAACCTCGGCCCCAGTATCTGAGAATGTCTCTATTTGGAAAGAGGGTCTTTAAAGAGGTGATTAAAATTAAATGAGATCCTATGAGGGGGCCCTAATCCACAGATCTAGTGACCATAAGAAAAGACTAAGCTAGAGCCCTGCGTGTACACAAAAGGAAAGCCATGTGAGGACACAGCAAGAAGGCGGCCGTCTACAAGCTCAGGAGAGAGACCTCAGAAGAAGAAACCAAACCTGCTGACACTTTGATGTTGGACTTCCAGCCTCCAGAAGCATGAGAAAATAAATCTGTTGTTTAAGCCACCCCATCTGGTATTTTGTTATGGCAGCCCTACCAAACTAACACAATTGCCAATCTCTGTCCCAAACCATGGGAGAAACAATGTCAAAGAAACATTTTTTATGGGGGTGCCTGGGTGGCTCAGTGGGTTAAGCCTCTGCCTTTGGCTCAGGTCATGATATCACAGTCCTGGAATCAAGCCCCCAAATTGGGCTCCCTGCTCGGAGGGAGCCTGCTTCCTCCTCTCTCACTGCCTGCCTCTCTGCCTACTTGTGATCTCTCTCTCTCTCTCTGTCAAATAAATAAATAAAATCTTAAAAAAAGAAACATTTTTTTATGGTTAGCATTCCCCATATCATATAAGCCAGAAGAAAATTGTACTGAGTATGTGTTTCATGGTGAGCTGAAAGCCAAAGTGTATCCATGAGACTGAGCTAGTTGTAAGAAAGCCCTTTGTGAGGTCATCATGCCACTCTTGCCAGATGGGCACAGAGAGAAATGCAAGCTTTTAAAGACACCTGAGCAGACATCATGCCTCACTTTTCGAACCCTCTTTTAAGAAATATCATTACCAGAAATCCATTTGATAGCATCAAGAGGAAGCAATGTCTCCAATATTTGAAAACCCTGAGAATGCTGCAATATGATGGATTTAAGACCATATATTTTGGAGAAACCGATATCACTGAAAGTTTTGTAACTGGAGAAGATCTTAATGATGGGTATTTTGTGCAAACTCCAACGTGGTGTATTGTGCATGCTGGTAGTAGTCAAGGATGGGTGCCTTGGAAGTATCGGATGTTCCTAAGAGATGAGTTAAACATCAAACAGGAAGACAGCCTCTTCTTTGAGTTCTGTGATGTGGTGAAGAAGGCCTATGGAAAGTGTGCCATTGTGGTCAAAGAGAGAAGGCAGCAGGACAAGATGAGGCCAAAGGAAGATGAAGAGCCAGAGGCCCGGCTCCATGCTCCATCTGTCATTAACTTAACGAGCGTTGTGTGTAGCCCTGAGGTGGCCAAGTCCTGTGGCCATGAACTACTCTCTCTGCCTTCCCCTTACAATTATCTGAACCCTTTAGACTCAGCCTGGTCTTCTCTGAAATGGTTTATCATCAATAACAGAAAGGAGTTTTGTTTGCACTACATTGACAGTGTCTATTCTTACCAGTATATACTTCTCAGCGATTTAATTAGCAAAGGGATTGAAAGGATAAACCCAAGCAAATGGAAAACAATAACCAACAAAGTACGGAGATGGGAAAACTACTATCTTGGTAAATTTTCTTAAGGGTGACTCCTCTCACAAGTGGTTGGAACCATGCTATGGGCATAGTCTTTACCAATTCTGCTGGGCTCGACTCTGGACCACTGCAGCCCAGGATGCTCCACCAGCGACCTCCCAGAGATGCTGTGAGGACTGAGGTTTGCTAAGGCTGTTGGCAAAGTGCTTTAGGTTTACTGGAGGTTCCATTAAAGCTTGTTGGTAAATTAGGGATCTCGACTCCCATCTTGTTAAGGCCACCTTGAGAGCTATGTTAATGGGAGAATTCCAACTAAACCAGCCCAAATGATCTCAGTGGTGAGCAGGGGTGAGCACAGCTAAAGTTTGTATAGTTGAAATTTAGGTCAGAACCAAGTGTGTGGTCACAAAAAATTGAAAATAGTGTGCCAACCAGTTTCAGCCAGCCAAAATAATCTACAGGGAGACAGTTTGCCATGAATGGGAGATGTGGTCCAGATGGTGGATGAGCAGGTTCATTGCTTCCCATTGCTTGTCAGAGGTTGAGTGAGACACATCCAAGGAGAAATTCCATCCAGATGCTCAAGGCCAATTGGCGGTCCCAGTAAGGCACCTGTAGCTGTTGGTTGATCCAACTGGGACTTGGTGGGTGAACAGGTGAAGTGAATGGGGGTCTGTGGAGCCCACTTACCCAATATTTCATCCCAACTCCAAGAATTACCAGTAGGTCATTAGACTTTGCCATGAAATTGCATCTTGGGGCCCCGAGAACCAAGACAACCGTGGCTGGTGCAGTACACCTGACTCAAGTTTAAGGCTATTGCTAATCCAGGTTGTAGGGATTTGTGGTGGTATGTTTCACCTTTATTGAAAAATACCTGCCTCCAATTAAACATATCATAAATTTCACTCCCATTTATATATGTTTACAACAGACATAATTATTCCAGAGAGTGTCAAAAACAACTCATGAAAATCTTTACCAAACTCTGAGCAGAATTACCCATCTATAAGATTATGAGGCCAGGTTCCTGAAAGCCAATTGCAGAAAGCATCAGATGATTTTCTTGTCTTCCTGACCCATCCCTCCAGAACCTCCCTGAATTATTCAGAACTATGGGTCTGATGAGACTAGATGTTCAGTGCTTTACAGCAGTCGAGTAGCAGACTTCTACATCATTTTGTTGTCATGCATTTTATCTAGGGATGAACCCATTCTACATGCAACTGCCAACCCCCCAGAACCAGGCTATCTCAGTTGTTACATAGCCCGCTTCCCAGCCAGTGAGCTGTGTTTGTCTCCTGTGGCTGCTGTAACAAATACCACAAACTTGGTGGCCCCAAACAACAGACACTATCTCCCAGCTCTGGAAGCCAGAGATCTGAAATCAGTTCCACTCCATCAAAATCAAGGTGTGGGCAGGGCCACACTCCCTCCAGGGGCTCTGAGAATCAGTCGTTCCTTGTTCTTCTGGCTTCTGGTGGCTGCTGGCCTTCATGGCCACACGGGTCCAATCCCTTCTTCTGTGGCCACATTACTTTTTCCTCTTTTGTGTCTAATTTCCCTCTACCTCCCTCTTGTAAGGACACTCATGATGGCACGTAGGGCCCATCTGGGTGGAGATGGGAAAACTACTACCTCAAAATTGTTAACTGAATCCCATCGGCAGAAACACTTTTTCCATATAAGGTAACATTTCACAGTTTCCGGGGATTAGTTGTTCGGATACCTTTGGGGACCATTAATTCAGCTGATCACAGATGCTAGTCAAAGTCTTCTGCCAACTGGAATACAGCATTCCCCATCAGTGATTAACCTGGTGAAACATCTCTGATTGTGTGCTACATTTCTGGGGTCGTCTTCACTACCTGTTTCATGTATGTTTTAGAATTTAGGTTCCTTGAGAGCAGGTAATAGGACTCAAGCCTCCTTGGTGACTTCAATGCACTGGCATGTGCAGGCCCCCATGTAGCTGGTCTGGGTTTGGGAGTATGAGTGTGTTTTATCCCTACATCACACTTATTACACATCCGCCCAGAGTTCCGCATGGTCATAAGCACTGACAGCTACACATCCTTAACTCACATAGTCCTCCCAAAAGTTCGTGATGGAGGAACCACTGTTCTCTCTATGTTTTAGATGGGGTAAACTGAGGCACAGAGAGATCACGTAACTTGCTCCAGTGTCAAGGAGCTAAGGTTCACACCCAGCATTCACTTGTACAGCCATTATTCACGTGGCCTCTCTACTTACTGGGCAGTTCATCTAATCCCATAACCACCCCGTCTTGGAGGTTCTCTCATTTCCCCACGTTACAGGTGAGGAAACCGAGATACTTGGAGGTCATGCAAGCCAGTCAGATGTGAAAGTCTGCGTGCCTAAGCACCATGCTTGGCTTCGTGGCTGGAGCCCAGCGTTTTGTTCTTCTCTCCCACAGTTCACATGCCAAAAGGGTCACCTCTGACAGCTGACAAAGTGGCCATCTCCAAGTGGACCCCACAACAAAAAGAGATTTCAACGCAGAATTGAGCAAGAGGCAGAGTGCCATACAAAGACATCATTTTGCAGGGAGGGGAAAGACATGGAAAGTTTTTAAGGTTCTCAGACAAATAAGAGAAAGCAGCAGGAGCTATTTTTGTTTGAAAACCAAAATGATCTAAGATGAGGTTAGCGTCCTATTCCCTTGGGACCTTGTTTCATCATTAGGAAGGCAAGGAGGGGAAAGAGACATCAGGACAACCAGAGAGATCAAAAGGACCTCCTCAATGTGCGATTTAGCTACATAATACTGTATGCATAATTAAGAAATGCTGCTTAATACTAAGAATGGGAACTTCCAGCAGAAAGTAATGGAAAGTACTTTGGGCTTTGGGAATCCAGTAGACTTCATTGGAATCTCAAGTTTCCAGCTTATTAACTGTGAGACTTTGGACAAGTTACTTCACTACCCTGAGGCTCAGTTGACTCATTAGGGTTGAGGACTTTATTTTTTTTATTTTTAAAGATTTTTAAAAATTTATTCATTTGAGAGAGACACAGAGAGAGTACATATGAGCAGGGGAAGGGGCAAGGGGAGAGGGAGAAGCAGACTCCCTGCCAAGCAAGGAACCCCATTCGGGGCTCAATCTCAGGACCCTGAGATCATGAGCTGAGCCAAAAGCAGATGCTTAACCAACTGAGCCACCCAGGCATCCCATGTTGAGGATGTTAAAATGCTTCTCATAAGCCATGCCACTAAACCACGTCAGGCACCTTCTGAATGCCCCATACACTCAAGCTTTTGTTGTTATAGTCCAGGCTGGGGCCAGCAGTGTGCCCACACTCATACCTGATGTCATTGACCTCATCTCCTTTTCACTCTCGGGGGGAAATTCTTGCTGCTTTTTATCACCAGGACATAATGACAGCAGACACATCTTAAGATACTTTGATCAAAGGAACTTTGTTCTCTGGCATTTATTTTAAGGCCAACTGTGACAGGTTAGGCAGCTAATGATGATAAGTTTTGTCTGGTGGGGTGGACATGGAGGATGGTGAGCAGAGCCAAGACTCTTCAAGAGTGACTTTGTGTTGCACTTATGTGAACCAAACAGTAGGTAACGAGGTACAGCAGTCTTGTGTGTGTGGACAAGTCCTCTGCAAGAGCTTTCATGATGTTGGTGGTGCTGCTGTCCTTCTGAGGTTGACTGATGAGACACCCATTCTCTTTGGCCCCTTACCTTCACCAACAACCGCATCCCCATTCCTCTCCATGGGCACAGGGTCTCCCAAGTAGGTGGTGTGTTGGAATGATCTGTCCCAAAATGAACCTAAAAGTAAATGGGTAAATGGAGCCAGATGCCCAGTGGATCCCACCTTGTCTACACCAGGGAGGTCCAAGCTCACCTGTGTTGAAGGAGCCACACCTGGCCAGTCAGGGGCCTCAGTTGCCTACCCAGGCAGTACATACTCCTTCCATTTGTGATTGTCTTATACATACAAACCACTTGTACATACATTACCTCATTCAGTTTAGACCATCACCGTTCATAGGCAGGGCAGTGATCATGAAGCTTATTTATAAATGAAGACAAGTCCAGGCAGTCACTGACTCACCTAGGGGCATGCACACCTGTAGTGACAGGAAGGGCAGAACCAGAATCCACATCTTCTTATCAAGGAGCCCTTGAACCTATCTCTGGCCATCTTCATGGGTTGGTTAGGATTAGGTCAAGCTTCAATTGATGGAGACCAAATCACCGAGTTAAGAAGGTAGCCCACCTCCACCTCCACAATCAAGAAGTGCCAAGGGGGCAGTTCAAGGCTAATACGATGGATCGATGGTCATCAGGGATTCAGAGTCCTCTTTTTACTCCACTATCCTAATCTGGGTCCGGCCTCATAGTCCCAAATGGCTGCTGAGTTCAAGCCACTGCATTAGCACTCCAGGCAGCGAAGGAGAAAGGAAGGAAGAAGAGTTCATCTCTTCCCCTTTTAAGGGTCCTTCCTGGAAGCCCCACATAACATGTCCACTTAAATCTCATTGCCAAGACTTAGTTGCAAGGGAAGCTGGGAAATGTAGTCTTTTGTCTGGGAGGCAATGGGGGCAGCTAAAATCAGGATTCTATTAGTAGGGAGAAGAGGAAGAGGAATACTGAAGTGGGTGACTGGCAGTCTTGGCCACATTCCCTGCTCCCCTTCCTTTTGGTGTTACAGTCATCCACTCATCAATGTTCTAGCACCTTCTGGAAAAGGGGTACCAAAGAAAATAAGCTTGGGCCATCGAGGCAGTCCGAGTCATGGCTTCCAAGGCCTTCAGGGCCTGGTCCCCAGATGGCCCCCCCTGGGACCCCTCGCACTTCCTCCTGCAGCCGGTCCCCCTTCCTTTGTGTGTCCTTCAGCCTTGATCATGCTCCAGCTTCCTCCTTCCAGAAAAGCCTTTCCTTCGATCCTGCCTTCCTCTATGGCTAGAGGTCTCTCTCCCCTCCCAGGAGGTCTGCAGCCCGTGGCGAAGTTGGGAGTCACACGACACTCTCACAGTTTCAGGTTATCAGCTCCCTATGCTTTCAGGGTAAGTATCTCCAAATGTAATCCAATGGGCCAAACTGTGAATCTGAAAAAAAGTACAATCTATACATTAGAGAGGGTCCCAAACATCTGGAAACACACAGAAAATACTGAGCCAGTGATTTGAAAACTAACCCGTTATTCGTAATGAACCCATTGTGCAGAAATGTTTCTGTCCTGGCTTTGCAGACGCCACACACGTGCGCGTGCACACACACATCCAGACACACACTCTCACACACACACACTCACACACTCACACACAGACACACACACGTTTGAAATAATCATGCCAACAGCCCCATTTCTACTCCCTCACACCCTCCCAGCTCCGCCGCTCACCACAACCGGGCCTCTGTCCCCATCATCCTGCTCACGCTGTTGCTCTGCATGCTGGTGACCTGTAGCCACACAGACCCAGAACTCCTGTCCGCCTCCCCTTCCCACGCGCAGGAGTGAAAGGCGCAGGTCCCCAGGGCTGATCTCCCCAGCTGACCCCTGTCTCTGCCTCTGACCAGCTGGAGGCCTTACACGGGGCTATTAACCACTCTGTGCCTCCGTTTCCTTATCTGAGAAGGGGCCAATGACAGCGGGCGGAGGTAACAGTAGTAAAGCAGGTGGGAGAGTCAGGGCTGAACAAGGAGTCACGCTGCCTCGCTGTCTCCAGATCTTCCTACCCCGGATGCTCTTTCCCAGGCTCGGCCTCCGGGGCTCATCTTCCTCTGTTTAAAGGTCTCAAGAAGGTCCGAGAACCACCTCCTTGTGATTCCCTGAGGCTGCTCCCTGCACAGATCCCTGGGGTGGGTCTGAGTCGAGCCCAGGGATCTGCATTTTAAACAGCCGCTCGCATGTGCTCACGTTGGAGAACGTGGGTTCTCTTTCCACTCCAGAATCTCTCCATCAACCTCCGGCTTCACCCCGACACACAGGTGACCCGCACAGCACAGCGGATGTCAAGGCGCACCCGTGCAATCAGCTCAGGTGTCAAGGCCAGAGATCTGGAAATCGTCAGACTGAGTCATTTAGACAGGACGGTCCCAGGAGACCGTCACCTGGACACTGTCTGGGGAGAGGCGACCTTTTCTAAAGCACCCGGGAATTTTCGTTTCAACTCTTTGGTTCCTAAAATACGTTGTGTCCCTGCTTCGTGAAGCAGCGTGCGTGAACACAGCTGAACCTTTCCTTAGAGACCGAGGTTGTCATTGTGAACATAACGTCCTAATGTGCAGCGCTCCCGGTGTGGGGTTGTGGCGACCAGACGGTGAGCTCTCAGGCTCGGGCGGCTTCGTGAGGACCACCTCTCCTGCTCTAAGTATTTCAATATGTCGTCAGCTTGAAACCAATAAAAAGGTGTTAGGATGTGTCTAGTAAGATTCGAGGGCATCTGCGTAAGGGGATCCTGGGGCTCCTCTGTGGACAGAGAACCCAGATTTCAGCTGATGCTCTCTGAAACATCTTTCAGCTACTCCGGGGCGGGCTCCTTCTTAGGGATTTGCTCACGATTGTGGTCCAGAGACGGGCCGGCCAGCTGCAGTCCACATGGGGTCCCGGTTGTGGGCTTTACCGACCCTTCTATCCACCTACATTCACCCGTGCGTGCAGGCATCCAACCAGTTCTTTGAACTCAAACTATAAATCTACAGACTGCCAGGTATGGCGTGGGGTGGTTGGCAGTACCTCCAGCAGGGGTTCCTCATCGCCGCCTAGTGGTCGAACAGAGTGTGTAAGAAAGGTGTCAGGGCCAAAAACAACAAGGTACCAAAAAACCCTGAGTGTGGTCAATGGTTTAAGTTCAATCCTTAGGTCACCCTCTACTAAATTTTCCAAGACTACCCCATGTTCCACGAATTCCAGAGCCAGGTTTTAAAGCCCCAAAGGAAAGTGCCTGTGTTTAAAATAAACGTGACTATCTAGGGTTTAGGTGTATTTAGATTCTCGAGGAAAAGCCAACAGCCCCTTGGACTTCTTTTCTTTTCTTTTCTTTTCTTTTTTAAGATTCTTATTTGACAGAGAGAGACACAGCGAGAGAGGAAACATAAGCAGGGGGAGTGGGAGAGGGAGAAGCAGGCTTCCCGTCGAGCAGGGAGCCCGACGTGGGACTCGATTTGAGGTTAGGGCTGCCAACACCCTGTGTGGTCCAAAATCCATGTGTTTTAACTTCTGGCTCCCCTAAACTTCATAGCCCACTGTTGACCAGAAGTCCTACCGACTAACATACAGTTGACTAACACGTATTTTGTGTATGTGTTATACGACGTATTTTTAAAGTAAGCTAGAGAAAAAATGTTAAGAAAATCATAAAGAAAATACAGTAGAGTGCTGTACTGTCTTTATGGAAAAAGACATACTGCTTGTAAGTAGAGCCCCGCAGTTCAAACCCATGGGGTTCAAGGGTCAATCGAACACTGTCGCCAACTCTCCGCGGGGCCACCAGCAGAGGGGCCGAAGCCAACACTGCACTGCACGTACGGCTTTGGCTCCTGCTTCCTCGTCCCCCGCCCACTCTGGCACCCAGACAAGTGGGACAACAGGAATCTTTTCATAGGGATCTCAGTCTGTTAGGTGCTGAGTCAAAAAAAATCTTAGTATCACTTCTCTCAGATGGGGAAGCCTCCTTGGCTGAGCGCCCCTCCTCATCTCCTCTGGGCAAAGCCCACCAGGCAAACTGGGGGGAGGGAGAGCACGCTCGCTCTTCTTCCTCTCGCACGACAGGGCGCAGTGACCTGAGCTCTTCCGAGACGCCCACCCAGGGCGGCCCATGGGTCGCACCCTGAAGCCCTCCCCACGAGGACCCTCCTGGCTCGGCAGAGGCGCCAGCGCTCCCCGGGCAGGCCCCTCAGCTTCCCTCCACCCCAACATGAAAACAGGGCGGAAGGCGGGCAAGAGAAGGGGAGTGTGCGGGAGGGCAGCAGAGGAGAGGGCCGGGGAGGGCTGAGGAGGGCAGATGCCCCTTCTCCCGCGGCCCAGTCCTGAGTCAGGAGCCCCTGGACCTGGCGCCCAGAGCGGGGGTGGGCTTGCAAGACTCCCTCCCCTCACAACAGGGCGGGTGTGTGTCTGCGTGAGACCGAAAGACTCTGGCTTATTCCAGAGACAGAGACACCCTTTTTTTACAAAGGTATTTTATTTTAGTTAACGAAATACGGGTTCTTTTAAGAGCATAAAAAAGTTCATATAATTTTATGGTAACCCTATAGGTTAGGAGTTTATCCTCCGACACATCACTCAGTAATGATCTCCTCTTTCTTCTCAGCTGGAATCCACTCAGGCTGACATTTAAACTGCAAATTCTAGAAAGGAAGACCAAAAGGACAAGTATGAAATGTCGGAATGTTTTACTTGCTCCATCACCCTTCGTGCTCGGCCATTTCAACGTAACCAACAGAAGCCGCTGAAGTCTATCTATTAAAGAATGTGTTTTCACAGCCTCGTGATTTTCTGCTCATCTCAAAATCCCCCTTGGTTAAAACCGGGCTGGAGGCTGGAGGGAAGATGAAGGGTCAGTCCTGCTGCCACCAGCCCCCCTTCCCGGGAGGCCTCCGTGGGTGCCTGTGGGAGGGCAGAGGCATTTATGACCCACGCCCCATCTTTCCCTTCCTCCTCTCGGTCTCACACAAAAGAGGCCTCTGCCCGGGACACAACTCCAACCTGCAACATTTCAGAGAGGACACGCTTCCCTTGCCTGTTTTCATTTTGCTCGCCCTTGTGCCGACTCCGGAGTTTCAGTCAGAAAACATATTTTCCTAAAAAAGGAAGGGTCCCTGACAGGAACTTCTTTGTCCCGGCAGAAGCCTACAGCCTGCCAAGGACGGATGTGGTGCCGGGAGGAGGAGGGGGTTCCGGGCCTGGGGCAGGGACCAGACGGCTGCAGGGTACTTCCCTGCGTTCGGGAAGGGGACGGGTCGGGGTGAGGCCCAGGGGCCCCAGGTCTGACCTGGGTTCAGTTCTGAGCCTGCTCTTCACCGGGTAGCGTGTCAGCCCTTTCTCCGTGTGAACAGGCCTCACGGAGCCGTCAGAAGGGGGACCACGACGGTCTAGGAAATGCTGAGCAAAATGCAAGCCCACACACCAGTCGATCAGAAGGGTTGCTACGGGTACCGGCAGTCGATCAGCAGAGTTGCTACGGGTACCGGCAAGCGCGCCGTTGCCCTCCACAGCTCTAGAGGCCTCTGCGGGCATCCAGCGGACAAGCGTGGCGGGTCAGGGCGGAGAGGGGTTTCGGAGATGGCCGGCCCGGTGCCTCCTAGAGCGGCGGCAGCCGGGCTGCGTCAGAGCCCCCGTGCCCCGGATGCCCGCACCCAACCAGGGCTGGGGCCTGGGAAGCTGCACTTCTACCAGTTCTGACCATCAGCCAAGTTTGGGGACCACTGATCGAGACACCCCTGACACCGTATTTGAATCTTCTTAATTCTTAGAGAAGCACAGGATTCAACCCGATCCATGAAGAAATGAGATCGGGACGGGAGGAAAACCATCACGAGCTCAACCTGTAACGGGGGATGAAGTCAGCAAGCGTGTTCTGGGCACCTCCTGTGTGCCCTGTGACAGGCCCGGGGCTACAGGGGTGAGTAAGACTTCACGCCTGCTGAAGAGGCTGCTGGGAAGGGCCCTTGGGGACTGCCCGGCAGAGGCCGAGGGGCACGAAAGTCTATCACGGTCAGAGAATGGGCTGCGGAGTGTGGGGCGTGGGCACTAGAGGGGATGAATGGGGTGAAGGACACATCAGGAAGGGATTCTGATGCCCTTCCTAGGAGTCGGACTGCATCCTGAAGATACAGCAGGGTTTCTTAATCTTAGGTGAGGGCACGGGTTTCCAAAGACCTGTGACCCCACCTGCTCCCCACCCTCGTCTGCCATCTCGTGTACAATGGTGGGTGTTTCTAATGCATAAGCTTCTGCTGGGAGAAGGTCCCCAGCTTTCACAAAATCCTCAGGAGCCCTGTGGCTGGGGACCGGTGAAAGACCAGGGACCCCGACTGAGGGAGGAGCGGTGCAGGCTTCGGGCAGGCGTGAAGAACGAGCTGTGTGACCTGGCTCGCCCACACCCAGGGCACAGGGTCAGGGTCTGCACGCCTCGCCCTCCACAGACTCCACATCAGACACCAGGTGGGTCCGAGGGCTGAGCAGTTCTCCGAGTGCCACGTCTGGGGACCGCCCGCCTCGGCCCACCAGACACGCCGCACGTGCCAAGTCCCCGTACCTCTGACTTCCCTTCAGTTCTCTTTCTTCTCCGACTGCTTCTTTTTCTCAGCTTCCAGGTTTTGTTGTTTGGCTTCCAACCTTTTCCTTTGGTATACTTTGACTCCGGCAAATGCCAGGCAGAGAATTAAGGTCTTGGCTGCCAAGATATACAGGAGCAGGGGCACGTGTTCCAGAACCTTAAAGAAGCAAGCAAGCATTCGAAATGTTCCATGATTGATAAGAAAGGTTTCTTTGGTGTTCCTTCATTTCACAAACCTTTACTGTCTACCTCTTATGTAACAGGCACGAGGCCAGGTGCTGGGGCCACGCCGGTGCCCAGGACAGGCAAGGTCCCCGGCCCCACGCTGGCCAGCCGAGGTCTGCCTCTGCCTCCCATCACTCCCTGCCGCTGGCTGCACGAGAGAACCACCCGGGGACTGCAGACATAATTCTGGTCTCACAACCGGACTGCACACTTGCCGGTCCCCCAGGCCCTCTGCTCCGGAGGCGCCCCCCGTGGTCCAGGGAAAGGAGCCAGAGCCAGGGGAGCCTGGGTGACAGCTCTGCTCTGCCCCCGGCTGACCACATGACCGGGGCCAGTCATGTGACTTTCTGAGCTTCTGCCTCTTTGGGGGAGGCTGGACCGGACTTTCCTTCTGGATTCTCCAACTTTGGCATCCTACGCTTTCCTCTTGGTTGTAGCTCCTCATGAGCCCTGGCACTTGAAGGTAAAGTAAACATAAAAAGACAGTAACATTCAAAACACAAGGGGCGCCTGAGGGATTCCGTCGGTCGGGCATCTGACTCTTATTCCCAGCTCAGGTCTTGATCTCAGAGTCGGAAGTTCAAGCCCTGTGTTGGGCTCCACATGGACAGTGGAGCCTACTTTAAAAAAAAAAAAATCAGAACGTGAAAACTTAGCTACTTATTAACTGTTCCTGTAATTTCCTGTTAGAGGGAAGCTTTAACCCATGGGCTAAAACGATACCTGGGGAATAGCTATGGATTTGAATTACTCTCCATACTAGTAGGTAGGTACGCTATTGTGATAGTCTTTGTAGCACAAGAGTATCGCAAGGCAAATACTATACTTGTTACAGAAACATGAGTCATATATCCTGAATAATAATAATGGGCTCTTTGTGTGATTAAAAATTCCTTCCCAAATAAAGGTCTGCTTTTTTTGAGTGATCACCATTCTGGGGGACTAGGTAGGATTTATTGCTAAGCAATCATTAAATTGCCAAACATCACTTATGCAATTCCTATATAATGACTTCTGGCACAGGAAGAACATTTGTCTCTTCTTGTAACACTTTAACTCAACCTGTCGGGAACTTCAGCTGGGAACGACATGCTCACAGAGCTGGAGGCCTGGGGGAGATTTCACAGATGACTTAGTCTCCCCACGGTGTTTCACAAACAAGGAGAGTGAAGCTCCTCGTGGGGGGGAGAGGCCAATCCACGTCACACCGTGAATTCATGAGGAGGCCAGACTCAGAATGAAACGTTCTAACCTCTATGCCAGCCTTCTTTCCACTGCGTCCTGACTTCCAAGGAAACAGAATTAACACAATCATAAATTATGTGCATAGGTGTTCGTACAATTTTATAAAAATTCCTGATGACTGAGACCTAGATGCAGCTTTCACGCGCAGAAGACGGAGCATGGGTTAGGCCTCCTGGGAGCTTACTGCTCACTCAGTGACTCCTTTACATTTTCCCCCCAGGACCCTCATCAGATCCCCCAGGAGGCAGGGAGACTGTCCTGACTACGTGGCCGAGAAAGTGTAAAGTCTGGAAGGTTAGGTCTGACCAAGTTCTCGGACTGCTCCAAAGCCTGAAGCTTCATCATTACATGACGCTGTAATACGTACCATGTTCTCCCCAGCCCTCTCCAGTTTTACAGCTAAATTTTGCAAAGAAATGATGCCTTGGCTACTGAATTTCCCAAAGGCAACCAGAATCACTACCTCTGAAATCATACAGCCAGGCACTTACGGATATTTGAGGAAGGTTACCATGTGATAGAGTAGGAATATACCAGACAACAAAAGGAGGGACCCGAACACTTAAAACGTCTGCATTAACTAAAACGGTTAAGAACACAAGAACACCGAGTAACTGGATAATCGTTTCCAACCGCAAAGTCACTTTAACAGGAAAGAATAAATATACACGTTTCAGAAAGATCACTCTAAAAAAAAATTACAGCAGTGAAACTTTTTCTCCTGACAAATATAAGTGGCTTAGAACACAGATCTTCCAGGGCTCTGGGTGGCCCCATCAGTTAAGCATCTGTCTTCGGCTAAGGTCATGATCCCAGGGTTCTGGGATCAAGTCCCACGTGGGGCTCCCTGCTCAGCGGGGAGTCTGCTTCTCCCTCTCCCTCTGTGTGTGCTCACGCTCTCTCTCTAGCTCTCCCTCTCCCTCAAATAAATAATAAAATCTTTAAAAAAAGAAAAGAGAACACAGATCTTCCTCACTCAGACTTACAGCTAACCTCTGCTACCTCCCCCCAATAATCCCCTAATTCATCTACTTTTTTTTAAAGATTTTTATTTATTTACTTGAAAGAGCATGAGCAGGGGCAGAGCCAGAGGGAGAAGCCCACTCCCCACTGAGCAGAGAGCCTGACGTGGGCTCGATCTCAGGACCTCGGGATCATGACCTGAGGCGATGGCAGTCGCTTAACCGACTGAGCCACCCAAGCCTCCCTAATTCATCTATTTTATTGAAGGTTCTCAGTCAAGGTGAAGCTTGACTCCATGTTTACAAACCAGCTATGAAAGAAAAAAAATGTTAAACATTCTTTGATCTTACTTCCTTGGGAGCGAAAATCAACAGTTGAGGTGGAAACCCCATTTTAGGTTAGAGGATACGTTGGGGTGCCTGGGTGGCTCAGTGAGTTAAAGCCTCTGCCTTCGGCTCAGGTCATGATCTCAGGGTCCTGGGATCGAGGCCCGCATCGGGCTCCCTGCTCGGCAAGAAGCCTGCTTCCTCCTCTCTCTCTGCCTGCCTCTCTGACTACTTGTGATCTCTCTCTCTCTCTGTCAAATAAATAAATAAAATCTTAAAAAAAAAAAAAAGAAAGGTTAGAGGATACTCGGATTGGAAATACACCCAACACATGAACAGAGGTAAGTGGTTTCAGGGTTCACTTTCTTCTTAAAGGTAGTGGACACAGGAGGCAGCAAGCGGCAGAAGTTTTGGGACTGGGAGAGGGCTGAGCAGTGGCAGCAGAAGTCAAGGACACTCCGCGGGCTTAAAACAAAGGTTGTCAGGGCTCCATTCCTGCCCTTCTACCTACGAAGCTTCAGTTGTGCTGGATTTCTGATAAACCCCTTATTTTAACTCTCAAAACAAACCAATGTTCAAAGAGGTAAATGAATAAAATACTGTGGGTATGGCTGAGATCTATACCAATTTTTAAAATAAATCCCCAATACTTACATAACGCAAATGGCTAATTTTTTCAACAATGAGGTCATACTCTGTTGCTAACGCACAATGCTGACCGTCACTGATGGCCACAGGCCCCCTGAGCCAGAAAGGGGAGCCTGCAGGATGTACCGTGCGCTACCTGATCCTCCCGCCTTCCAGAGTTCCGTGAGGTCAGGGTGCAGGGGGAGGCGACTTCTTTCTGACATCACAAGGAAGGGCCCATTTTAAACATGAGGTAGCTCCCCAGCAGGCACAGAGCAGAGTGTCCGCTCGAAGTGGGAAAGGTCTGGGAAGATACTGCTCCTGACATCAGAGAGAACTCTTTTTGTCCCAAGCAGGATTGGCTTGGGTGCTTGAATGGGTTGTCTTGCCAATCCAGGATTAAAAAATTTCTCTGCGGGGCGCCTGGCTGGCTTATGTGACTCAAAGTTTCAGGGTTGTGAGTTCGAGCCCCATCGGGGAGATTACTTAAAAATAAAATCTTTAGGGGCACCTGGGTGGCTCAGTCAGTTAAGCGTCTGACTCTTGATTTCAGCTCAGGTTGTGATCTCAGGGTCGTGGGCTCGGCTCTGATTTGGCTCTGTGCTGGGTGCGGAGCCTGCTTGGGATTCTTTCTTTCTCCCTCTCCCTCTGCCTGCCCCCGCCCCCATGTGCATGTTCTCTAAAAAAAAAAGAAACTTAAAAAATAACATCAATAAAATAAAAGCCTCCTCCCTGCCCTGACTTAAACCACGCCCTGCCTTAGACTCCAAACCTAAGCAATCAGAAACTCGAGGGGTGGGCCCACAGTCTGTGTTTTAATAAGCCCTCAGCTGGTCCTAACGCACCCTGAGGTGTGAGAGCCACTGCTTGGAGCATGATGCATGGCGCTCTGAGCCTTGCTGCTATGACCCTTCACGCCAGTGACTGCCTCGGACTGTGGCCCCCGCAGAGAGGACAAGCCTGCCCTAATCCCACACTCCTTTCCACGCCTTCCCCTTAGATGCCCTCACTGCCTTGTCTCTCCTTCCCAGCTGTTACGCGGTGAGCTCTGAATCCCCACTGTATGCTCAACAAACACTCCTACATTTTCAACCCCTTCAAGAAACCCTCACTCTGCCTCTTAATTTCAGCCGGGCTCATCCCGGAGAACAGTCCCCACGGTCCTCCTTCGAGGCTCCTACACCCCTCCCCAAAGTTGCTGAGGAAGGAGAGGGGTTCTCTATCGCCCAGCTCCCTGGTCCTGCTTCCAGATCTTTCCAGTAAGCCTGGCAATGGAAAGCTGGTGGACGTTCTGAACAAGGAAATGTTCATAGTTGAAAAAAAAAATACATACCATGAGATCATAAGTTTGAAAATATACTAAACTTACACGTATGTAAAAAAGACTGGAAGAAAACACACCAAAATTATTAATAGTAACCATCTCTGGAGGGTAAGACAACACAATTTTTACTGGATTTTATACTTCTAAAGAATTGACGGGAAAATATATTTTGGTGGCTGCTCTCTTAGCCAACCTTTACTGCACCCCACGTACATCAGGGATTTAACGTGATGACTCTGCTCTCCTTCTGTGAGACCTGCTGACTGCTGCCCACAGCCCACTGAAGGCCCACAGCTTGTAGGCTACTGTCTGATTGCCCTTGGACCTGTGCTCCCGGAGGCTGAGTCTACGCCACAGAGGACAGCTCTGATTATTCCCCAACCAAGTGAAGCTGTACTTGATGTTATAATGGATAATTTATCTAAATACAACACTTATGAAATATGGCTATATTATATAAGGAAAAAATTGTTTCCATGAAAACTAAATTGAATGCTTTCAATGGATTTTTAAATTTGGGTTGAAAAGAAAAAGTGCTGTTGGCAACACAAATGTAAAAGATTAGGAAGAACATAAGAATCTGGAAATATCTTGTATGTAGACTGTTTCCTAAAATATTAACCCACTTTAGAGAACCAAAATGTGAAACTGTAGGCAAAACTTTAAAGGCATGATTTTTGCAAGAAGAGTGAGGCAGATTTGAAGTCTGTATACCCACTCAAAGTAAGGGCCTAGCCTTTCCCCAAAAGTCTGGGGGAATAAATGTACTTTGATATGTTTTAACTTAAAATAAAATATTAAGTATTGGGAGCCTGGGTGGCTTAGTGGGTTAAGGCCCCTGCCTTCGGCTCAGGTCATGATCTCAGGGTCCTGGGATCGAGGCCCGCGTCAGGCTCTCTGCTCAGCAGGCAGCCTGCTTCCTCCTCTCTCTCTGCCTACTTGTAATCTCTCTCTGTCATATAAATAAATAAAAAAAAAATCTTTAAAAAAAAAATATTAAGTATTATTAGGATTCCTGCTTTAATCCACTTTTTTCTTTTTAATCAGCCTACATCTACAGAACTGTTATTCTCAATTTTTATAAGGAGGAGAAAGAAAAACCCCAAGCCATAATGTTGAAAACTATTCTCACCTTCCAGTTCATGTTGGGCCAATGGCGAATTCACTCTGGGTCAATGCAGGCCCACTCAGACAAACACATGAGGAGAGGAGCCGGAAGGGCAGGTCTTGCTGTTCTGGTGGGGAAGAGAAGAAACGGGTCACTCGGGGTTTTCCGGAGCAGATCGCCATAGGAAGACCTCTTTGATGCAGAGAAAGACAGCGAGGGCTGCAGACACGAGGGGTCAGTGTCCCCAACAAGGTGACCCAGAGTCTGGTGGAAAGCAGATGGCCTGGCTTAAGGCTGACACAGGCCTGGGTGTTGGTGAGCAGAAACGTCTCCCTGGCTGCTTTCTGCGGGGGGTGAAAGCACAGCCCCAGAGCAGAGGGGGCAGTGCTGTTCCTAAGGGGACACATGCTCCCATCCCTTTCATCTGTGGATGTAAAAGCACAAGTCCAAAATCCACTTCTCCCCCCACCTCCTGGCCTGAGCAAGAGCCGGGTTGTGGATGAGTGTCTTTCTGTTTTTCAGGTCCTCTGAGTGTTAATGAAGCAAATCTTGGCTCTTAAAAAACATCTGGAGGGGAATAAATGATAGGGGAAAAAAGCGTCCTTTGAAAGCAATTCTTATCTAGAACTTCATCTCAACTGTGAGGGAGACCTAGGGGAAGGCGAAGCAGGGAGTGGCAGGTCAGGGGCACGGCCGGGCACAGCGTTTGCTCCCAGCCTTGTACGCCACTATTTTTAGAATGTGGCACATACCCCAAGAGTCAGAAGACTTGAGCTCTGGAGCTCTGCATGAAGAACCTACACACTCGGGTAAGTGACTTCCCTCTCGGGGCCTTGGTCCCATCTGTAAATGAAGAAAGGGGGTGTCAACTAGGTGGGCTCCACGGCCCCCAGTTGTTTCTGAAATTGGGCAACTCAGGGCAGAATCATAGCTTCACTTCGTGGGGCTGAGCTGCACGAAAGCACGTCAGCTGGATGAACTCACGCAGCCCGAGGAAGGAGAGGTTACCGTTCCACTTCAGAGACGAGGAGACAGAGTTGATGGAACGCCTCCGGGATCAGACGGGGACCGCGATTTGAACCCACCCAGTGTGGCCCCCGAGTCTTATCCTGATGCGGGCAGAAAGCTTTGCATTCAAAAATCATGGAGATGTCTGTCTTGACATGTACTTAGAATTAAGAAAAGCACAAGAAAATGTCACAGGCCTTTACAATGGGGATAATAAAAACGGACTTCGGGGAAAAATGTTTTACTAGAACTTTTACTTATAAAAACATCTAAGTATAGAAAATTCAGACCTCATCCAGTCAAGGTTATAATATCTGGAAAACAGGCGGGTGGTTGGCACAAGATAATCAAGTTTTCCCCATGACTTCTTTCAAAGCCAGATAAGTTAATGATAGGAACATACACCATAAATCTGTTTAAATGTGATGACGGTGATTGAAGGTGCTCGTTTTCTTCACGGATAAAGGGACTGTTTGTCTTTCAAGTAGCAGCAGATTCTGACCCGCACCACAGAAACATGTTCCTAACATGATATAACCTATTGCTAGAATTTTCACTTTCAGGAATCTCAGATAATCTCAGAGATTAGCCATATTGTAATTTACAACGTTTAAGGTTATGTAAATTTTATTTTTACAACTCCTGCTCTAATTGAGCTGGGTACAAATATAGTAGGTGAGTTTGGCTGTTCCTAATGTTCTGAGGTCCTATTAATGTAATTAACATATTAATTACATGAATTAATCTAAGAATTAATAGATTAATGTAAGACATATTAATCGATTAATGTAAGATATTGATTCCCAAGGTCAAGGATGACAAATTATAGGTCCAAAAAGCTTACAGGAGGAAATTAAAAAGAACACCCAGTGGGGCACCTGGCTGGCTCAGCAGGCCACTCTAGATCTTGGGGCGGTAAGTTTGAGCCCCACACTGGGTATGCAGATTATTTAAGGAAATTTAAAAACAAACCAGTGTTGACTTAATAAACAACAACAACACACAATGGTCTGGCCCCCTGGCAACCCAGGACTGTGATTATGATGGAGTGACCTTAGACAAGTTGCTTGGCCTCTCTGAGCCTCAGGTCCCTCATTTGTAAATTCCTCAGAGGCTGGACTGTAAACACAAAGCAGAGCACCATGCTCAGCACATGGAAAACATTAAATAAATACCAACCATTATTGTCACGATAAGTATCTCTCTTTCTGCTAATGGACATGCCAACCTTAAGAACCATAAACAAGAGGCAAGCAGGGCAAAATGCCATCAACGCAAGACAGCAGGGACCAAGAGAGCTGGGCTCTATTCTTGGTGGCACCCCTGGTAGGCATGTGACCTGAGGTAAGCCATTCACCTCTCTGAACCAAAATATTCTCACTTTAAAAATCAGAATCCGAAGAACAACTCTGCAACTTGTATCCATAAGTCAAATGGGATACCACAGAATCGGACTACGAAAATTTTACTGGCAGTTGCCAGGACTTCATACAGAGAGTGAAGACATTCAAGATCTTTAAAAAGAAACATACTTAAAGTCAACCTGCAAACGAAGTAGCGGAAGGGATGCAGGGAGAGAGTGGGAGACAAGAAGGTTGATCAATCCAGCTCATCGCCACCCGCTGCCTCCACATGCTGACTTTCCCAACCCCCTGCAATGACATGCTCCAACTCAGCCATTTCTGTAGCACCCCAGCAGGACTTGAGAACAACTGAGAAAGGTAAAAATATCAGCAGGCTATTAGCTCCAGCCATAGGCACACACTTGCTGCAGAATCAGACACAGGAGACAGCTGGTCCCTGAGGGCTGAATGGCAAAGCCAACAAGATGGGGACCCTTTTGAGGTATAAAATCTATGAAGTGCGGGAAGTGTTTAGACTTTCCCTGGAATAGCCACAAACCTAGCTTAAATCTCAAAAATAACAATGGCTCAGATAAAAATGGTTCTGTTTCCTTTACTGCAAAAATAGTCTTTTTCCTTTGCCAGTTTTCTCCTAAAAACCAGAACAGCTTTCCGCTTATTTGGGTTAGGGCAGTGAAAGCAATACGGATAACTTATTGTCCACGATCTACGTTTTCTTCTTAGCACACCTAACTCACTCCAGGATGTCTGTGTCTGGGGGTCTACGCTCTTGGAGCCGCTAAGTAGGGTGTGTCGGTCCGAATGTTCCCAAACTGTTCCGAACACGTTCGCGTTCCCAGTCTCCGCCCTTGTCACCCCAACTGTTCGCCCAATCCTTGGAAGTTGGAAGGTGCGGGGAGGATGGAGTTCGTTGCAGATGAACCTTGGGCCTCACACCGTGGACCTCTGGGCCCCACTCCTGGGTCCCCTGGGAGTCCCAGAGCCAGAGACACCACCGGAGCTCGGCTCCTCCGTTACCGGGGGACCAGCCCACGGTGCCCCGGCTCCGACACCTGGCGAACACCACCACCTATCCCGCTCAGACCCGGAGATGAGGGCCACGGGCGGCCGTGGCTTCTCCCACCCATCCACAGAACAGGGTGTCCAGAACCTTCGCTCATCCGCCCAAACTCCGGCCAGAACAAGTCTGGGCCTCGCGCGGACCTCGTGCCAGCTTAAACACTGCGCCCCCGGCGCCGGGTGCGGCGGATTCCGCGGCGCCTGGACGCCCGGGCCGGGCAGGGGCGCTCCGCGCGGGGGGGGCGGGGGGGG
>LNAC01000045.1:3059676-3147540 GCA_002007465.1 Ailurus styani | reverse complement strand
GGGTCGCGGCGGCCGTCCCCCTCCCGGTCCCCCTCCCGGTCCCCACCCGGGGAGCTGGCGCCGTCTGGCAGGGGACCAGCTGGCGGGCACCCTGGACAGAACGCGCCAACGCGGGGCCGTCCTCCCGACTCCCCAGCGCCCCAAAGAGCCGTCGGGCTTCGGGTCACGATCGCCCTGACCGGACGTCACCCACTTACAGCTCCAGGCTGCGGATGTTCCAGCGCCGGGACTGCACACGAACCGCAACTCCCACAGCGCTGCGGGGAAACTACAGGTCCCGAAATGCACCGCGCCGCGCGCCGGCGCAGTGGGTCCGGGCTGCTTTCGACGGCGCTGAGCTGGGCGCGCCGGCGCAGTGAGCCGCTGTGCGCCGGTAGTTGGGAGACGGCGCGGGGGTCACAGGTCGCGAAGGGCCGGGGCACGCAGGGCTGTCCACGCCGCGGTTCTGAATTTCCCTGAGCCGGGGGGAGGAGGGCGGCGGGACTCTCGCGGCCCCTGCTGTCTGCGACTGAGGATCCTTGGTCCCAGAAGTTTCCAAACCTGGCGTTCATGTCCTCGGACAGAATGCGTGCACTTGCCTTTGGGAAAGCGCGGGCCCCAGCCGGGGTCCCCAGACTCCTTCCAGAACCGCCGCGCGCCCGCGGTGTGGGCACGCTCAGTCCCTGCCCCACGGGAGGGCGCCGGCCGGACCCCAAATAAAGACCAGGGTGGCGACCGGGAACGTCCACGGTGTTCTCTCTGGGGGTCGAGGAAAGCAGCCCGGGGAAAAGAAGGGGCTGGCGCAAGAAAACGCGCGACTGGGCAGCGACAGAATCTGGATTCCAACGCCGGCGGACTGACTGCAAAACCCACGGTGACATTCTGCGGCGATGGAGTACAAGATGTTGGGGACGCCGAGGAAGGGACAAAGCGAGGGTGGAGGGTTTAGTTGGGTCGACCAGCCAAGTTTCCCCATAGAAAGGAACCCAACTAGCTTGTCCTGAGCGCTGCGAGGCTCTGGTCTCGCTGAAGTCTCACCACGAGCCTATAGAAGGACGTAAAATGACCAATGCACAGATGAAGAAGTGGAGGCGCTGAGACATGAAAGTGATTTGCCCAGGGTTTTAAAGCCGGCAAGGGCCCCGGCTGGGACCTGACTCTCAGGAGTGGATGCAAACTCCCCATCAGGGCAGCAACGACCCCGAGCTCCTTTTCCAACCACTTGTGCGCTCTGCGTGTAAGAAGGAAGTGGGATTCAGGTCCTAGGGAGCCAGTCATCCAAGCAGAAGCAGCTCTGAAAGCAAACCCGGTGGGGGGCGGGGTGGGGAACACAGCAAGTTGTTTGAACTGGCGTCTTAAGTTGCACAGTTGAAAGTGGTCAGCCTGAAATTTGGGGAATCGGTGCTAAAGTGGCAGACGGGGGCAAGTGGTTTCAACAACTGTATACTCAACATGCTTCTAAACATCGGCCATTCCTCCTGTCCCCCAAAAGTAAAGTTGGCTGATAACCATCTACCTTGCCACTGTCCTTTCAGCGATGACAATAAAATGCACTTTCTTAGAAAAATCTAAATTTCTTTCCCTCCATTTGGTTTCCTGTGTCAAAGATCAAGCCAGGCACCAGGGAAAGCCTTAGGGATAGACTTTATTCAGTAACTACTGCAGTAGAGAAAAGGGTCCAGTGTGAACCAAAGTCTGTTTTGATTTATGCAGTGGTAACTGGGCATAGTAAAGAGAAAATGAGGGAGTGGGGTCGGTGGAGCAGAATCAGGGAAGTGGATATTTACAGAAATTGGGTGATTACTTGATCTTGTTAATAGTCACTTATCTGAAAGAGAAACTTCTGTCTTTATGACCAGAGGCAGTGGTGCAGGTTAGAGCAAGTCCCCCCTCCCCCCACTCGGTGGGGAGAGTTACCTCCTTGAATGCCAACATTTCAGAGACAAGACAGTTCTGGGTGGCAAAAGGTTTCTATCCCAAAGGCGGAGAGAAAAGAAGTATAATTCCAAGTTTTCTAAAGTACCTGCTTTTAGAGGGGATTCAAGGACCTGATCTGCTTCTCTCTAGGCTTTGGCTGGAGCGAACAGTACATTCTTCTGGCAGCTTGTTGAATTTTCTCAGGGAGGCACTCTAAAGGGGGCCGGGATCCTCTTAGGGATGAAGCCTTGAGCTGTTAGAAGCTATGCTAGTGTTTGTTCAAGTCTCTTAGCATGGAGAGGGGGACAAAATCTTTTATGCCAAGTGTCTGCAGTGTTTATAAGCCAAGGTTGAGGCCTCCTTGAGGGCCCAGAAGAGCCTGACCAGAGGTTAGTGAAGAAGATAGTCTTGGTCACGTGGTGGAAACCTTGGATCTTTGCCTGGATCCAGACCCAAGGCCACGATTTTGTAGCTGGGGTGGCTGCTCTGGGGACACTCGGATAAATATTCTGTGTGCGGTAACATTTCTGGGTTTCTGATCTGAGGAAGGAGGCCACTCTTGCCACATCAGCTCTGGGAATATAAATGGCTTTCCACAACACTGTATGTAAGGCTTACGTTAGCATAATTGCACATTTGTTACTAGGAATTAGATACCTTGTAGATATCTCTCTCTGGAGATGGAATCCTTGTGGTCAATGGAAGACATCCTACAAGCATGCCTTGAAAAAGGGCTTCTTTTTTTAATTTTGTCTTAGTACCCATGAGACTAGAGGTGCTACTCACAATTTCTGTACTTTGGCTGAGTAGATAGTGGAGAAAGGTAAGCTGGTGTGGAGGGTGCAGCACAAAGCCACAACCCCATACATCTGTCTTGGCTCTGACTTCTTACTCTCAGCGACTCTGATAGAGAAGACTTAGGCCTGCCCTCCCATCCCTATTCTAGCTCTGCCCACTCTATGTTGATTTCCTTTATAACCTGTCATGTTCTAACATCGTGATGTTTCTGTCCCTGACTCTCTCTAATGAGTATATTGCTCCAGCTCAGATAGTCTCATTTATCTCCACACTCCTGGGGTCTATGCCAGTGGACCGAGTAGACAGGTGTTAAATATTGCTTAATTTAATTAACAGATGAAGTCACCTAATCCATGGACTGTGTCTATAATGCAATATCTAGATATAACGAACTGTCTAGCTTTTCAATGGACATGGGCAATTCACTTTCTGTACCATCAATCTCTTGAAACATAAGTGAAAATAAGTAATTATAAATGGAAGAAGATAAATGGAGTCAAAAGAATATGTTATTTATAAGGCAATGTTACAACTTTTCCTTATTTTTTTCTATAACAAGAACTTTGGAGAGTTAGTTTTCTGGGAAAATTTAAGTGTTAATTTAAAGTGTTTCTGTTGTGTTGGGCAGTTCTTAAAAGATGTTACGTCTCCATTGGGGACTATTTGCTCTTGTGGAATGTTTGTTCTGTCTTCAGACTTCCAAATAAGCAAAATGTCGGGAAAACTATACCCATAAAGTAACCTGGTGATTCTGCTTATTCATCACTTCAGACTCTGCATTCCTGAATTAATGAATAAATGCTCTGGTGTCAAGCAGGTGAGCAACTGGTATGTTTTTGAACCACAGCTTCTGGGTAACACAGCTGGGTTATTTATAAAGTGAATTCATCACATGCAAAGCAGTGTTTCATAAGAAAGAAGGTTCCATGATTTATTATACCCCCTTTATCCCCACTGCCACCACACAGGTCCTTCACTTCAAATTTGACTTTATTTTCACTGCTAACTTGACAAAATTTGTCAAAGTGGACATTGATTAAAATGCCATTTATATTGCCCAGAACTTAAAAGCGGTCTCCCGCATAAAATATTGCTCCAATGAGCAAGTATAAGTCACTGAGATTAAAATGTCATCTGTCTTGGTTGAGTGGCCACATGATCTCCGTGAAATTTCTCAACAGCAAGCAAGGAACTGAGTGTCTTCTGAGCAATGACAACTTGGATTTGCTCCACAGCACGGGCATCTCTTCAGATCTGGATATTAGATGTTGGCTTTGTGCCTATTCTGTTTCTCAAGAACCTGTTTTGAACCCTGCTGCACCCATGTTCTCGTGGAAAGTGGTCTTTGATTCTTCTAGATTCAAGATCTGACTCTTGTACTTCTCTTGCCAATCGTCCACGATGTACTGGTGGTAGGGGTCGTTGGAGTGCTCTCGCCGCTTGGACTTCACTGTGCTCACTAGGATAGCTACGATGATGAAAGAGAACATTCCGATCATCACCATGAGGTACAGGATGACATAGTAGAAGTTCTCAGCATCGAGTTTGGCTTGTAGGGCCTCTTGCTCAGCTGTTGTGTTCCTGCGCCAATTGTCCACATAAGTAATAAAAATCCTTTTGAAGACATCTTCCAGGGTTTGTGTCAGATTAGATAAAGTAGGCATATCTCCCTCCTGCTGCAATTTGAATGATAAAATAGATGAGCAAGGTGAAGAACACTGACTCTTTCTGCACTTGGCTACTTTAGGGGATAAAGTGAGGGGAATGAAAAGAGGGAGATAAGATTTCTTCTGTACTTAGCTGGTGATTAATTGAGTGCATTTTTGTTGTTCTTTAAGCTTTGCGCGTGCAAATAGATGCGCTTTTTGGATGCGGGCTACCTTACGATAAAAATTTGATGGAGGGTAATACACACACACACACACACAATTTACATATGTAAATAAATGTAAGCATGCAAATGACAGTGGAAAAAAGACAGGAAATAGTTCAAAATGTGAATAGTGGGTGGTATACCTAACAAAATTTTTTTCCTTCTTTAAACTCTTCTCACATTCCAAATTTTTATCAGCCATCTTTTCTACTTCTTTGTTTTTAAACAGACAGGTCACTTCACAATAGCTAGCATCATGCCTTGTTCTCAACAGGCATTCCGCAGGCATCAGCAGAATGAAGGGGAGACTCGTGTCTGACCCGTGTTTTCAGGGAATCATGGGGCAGAGGATTGCAAGGGCAATCTGTTCCATCTCCTTTGTCTACACAGTGCTTTTTCCAAGTATCCCAAAGAGAAGAGTGTGTACATCCACATTTGAAAGAAGCATCTTAGGCAAGTGGCACAATGAAACAACCTGAGAGGTTGTTCATATTCCTCAAACCTACTTCTCCTCTCCCTCCTCACTGGCACATCTCTCACCCTGATGACACAATGCGATGCGATGCAACTCTCCCCCAAACCGTCTCCTGGGGGCATATCTGCCCCTCTCTGCCCTCCACAGTAGTTACTGTACTCGTTTAAAGAAGGAAATGGGATCATATCCCCTTGCTTTTAAAACCATTCTCCCTTCCTGTAGTGCTTAAAATAAAATCCTAGCTCCTTCGTGAGGTTCACCTGGCTTGGCCTGAGCTGGGCCTGGCCGCCTCTCCAACGACTCTATCCTCATGACAGCTGGTCATATTGCCTTCCTTCCTCCAAGTCAATAAATGTTCTCCTGCTTCAGGACATGTGCACATTCTCTTCCCTTAAACTGGAATAATTTTTCCTTTCTTTTCCTTTTGCTACCTCCTTTACCCTCTCGATTGCAGCTTACCTGTCACTTCTGAGAAAACTCCCTGGCTCTGTTCTAATCAGCTCTGCCCCCTGCTTTTCTCCAACAGCATCTTAATTTTTTTCCTTCAAAGCCCTCCTCACAATATGTGCTAATTATGTGTGTATATCACTGGGGTNCTTCCCTTAAACTGGAATAATTTTTCCTTTCTTTTCCTTTTGCTACCTCCTTTACCCTCTCGGTTGCAGCTTACCTGTCACTTCTGAGAAAACTCCCTGGCTCTGTTCTAATCAGCTCTGCTCCCTGCTTTTCTCCAACAGCATCTTAATTTTTTTCCTTCAAAGCCCTCTTCACAATATGTGCTAATTATGTGTGTATATCACTGGGGTGTGTGTGTGTGTGTGTGTGATTATTGGCTTATAGTGTCATCTTTCCTACTCAACTGTCATTTCCATGAGGACAGGACTTATACCTCCTTTGCCTACCTTGGGAGAGCAAATGTAGACACAGAGGCCGACACATCGAAGACACACAATGGATGCTGAATGAATAAACGGATGTGCCTGGCACGTGAGATGACGAATATGAGATTTCTGCCTGTGGAAACTCAGTGTCACCAGAGAACTGCAAACAGATAGCAATGAGAAGTAAAGAGTTTTAAGAGGTTTGAACAAAGCAATAAGGGAGCTCAGAGAATGGAGCTGAACATGGTGCATGGATGGAGCAAACAGGTGTGAACAGAAGCGGAAGGAATGTAGACAGGAAGTGAACTGGAGATTAGCCAGGACCTACAGGTTTGCCCAGTCAATAAAAGCCCAAACAACCCAACAGTGTGTTTACCTAATGCCTTTCTGAAAACAATGCCCCTTCTCTTTAACACGTCTTTCGTTTCCTCTTATGAGGAGAGAGGTTTTTGATCTCCCCAGCTGCGGAAAGGGCACAAGTACACACCAGGTCTTTCTCTGACGCCTTCCCGACATTTCATTCATTGAGAATTATGGTAACTAAGTTAATAATTTTTTTTCAATCGGTTGTATGAAGTCCTATAATTCAAAGGGCTCTCAGGTCTCTCTCTCGCTCTCCCCTCCACACAAAGCCTAGAGAGTTGAAAGGAAACTTGACAAATGAATAAGATTGCCCCAAGTACATGCCAAGCACTTTTGCAAAACAACATAATAGAGACATGCTTTCTCCCCCTTAAAATAATACAGTTCGCTGTGAAGAGGATAGCCAAGGTAGTTTAATCCTACGCCAGCCATCACCGCTGTCTCCTTAACCCTCCCAGAGATGAGATCTCCTCATTTTGGGGGAGTTCACGCTTACTTCATCAATCAAAAAAAACCCGCCCCTCTGTGCTGTGTCAGG
The DNA here is from genome assembly GCA_002007465.1 of Ailurus styani. Lineage (NCBI taxonomy): Eukaryota > Metazoa > Chordata > Mammalia > Carnivora > Ailuridae > Ailurus > Ailurus styani. Next base: position 3,140,716 of record LNAC01000045.1, on the reverse strand, counting down.
GCTGGTCTTGCAGCTATGATCCCTTCACCTGTGAGTGTTCTCACCCTTTCTTTCTGCCAACTCTTCTCCACTTCTTCATCCAATAAAGAAACTCGCGATTTCGTCAGCTTGTATACCCTCCCCTTCTGCACCCTCTAGAAAGAATTCAGTTTCCTTCTGTGAAGCCAAGCGGAAAACTCGATAGGACATAGAGACACGTTAAAAAAGAAGAGCCAGAAGAGCTAAGTGCACAGAACGAAGGGCTGGTGGAGGGGTAGAGAAGTCCCAGGAGTGAGTGATGAAGGAAGTTGGTCTGAGGGAGGGGTGCTGAGCCAATGCAGGCAGCAGAAAACTAGCAAGGAGAAGGGGGGACATCCCCTTCTGGGCTGAGAATCAGCTCCCCTGCCGTGTTTTTGCTAAGGTACTCTTAGAATTGGAATGATTCTACTTATTTTTGCTTATTGGACAGCACTTTCTGGATAGTACTCCAGTAGGCACTGGGCTGCAGGAGGTCCTGCCTTGGATCCGAGTCCCCACCCCCCCCCACACATACACCCCGCGGAGAAGTGATAGCATCGCAAACTCCTAAGTACTCTGAGCTCCTCTGCCCACCCTGCCTCCCACATATCTCCTTTGTGGGCTGTGCCACTGTGCTTAGAATTCCAACAGCGACACCTCGGAGCGGAGGAAGGGCAGTAGGATACACTGCCAACATCCTTCTCAGAATGTTTTCATCAAAGCAATTGCACCACCTGTGAAAAATCTAGGCCAGCGGCTGACTTATAAGAGTGCTCGATTGTGAGGCCCCTGTCTTTTCAGGGCTCTGAGAAAATGCAGACCTAGGAGAGCTGTGTTTCAATGCTAGGCAGGGCCATCCAGGACAGGGTGCCTCACGGGAAGCCTCCAGATTCCACAGCTAAAACGGGAATGGGCCACTTTCAGTAAGTATTGGGGGGGAAGGGAGATGGGGCCCCGAGGAGAGAGGAGAGGACGTTGGAGTAACCTTGGTCTTCTGATGTCCCTGAGTCACCCTGCAGAGGAAAAAAGAAATACAATTTCTATAGGACAAAGGAGCTGAGTCTCTCCAGACTCACACATAAAAATGGTGGTATGTTCTTGTAGCTTAGACACCACCCCGCCCCCGCCCCGTCTGTGGTCACCTCATCCACAAGCTTTTCCTAAACCTCTGAGTTGGAGATCCTTTTCTGTGCTTCTTCTGCAAACTGCCGTGCTTGTCTATTTGCTCGTTTTCAATTACCCATGGATTGTGAACTGATTCACGTGATACGACACCGGGATTTTCACCTCCCTCTTACAGACAAGGAAACTGATGTTCAGAGAGCTGAAATAGTCTGGATCATAATTACATGAGAACTTGAGCTGTTGGGGGGCAGGGATCTATAGTTTTGCTCATCTTTGAATCCCAGGGCCCTACATCGTGGTTGGTACATTGCAGATCTTTGCCAAATGTTTGGTGAATCAATGAATGTTCTTCTCTCACGTACTATGGATTTCAGCTGGAAACTACTAGAACGGTGATTCTCGACTTACTTGCAGGAGAGGAAGGGATTCACTAACTCCTTGAAAAATGACATTAAACAATCTGATTCTATTCTTCTCCCCAAAAGTATACATATGCACATACAAAGCTCCACATTCAATTTCAGGGGACCCCCGTGTCCCCTAAAGCCGAACCAAGTATCCCTGTGACAAAATATCTTTGAGTTGAGGGGCTTCAGAGCTGGATTCCACTGGAGCTGTTTGGGTTTGTTTCAAGGTATGAGCCTGGCAGCATCTGGCAACCTGCTGCTGGAGCTGCTACTGATTATTTGTTCAGCTTTTCTGACATGGACAGAGGCTCATGGCAAAACTTCTTGGGGCCTCTGGGTGGCTCAGTCGGTTGAGCATCCGACTCGTGATTTTAGCTCTGGTCATGATCTCGGGATCGTGGGATCAGGTTCTGCACACAGTAGGGAGTCTGCCGGAGGTTCTCACTCTCTCCCTCTACCTGTGCCCCTATCCATTTCCTTCTCTCTGTCTAAAATAATAAATATTTTTTTTAAAAAAAGCAGATTGGGAGGTGCTTCTTGGTAAGACTTACTTATAGACTGAAAAGGGCTCAGGTAGATTAAGTACCTGCCTCGTGGCCAGGCTGAAAAATTTGAGTCCAAGTGGGATTCATATTTTGAACACTGTTGCATGAGACATGGCTGAGTAATCCATTGTCTGTTCCATAACAAAGGGAAAAGCCAATCGGTGTGTGAAAACAATTTCAGTGATGAACCTTATGCTGGGAAGTTCTAATAGGTTCAAATTTTTGATACTCAGAATAGCTACTTAACTGACAGACATTGATCATATTTGGTATACAAAGTATCCTTCTCTAAGTAGAACACCATGATAGATGGTTATTCAAATAAATAGATCTTGCAAAGAAAAGATAGTAGACCATTAGCATCACCTGGGTCTAACAGGGCAGTGAAATCTTTCGTTGTCTATCTTTTTTTATTTTTTTTAGAGTTTTAGAGAGAGTGGGAGTGCACAGTGGCGGGGAAGGACAGAGGGAGAGGGAGAGAGAGGATCTTAAGTTGTTTCCACATTCGGCATGGAGCCAGAGATGGGGCTCAAGCCCATGACCCCGAGATATGACCTGAGCCAAAACCAAGAGTCAGATGCTTAACCAACTGCACCCAGATTCATATCAAGAATAGAAAAGGATATGATTATCTGCATTTACCATAAACATTCCATAAAAACACTTACAAAATTTTCATTCGGGTATGAAGAATGAGGAAGGAAAACAACACCGAGAATTAGAATAAGAATGAAGGGGATAAGAAGAAAAAGAGGAAGGAGAAGAAGGAGAACAGAGAGAGAGAAAAGAAAAAAAGAAGGAAAGGCCCTCTTATACCAGGAAAATCACTCCTTTTACAAATTTCTGGAAAAGGGAAATCAATCGCTTTGTTAGGCAATTTCTCAGAAACTAGTTTGCAATCGAAGCTTACCTAGGCAGTGCGTGGGCAGTATGAAATCTCCTGCTACAAAGCCAGGCTGCTCTAGACCTCCTGGTTGGTGTTGGCAATCTCGCAGGGACTCTGCATAAATCTCAGCCCGCCGGCCCCCCTCAGCTTCAGCTTTTGTTAGCTGCGATCTGCAATCTAGGCCTTTATGGACCCAAATATTTAATCTAATCTTACGTGGAAAGTTAAATACGGGCCGGCCTTTGTGAATTAACCTTGGTGCCTGATGGGGTGTGCCTGCTTGGAGACTGGCATTGGGTAGAGGCAGCATTCCCTCCTCCGGCCCTGGGATGCCAGCCCCAGCCAGGACACTGCCTGGCCACGGTGAAACCCCCTCCTCAGGAAAAGGCTCAGTGGACAGGGCCGTTCCCTGCAGGACTTGTGCCAAGGACAAGCATCCCAGAGAGACGAGATAAACATGGCCATCTCTGGGGGTGGGTGGACTGGAAGGCCAGTATGCCTCCAGGCAAGCACCCTTATCCTAACCATCTGCTCGTAAACCTGCTCTTCTTCGTTTTTTTTAATTTTTAATTTATTTTTATTTATTTGGCAGAGAGAGATAGAGTGAGAAAGAGAACATAAGCAGGGGGAGTGGGAGAGGGAGAAGCAGGCTTCCCGCTGAGCAGGGAGCTAGATTCGGGGCTTGATCCCAGGACCCGGGGATCACGACCTGAGCCAAAGGCAGAGGCTTAAACGACTCAGCTACTCAGGCATCCCAAACCCAATCTTCTTAAAATTCCCCCTCTTTGAGACAATTTTCAAGTGACCTTAGAGCAACATTGTGATCTTGTACAGTAGAAACAGGCCACCATAAAGGTACTATACAAAGGACACGGAAGCAAGTCCAGGGAATTATGTAAAGACCCAAAAGAGCTAAACACTCTCTGCTTACCAATGATCTTTTTCTATCACAGTGGGAGTCTTTGGAATTGGACAGAGTGTTATCACGTGCCAGGTCCTCCTCAAATGCTTTCATTGTCTTAGGCTCAAGCCATTGTTGTGACAGTGCAGCGTAAAGGGACTCTGAGCTTTACAGCTAAGGAATCCAGGCACAGAGAGGTCCAGAGGTCAGGATGACATAGAGGTGGAGCCAGGACTTGAACCTAATCTGGGGTGGTGGCCACAGTAGTGACATACCACCAAGATCACTTCAAGGTCACAGGGCTGCCCACCACTCTGTCATACAGCTGTGCAAAGTAAGATGACCTGTGTTTTATAATGGAATTTTCTCGTCAAAAGGTGCTTTGAGCGATGTGGCTTGAGGTGCACGGGGTGGTAAGAGAGGAAGGTGGCAAGGATATCAAATTATCTACAACTCGTAGACGTTAACATAGTGGGTATGAGCTAAAATATATTGAAGGATCTCTGTAACTCCACACCAGCCTCTCATGACATCATATGTCCTCATAGATTGTCTTCCCTGAACACGAGTAGGCAACCTCAGCCACACAAAAATGGTTGGATGGTCCAACCGGGCTGAAAGCGTCTCCATAGAAATGGAAGTCATCCAAATGGCTCCCAGGGACAGTCCACTGGGGCAACTCTGCCACCTGCTGGTGGAAACAAGGAACAGAGACCAAGGTCTCCCTCACTCCGGAACCGGCCTTGACCAGGTAATTTGGTGTCTTGTATTCTCCTAGTGCAAAGTGAGGAGAATCAAAATAGAGTGCAAGCCTACACTTCAGTAATTTGAGGCCGAACTGGAAGGCAATACATAACAGAGGCTTAGAGCTTGGCTTTGGAGGTTGACAAACCAGGTGAGCAAATTACTTATGTTCCTGATCTCTGGATTCTTCATCTGGAAAATGGGAAGATTAAAAGCCCCTACCTTACTGGGTTGTCACCAGAGTTAAATGAGATAATGAATGGAAAGCACTTTGTACAGAATCTGACACACGGTCATATAGGAAGTGTTTTATAAGTATGAGCTTTTGCTATTATTTTTAAGAGAAGGACGCAAGAGGACATGGCAGTGAGAACCAGAGCTTGGCCAGACCTCACCAAGGAAAAGAACATTCTAGCACTATGTGAAGAGTAGCTCCTTAGTGGTTTATTTTTAGATAGCTCCTACTCATGCCCTGATATGCAATTCACACAACAGGAATGAGATGAGGACCTGACAAATTGGTTGCAGAAGTGGAGTATAAACACGACCCAAGCATCTGCTGCAGGCTGGAGAAGAAAATGGGAGGAGGACAGAGCTGTTTCATGTCTCCTCTGACAGGCTTCAGCATGCCTGGCCTCTGCAAAAGGCTCTCAATAGATTCACTCTGCATTATCTTCAACAGGAAAGCAAAATGGTATCTGCCAGAAAGCGAGGTTCATAAAAGCAAATGTTCTCTTTGAAAATCAAATTGCAACCCACACCTTTACAGAGCTCCTCTGCCTACATATGGCATATGTTTTTAAAGCCCAGGGAGTTGGGTCTGCTTTTGGGTTTAAAATTGGATGTTACTCAGTTCCACATCCAGTGCTAAACAAACCCAAAATTCCTTCGAAAGATAAGAACAGTGGAAGACTGTCTAGAATTGAACCTGCCTTTCAAGCTACTAGTACTGTTTTTAGGGCACCACTATGATACAAATCAAAAGGCTAGCAACTGCTAGTGGCAAGTAATGGGGAATGCAGGAGGTTTGGTAATTGTCTTTGGAGAATTTCAAGTCAGTCAATGCCTCTCTGCTCAAGCCAGTCCTGCTAGGAGATATCCCATGTAAGCTTTACTTACTGACCTCCTGTTACAGTAGGCAACTCTATATCCACACAGCCTCTTTACTTCTCCAAGCCCTCCCAATATATCACAATTTACAGTTAAATCCAAATTCAGGCTTTGCACTTCTATGGTGATGGAAATATTGTTCTTTGATGACCCAGTCACCCCTCTCCTATACAAATTTTGGTTTTCTAGGAGTAAATTATGATTTTGCTTTTTTCATTTTCACTAAGCTATACCCCTCAATGGCTCAAAATCATTACACACTAGGGAAATGAACTTATAACCACAACGAGATACCACTACATACCTACTGGAATGGTTAAAGTCCTTTTTAAAGAACCAACAACAGCAAGTATTGATGAGAACGTGGAGTAACTGGAACATTCTTACATTGCAGATGAGAACATAAAATGGTACCACCACTTGCAGACAGCTTGGCACTTTCTTAGAAAGTAACCACAGGGACTTAACAATCCCACTTCTAAGTATTTACCCAAGATAAATGAAAAAAGTCCACACAAAGACTCACATATGAATGTTCCTAGTAGTTTTGGTCATAATAGCTAAAAGCTAGGATTAACCCAAATAATCCCTCAATAGATAAATAAGTAAACAAATTACAGTGTATACAATAGAATATTTCTCAACAATAAGAAGGAACAAACTAATGCATGCAACAACATGGATACGTCTCAAAAACATTATCCGAGCAAAAGAAGTCAAATACACAAAAAAAGCTGTACTGTATGATTTCATTTCTAGAAATTCCAGAAAAGGCAAAAGTAATCCATAGTGATAGAAAGCAGGTCAGTTGTTTCCTGGGGCCAGGTAAGGGGAAGACAGGCTGCAAAAGACTGAGACAGTTTTATGGGGTGACTGAATTGTTCTAGATCTTGATTGTGGTAGTAATTACTGGGTGTACACATTTGTCAAGTTTTGTTGAACTGTACCCTTAAAATGGATTCATGTAATTTTATGTTAACTCTACCACAATAAAGTTGATTTCTTAAAAATCCATGTTTATGTAGTTGACTTGCAAATTTGTATCCCCAGCCCAGTTCTTTCCTTTGAACTTCAGACTCAAATGTCCAAATGCTTGCTTGACATTTCCACATGGATGTCTAATGGGCATCTCAACTTCAAGGTCCAAACAAAACTTTTAATTCTCCCCCCAAATCTGCTCCTCCTTCTGCCCCATCACAGCAAAGTGGCTGCACCATCTTCCCAGTTCCTTAAGCTGAAATCCTAACAATCAGTGTTGATTCCTTTCTTTTCCTGACCTCCCTATTGGGGAACATCATGGAAAATATGTGACCCCCCCCCACTGACCTGTGAGCTGGACAGGACACTTGGAGGCTCCTCAAACCCCATCCTGTGCTTGGAATGTGGGTTCTTCTCACCTTTCCTTCTCCCAGAGGCTGCTCCAAGAACATGGCCTTGAGATAATGATATGATGTTGAGACCACCTGCACAGTATATCTGTCTAGACCCAGTTAAGGCCTCTTCATAAACTTTCAAGTGTTGGCAAGCAGGTGTGGGGATCCATTTGTCTTGATGACGCCCAAGGTGAGGCTCAAATGTGTAAGCTCCCTTTGGAAGTTTAAACCTGTCACCTACCAGCCTGGAGTGGCTTTGAGCTTTCGCTGCCCTCTGAGTACAGGGGCTAGTTTCAGGTTATACAGGGAAGCTGCTGGGAGGGGCTGCAAACGAACGCTCCCACATCCAATCCATTAGCAAATACTGTTGACTGCCTCCCATCAAAGAAAACTCTCCTCAAGCCTTGAGCATGGCTGTATGAATTTGTCTACCGGGTGATATTGAACCCACCAGAACCTTAGCAACCCATCCCAACTTCTTTGAAAAATGTGCCGGGGGCTTTTGTGTTAACTAGTGTAACAGCCAAACGCAAAGAGGAACTGCAACCCATTTCATGAATCAGCCAGATACCTGTTCTCAGAATCCTGTCCTTTTTTTGTTTATACTTTTTCCCTGTTGCCCCAAACCTACTTCTTCCCATTTCTGCAGATTCTTTGACCTTATCTCCTTTTCCTGGAAAGCAATAAATTTAGCTTTGTTTGTTACTGTTCTGGTAGTCTTGTGCTTTATACTGACAGCACAAAACACATCCCAGATCAGTCTACTTTCTTCAAACTGCCCTAGGCTCATGGCTGAATTGTCATGACTTACTGTCTTCAGCTTTCCACTCTTTGTCCCTTTTCGTCCACTTTTAAGAGGGACCGCATAAATCAGAACAGGCGAGTCCCTGTATGAATCTCTCCACTGGTTTCTCAGCATCTGCAGAATAAAGTCCAGAATGCCGGGTGCCATAGAGGACCTAGCCCCTGATCCCCTTCTCTGACCTCTTCTTCCTCTTGTAGCCTGATCCTGCCTCCCTGCTCTTCTCATTTCTGCCATAGGATCTGTACTAGTTTCCTACCGTTGCTGTAACAAAATACCATAAACTTAGTGACCTAAAAACCACAAATTTATTATCTTGAGGTTCTGGTGGTCAAAAGTCCCAAGTGTGGGTAGGACGTTTCCTTCTGGAGGCTGTGAAGGGAAAGCCTGCTTCCTCTGGAGGCTGCCCTAATTCCTTGGAAGGGGTGATGGCCCTTCCTCATATCACACCAACCTCTGCTTCCCCATCTTCTGACCTCTGACCCTCCTGCCTTCCTCTTCTAAGGACCTTGGTGATTATATTAGACCTGCCCAGACAATCCAGGGTAATCTTCTCATCTCAAGACTATTATTCAATCACAAACCCAAAGTCCCTTTTACCACACAAGGGAAACGTATTCACAGGTTCCAGGGATTAAGGTGTGGACGTCTTCAAAGAGCCATTATCCAGCTGACCACAGCACCTTGGCATCGGCTGTTCCCTCTCCCTGGAATGCTCTTCCCCCAGATCTTAGCACAGCTCACTTCTTCTTCACTTCAAATGACATCTTCTCAGGTTTTTTCCAGGTCTCTTAATCTGTCACCAGTCACCCTACTTTATTTTCCTTGTAGCATTTTTTACAGTTTGAGCTGTGCAGGGCTGCCACGTGCTATGGCGTAGGTTGGGCAATGCATAATGGGAGGACACCCTCGCTGAGAATGGGAATGGAGTCTGTGCACAGCCCTCACCCTGTGTGTGCGATACCTTTGAATTCTGACCTTACCCAATTGTATTGCCTGCTATTTCCTTTTCCTGCCTCTAACTATAACTTACGCTCCGTGACAGCAAAAGCTTTGTCTGTATTGCTTTTCCTGAGTCTGGTTGAACAAAAGCTCTCGAGGCTTCCAAAACTCTTGGAAAAGACTGAAATTCTAGATTCGGGTGCTGAGGAAGCCAACCACTCCATCTATTTACAAGGTACCGAGATTACTCTTCCAATCAAAAAGATACTTGGAATAGAAACTTTGCCTTATTTTGAGAGTATTAACAATACTCGAAGTTTCCAAATGGGACTCCTAAAACAGAACGTTTTCTTTGATGGTTTTCGCATAAGCATAACAGTTTTGTGAAAAAGCTGGAGCTGGATGTGTTGAGAAACCACTGGTACTTTCATGCACATGGAGTTTCTGATTTCTCTGTGTCCAACTTCAGAATATCACAAGAACTGACAATGGCTCTGAAGCAGTGATGCCATTTGACTGAGGAGTCACTCAGATGTTCTCTCTTCTTTAAGTCGAAAACAAGCTTGACCATTTCCAACAAGTATGGCTTCATCAAGGACTCCACTCCCCAAACATGTGAGGATGTTGCTAAGAATCAGTCCTACCTTTGCTTAGAACCCAGGTCCACTTAGTGTATCCAACAAAACTCTTTCCAGAGGTTCTTTACAGACAGGTCATTGGCAATATCTCTCCTCATTCCCAAGTCCTTCATTTGGGCACTGTGTTGAGTGGGCTTTCTCTGGAGCTTCTGTGTCTAATTCAAAGACAGAATCCAGGCTGGAGAGTCTCCAGGGCAAGAAGAGCCCCCCACCCCAGGCACTTCCTTGGTAGAAGCACCCATCCCACCCGCCACATCGCCAGGGACTCCCAGCCCTCCTGCCCTCCTGATACATGCAGGGCTGACCTCAGTGGGGGAGACTGGCTAAATCCAAACACCTGCTCCCTTAAGAAATCTTTTTTTTTTTTGACAGAGAGAGAGAGATCACAAGTAGGCAGAGAGGCAGGCAGAGAGAGAGGAAGAAGCAGGCTCCCCACTGAGCAGGGAGCCCCATGTGGGGCTCGATCCCAGGACCCTGAGATCATGACCTGAGCTGAAGGCAGAGGCTTTAACCCACTGAGCCACCCAGGCGCCCAAGAAATCTTTCCTAAGAACTCTATCTCCTTGAAAATTTAGAACAAACCCATGATTCCTTGCCTGGTCTTGGAGAAAACCATCTCCAGGCCTCTGCTGGGTTGCAAAGTGTGGTAGCTTTAAGAATTTTCTTCACCTCAGACCTATCAGGATGGCTGCTATCAAAAAAGCAAAAAGACAGACATTGGTAAGAATGTGGAGAAACTGGAAGCTTCATCGGGGGGGGGGGGGTTCAAAATGGAAGNAGTGCGGAGGTTCCTCCAAAAAATTAAAACCACTGTATGATCCAGCAACTCCAGATCTAGGAATTTATCCCAAAGAATTGAAATCAGGATCTTGAAGAAGGGATATCTCTATCCGCATGTTCATTGCGGCACTATGCCCAACAGCCAAGATGTGGACTATCGACAGATAAATGGGTGAAGAACATGTGGTGTACACATACGATGGAATATTAGTCAACCTTTAAAAAGAGGAAACTCCTATATGACAAATGAAACCACCCTGAGGACATCATGCTGAGTGAAATCAGCCGGTCACGGAAAAACAAACACTGTCTGTTTGCACTTCTCTAAAGTGTCTAAAATAGTTCAGAGAATCAGAGAGTAGAATGGTAGTTGCCGGGGACTGGTGGGATGTGGAGATGAGGAGTGACTACCCAACAGGCACAAAGTTTCAGTCAAGCAAGATGAGAAAGTTCCAGAGATCTTCTGCCTAACACAGTCCCTGGAGTCAGCCACGCAGAGTCATGCACGTGAAGATCATTGAGAGGGTAGAGCGCACACAAAATGGTCTTACCACAGGAAAATAAAATTAAGAATGAAAGAATTTGCTTCCTCCTAGCAACCTCAAGGAGAAAGCACAGCTTTACCAAGTATCCAGAAAAGGGATGGCTCAGGGACACCAGTTCTGGAGAATTCCTGACGACCACTTTCTATCGTATGGTCCTTCAAGCTTGATAGGGCTAGAGAAACCAGTCTACACCAGAGGCTGCCATGTTCAAAACAACCACACTGTGTCCCCACAGCGCTGTCAAGCGTGTGTGACTTATAAAGCCACTGAGTCCAGAGGTGTTCAGTTGTGCGAAGCTGATAAAAACTGGCTCACGCTGCTCTGGGTGGGAGAGCCCTCCTCCCTGCCTGCCCTCGCTGCCCTCGCTTCCCAAAGCTCTTGCGAAGGCTTTGGGTTGATTTCTTTTTTAATTTTTATTTTAGAGAGTGATGAATACAACCATGCTATGTATTTCTTGTTTATTATTTTTCTTTTGAAATCATCATAGACTCAGAGGGAATTGCAAAAATGCTGAGTCCCACCTGCCCTCCAGCCTGCCCCCCCCAGTGGTGATGTCATACATAACTAGAATATAATATCAAAACCAGGAAACTGGGGGCGCCTGGCTGGCTCAGTCGGTTAAGTCTCCTACTCTTGGATTCTGCTCAGGTCGTGATCTCGGTGTCATGAGATCAAGCCCCTCAAGGGATGCTGCGCTCAGCCCAGAGTCTGCTTAAGACTCTCTCTTTCTCTCCCTCTCCCCCACACCTCACAAATAAATAAATCTTAAAAAAAAAAAAAACCTGGAAAACTGATATTGATACAATGCTGTTAACTAGCCCACAGACCAGCTTCGGATTTCACCATTTTAACCTGCACTCATCTGTGTGTGTGTGTGTGTGTATGTGTGTGTGTGTGTGTGTGTGTAGTTTGATGCAACTTCATCTGTTGCATCATCTCTGGAATTAGCACTACCATCGGGGTAAGAACTTTCCCATCACCATGAAGGAACTAACCTTTCCATGCCCCCCTTTTCCACTTGCACTCCTTTTCTCCTATCCCTATTTCCTGGTTGCCCTCTCTATAAATCTACCACTTCTAGAAAGTTCTATAAGTAGGATTATACTATAAAACCCTTTGAGATGTGCTTTTCCCCCCACTCAACATGATGCCCCTGAGATCTGTGTGAATTGTGTACATCACGGCTAGCCTCTGACTATTACTCCAGTCAACAGATGTTCAACCGCTCACCTGATGAAGGGTATCTGAGTTGTTTTCAGTTTTTTGCTATTGTGAATAGAGCTGCTGTGAACATCTATATACAGATTTGGGCATGAATGTAAGTTTTCATTTCTCTGGGGTAAACATTCAAGAGAGTAGTTGCTGGGTCAGATCACAGAGGCATATTTAGTTTGATACTAAAGATCTAAAGATCTTTCAAGATACCAAAGATACTGCCAAATTAGTTTTCAGAGATGTTGCACCATTGTACATTCTGACCAATGAGTGAAGATTCTAGTTGTTCTGTATTCTCACCAGCAAGCTCTGTGTTTCGTACACAGAATTATGAACTCTTAAGATTCTAGAAGATTAGAACTCTATGAGACTAGAACTATATTAGAATTATATGAGGTTGCGCAGTCCAGCCCACTGATTCTGCTCAGGAAGGATCCAGATGCGGAGGAGGGACCTGACCATCCCTTGTCCCTTCATCTCATTCTCCTATGACTCTTACCACCTTCCCTTGTGTCCCAGGCTCGGGCAGAGCTGCCTCCACTTTACGACATCTCTGGAAACTTGTAAAAGGTTGGGCAGGATCTGAGAGCCTTGTTCAAGCCCCAGGGGGATGTTTTGCCCAGGAAACTTGACCTTGTGCTTTGCTGCCATTGAAGAAACCAGGCTCCAGCTGCACTTTCCAAAGCTCACACGGCTCTCCATGCATTGTTTTCTTTCAGGAAATTACTTACAGCACCAAAGTTCAAATACAATCTGAAGTTAACAGTTCACAGTCCACTTTCCCAGGCTCACCTAACCCCCTGCCAGCAGTCATGTCGATACCCACTGCCTCTAGCTCAGCTACGTCCATTTATGGAGAGCCCACTGCGTGCCGGGCAAAGTGCGAGGCATTTTATGTCCCATGGCATCTGGTCTTCCTTCACCCCAAGTCTGCAAGGCTGGTGCAATGAGCCCCTTTCGACGGATGAGGAAAAATGGCTGGGGAAGTTATGATCAAACTCAAAAGTTTCAGAATACGAGACCAAGGTGTAGGTCGTTATTATACACAGCATGCATAAAATACTCTTTGGGATGACCGAAGCGGCCTTTCCCGTCGTTTTCTGAGCGTAAACGGGCAGTGCACCTCTCCCTGGGTTCCATGCCTGAAACTCGCAGAGCGGACACCAGGTGGCGCCAACGCCGAGCTTTTCCCTCCGCCCGGGGCCAACCTGAATTTTCACGGAAGTCCTCTGCTGATTCTATTGCCCCTGCGTGTTTCCAGGCCAACTATAGCATTTCTAGCACATTCAACTGTCTTTTCTTTAAATAGCAGACATCCTTGCTTCCTTAGAAATCAAATCAGTAAATATTAACATCTGCACATCTTTCTAAAAGGATTATTACACTTTACGGCAAAAAGCCAGGAAATGCAACATCTAGGTGGAACATAGAACCTTTCCACTACACATCAACTGTTTAAAATTGCTGGTTATCCTAACTTCAACTTTTCCATATATGGATATTCTTGAGAAACAGATAACTGTTCCAGACCCTTTCCGCATTTCGAATGCTTGAAAGCTATGAATTTCTCTGCAGTTCTCTGCGGAGACAGAGTTGAGACATATCCGCACTTCTGTTTACTACTGAGCTTGTTTGGGGATATTTTAAGAACCGAAGTCCTCTTGTTTTGCTGGCAATGCCCAACTGCTTATAATCTCCTGATTGTCCTGTTTCTTCCTGTGTGGATGAATTAGGTTCTGGTTCTTTGTTCTCCCGAACGAAAAGATGAACAGGGAAAGGCGAGTGTTTTTTACATGCCTCTGGTCCCAGCGCCCCCTTATTTCCCTCATTCGGATATTTCCTATTCAGGAATTCTCTCCCTAATTCTCTTTTCTTTGCAGTCGCAACCAGCTGCCCAACTCGTACTCGTTGTCTGGGAATTCTTTTCCAGTCTGCATCCGGGGGAATCTCCATCCCAGGCAACGTGCGACGGTTTGCGATCCCAGCTCTAAGTTTGAGCAGAAGTGAACTTGTGTTGAATTTTAGATTAAGATTTGACTTCAGTCCTTGAGGCAGGCTTCCTTCTCCACTGCGTTACTTGTTATTCATTCACTTGCTCAGCAAATGTGCCCCCAGTAAGCCTCGAGTCTCTCTGCCATCCCAGATCTCTGACAATGGGTCTTGACGTTCCACCTTTGCTGGGTTTTGATGCCAACGATTCGTGTCATATCCCTTCTAAGACTCGCAGTGCCAGACGCAGCATCTAGTCTGAACAGATGCCTCATTAATGGTTATTAAATGAAAAGAAAAAAAATGAATGTACCCCTCCCCCTCGAGGCTACTGCTTCTCTGTGGTTCCCAGAATGTCATTACTTTGGAAACTTACAAGCCCCTGCTTGGAGCCAAAGAGGGACATCACGATGTCATGCGGGGTCTCGGCTGTGATAGGGAGAGCAGTGTCCAGTAGTTTTCAGAACCTGCCTCCAATTCCAAATTCCTGGTTACCCTTCTGGGAATAAAATCTCCCCAAGTTTGTTTTCCGTAGGGTTTAGATTTAGATTTATGAGAAGCTAGTATTTAGAAGGAACCCATAACTCAAGAGCCGTCTTCATTTTGCACCAGACCTCAAAATTTCAGAAGAGGAGGTGGTGGTTGCAGGAGTGGGAGAAAGGAATTTGCCGGAGAGATTGTCCTCTATTCCCAAATAAGTTCTGTCTCTCTTTCCCAGCCAGACTCTCTATAAAAGGGAAAACTGGACGACAGGCAGTGGGAAAGGAGCGCGTCCTGGCAACTTGCTGCAAGCCTCGTACACCATGCTGTTTACAGATTCCAGCAGCCAGCCCCGGGATCCAAATGTAGACAACTCTGTTTATGTAACTAAAATAGATGCTTATACCGTGTGATTAAGGTGGCTCAGGGAGCTGGGCCACTGTGAGGCGACGTTTGCTGCCGCCCAGGCCAGAGGGGAGCACAGAACCCGGAGCCCTGGGACGCCGGTAGGCATGAGGTTGATTAGATCGGTTTTCTGGCCAGCGAGCTCCCAGGGTAGGCACACTGCAGGTGCACGGGAGAACCGGAGGAGTCACAACCCAGCGTCCTTTGTTGCTGTAGGTCACAGAGGATGGGCTTTTCATCCAGTCCCGCACCGTCCCCTCCCGGCTGCTCCTCTCCATGCACGGGGTTTGGAATGAGGTCCCGCTCCTGCCCCACCGGGAGAGGATTTGTTCCAACATGCGGTTACGCTGCCTGGGTCAATAAAGAGGCTCGAGTGTTCTAAGGTCGGTAGACGTGCAGCTCAGTGAAATGTTCCCTCCGCTCGCCACGCCCTTCACCTCACTGCACACCCCCCCCCCGCCCCCTGCTTGGTGACTGGAAGCCCTATTCTTCTAGAAACAGGGCAAGTTTTCCCTCTGGGCATTCCCCCACCTCTCCCTGGCTGGAAGTGGTCACGGCGCCCTCCTCTGGGCACTGAGGTCCCCCAACCCTGGGTCCATCCACTGGACTCCTGGGTGAGCTCCTGGGGGTCAAGGTCTGCGTCTTACCATCCTTATACTGGCCTTGGCCCCAGCATAGTGGCCGGTACGGGCAGTCAAGCTGGCCAATGGCTTGTCTTTTTGAGTCATGGGAAGACACGATCCGGGGGCCAGGGGATGAGAGAGCAGGAGCAGAGGGGTCACACGGGTGCTCATCACCGCATGGACTCCCTGAGACCCAGAGAAGGAGGATCGTGTTCACACGGCTTCCAGGCGGGGTGTGGCCATGCGTGCTGGGCTGCTCCTGGCTCTTCTTCTCCAGCCTCCTTGGTCTTCTCAGCTTTGGAAGGAGCCGTGTACCTTGGGGCCTTTTATACACTCTTTCTTCTCCAGAGACGTGCTTTCCTGCAGACCCAGGTTCATTGTCTGATTCATCCTCATCACCTCAAATGCCAAGGGAGTTGAGGACAACATCCTTGACAGCACCCCCACTCGGTCTAGATCAAGTTGCCTTCTTATGTGTTTGCCCCACACACCAGGTGCTGCTCTAACATCTGATGTGTACTCACCACCCTCCTGGGGGCAGAGATGGGTTTAACCCCTGGGACTCCAGCCGTGGCTCCCTGCCTCCCTTCCTAGCGTTACTATGACGGTACTCGATCACTGTGTAATTATTTGCTTACTGTCTCTTTTCCTTCTTGAGTCTGGAGATCAGGAATACCATCTTCTTCTCTGCTGTCTTCCCAATGTCCAGCCCAGTTACCTGGCTTCACAGAAGCAGATGAACTAATGAAGGGATGAATTAATTAATTAATCAACTGAAGGAGGCCTGGAAAAACTCAGGAGAGAGAGCCTGGAGCAGTCAGATTCAAGGTCACCTTGAGGCAGGCAAGAGCAAGCTAGACCTTGGTGGTGGCCCACCACCAAAGGAGCTTCCAGGGAACAAAGGGGTAACTATCTTCTGCCCCAATCAACGGGATCTTATAAGGCAACACATCTGAGGAGAAAAGGCAACAGAAAAACCCCACAGTTTTAAGCTGAGTGTCTTGTATTCTTTTTCTTTGGAAAAAAGCAACAGAAGGGTTCTTCACAGAGTCCTTAAGGGGGAAGCGGGTTGCCGGGGCAGGCAGCAGAAGGAAGAAAAGTTCTGGACCGTCCACATCTCTGATCCCAGATAGAGTCGGGGAGAAGGAGGCCCTACTAAAGTCACATTTGGATGCCAGGCTCCCGGGGCAAGGGAGGGCACAGTGGCTGCCAGGCCCAGCACGGGCACACACAGGGGGTATTCACAGCCCAGGGCCCCCGCCGNCCCACCCCCCGGCAGCAAATAGAACTCTCTGTCTCGGTTCCTGAGTCAAGCCTGCACAGAATTAACTGTAATAATTGGCAGGTGTGCTGCTGGCTTCTGGGTTTCAATTCACCAGGGGCTCATGAAAACTGGATGTTCTGCCGCAGCCAGTATTTAGCTTGGGCTCCGAGAAGCTTCAGCTTTCCATGACGAGAGACGAAGTGTGTGGCTGCAGCTGCCCTGGGCCAACGAGAGTTCCAGAACAGCCTTGGAGAAAGAGGCCCCTCTGGCCAGCAATCCAGTTCACTCCTTGGGGAGAGGGGAGGAAATAGCCCTTGACCTGCTGCCCTTCTCAGGAGCACAAAATAATGGAGAAGAAAAGAGTCTTTCTGGGAGTTGCTTTTTTTTATTATTATTTTTTTTTTTCGCCAGTGATCATCACCTCCAGAAATTTTCTAGGGGCATGAATGCCTTAGACTTCTTTCTTTGAATACCTAGGGTGGTAAGGATGCTTCTCACAACCCACAGCTGAGCCACCATGCCACAGGAGCCGGCCACCTCCATGGCCACGTGCCCATGGCAGACCTCACTAATCAAGAGCGGTCATCTTTTCTACTGAGTCTGAGACAGGAGCTCAGAATCCTTCTCAGCCCTGCACCCCAGAAAGCCATGACAGTGAAGAGGCATAGGCATGAGGGATGAAGAGTATTTACCACTTCTATTTTAGTAACTCAGAAGAGGCCAAAGTTAGAATCTCATCAGCGAGCTTTTTTGCAAGAACAGGAGTCAAGGAACGTCCTACCACAGACTGTGGCTTTGATGCCAGTTACTGGCCAGAGAATTCTTATCGCTGCCCTCCAAAGAGCCAACTCTGATGATGATCCTCACAAAGGGGAACACTGTGTGGGATTTCACTGGGGATCCAGGCATATGGCGGCCCAGGGCTGGGAAGGCCAATGCCAAGGGCACACCCCTTCTGCTTATCATACCCACACTCGAAGCCTGTCCTTCGACTGGAGTTCTGGAAACCAGTCTGTTATGTCAGGGACAGAGCTGGCCACCATCCTGAAGTCCTTTCAGGGGACAGATGCTCATGCACGGTGGCCCCCTGCCATGTGTCACCCCGCCACTCTTTCTCAGCAAGCTTGCTTAGGCCCTTTTTTGTAGGAACTAATGTGTAGTGCTGGAGAAGGAGGACTCCAGCCTTCAGGGCTGGGAGACACTAAAGAAGCAGCATCCCTTGGGTTGGGCCCACATTCTCCGTGGAGGAGGCCCTCTGTTCACAATCCAAGGAACACCATCTACTCCTTCAAGGATGATTGTTCTTGTGACCTTGGACTTCCTTCCAATAGGCTTTGGGAAGGTGTCTCCTTCCAGATGTCCTTTCCCACCCCTGTTTTACCTTGCATCAGAGACCAAGGCCTGAACAGGACCTCCTGCTGCTCAGCACAATGACATGGGGAAGATCTTCCTCTTCTATCACAAGTTGGTGCCGTGTTCCGAGCTCTTAGCTAATGTCCTAAGGAAGAGGGAGGACTTAGCAGCCCTTGCTCTTTCTTACCTTGCTGCTTGGGTTCCTGAGTCACAGTCCCTGGGATTTGGGCAGTCCATTATTTCTGTAGGTCTGTGTCCTACCCTGTAAACAGGAATAGTGACACCACCTCCTAGGATTACTATGAGGACCAAATGAGAGAGTCTACACCAAGTACTAGCATGCAGTACACAGCGGGTACAAGCTTGAATATGGGGTCAATATTCCAGCTAGCTATAACACCTCTCCTATGAATTTTTAAAAGTTGTAAAATACACACAATACAAAGTTTACTATTTTGAAGCATAGAATTCAGTGGCATTAAGTATCTTTACAATGTGCAACCATCACCATGATCTCATCCCAGAACTTTCCACAACCCCAAATGGAAACCCTATACCCACTAAGCAGTCCCTCTGCTTTTCTCCCTCCCTACCAGCCCCTGACAACCATGAATCTGCTTTCTGTGTCTGTGGATTTGCCTAGTCTGGACATTTCAAATAAATAGAATCTTGCAATATGTGGTCTTTTGTGTCTGGTTTCTTCCACTTAGCGTCATGTTTTCAAGGTTCATCCATGTTGGAACATATATCAGTACTTCGTTCCTTTTTATGGCTAAATAATACTCCACAGTATGGAGAGACCATATTTTATTGATCTATTCATCTGTCAAACAGTTGGGTTCTTTCAATTTTTGGCTATTGTCAAAAATGTGCTATGAATACTTGTGAGCAACTATGTGTTTGAACACCTGTTCTCAGTTTTGGGGAGTATACACCTAGGAGTGGAACTATTGGGTCAGATGGACATTTTGTGTTTAACTTATTGAGAAATCGCAAACACTTTTCCACAGTGGCTCTTCCATTTTACATTCCCATCAGCCACGTATGGGGGTTCTAATTTTTCCACAGCCTCAACAACACTTGCTGTTTCCCCCTCCTTTATTTTTTATTTTTTTTTAATCTGGTCATCCTAACCCTCTTACACTGTTGGTAGGAGTGCAAACTGGTACAACCACTCTGGAAAACAGTATGGAAGTTCCTCAAAAAGTTGAACATAGAGCTACCCTACAACTCATCAACTGCGTTACTAGGTATTTACCCTGAGGATACAAATGTGGTGATCCGAATGGGTACCTGCACCCCAATGTTTATAGCAGCAGTGTCCACAATTGACAAACTATGGGAAGAGCCCAGATGTCTACCGACAGATGAATGGATAAAGAAGATGTGGTTTCTGTATATATATATACAATGGAATATTACTCAGCCATCGAAAGATGAAATCTTGGGGCACCAGGGTGGCTCAGTCATTAAACGTCTGTCTTCTGCTCAGGTCATGATCCCAGGATCCTGGGATTGAGCCCCACATCGGGCTCCCTGCTAGGCAGGAAGCCTGCTTCTCCCTCTCCCACTCCCCCTGCTTGTATTCTCTCTCTCGCTGTGTCTCTCTCTGTCAAATAAATAAATAAATACTTTTAAAAAAATGAAATCTTCCCATTTGCAATGACGTGGTTGGAACTAGAGGGTATCATGCAAAGTGAAATAAGTCAATCAGGGAAAGATAATTATCACATGATCTCATACATGTGTGGAATTTAAAAAATAAAACAGAGGATCATAGGGGAAGAGAGGAAAAAAATAAAACAAGATGAAATCAGAGAGGAAGACAAACCATAGGAGACTCTTACTCATAGGAAGCAAACTGAGGGTTGCTGGAGTAGAAGGGGTGGGGGAAGGGGTAGCTGGGGGAGGGACATTAAGGATAGCATGGGATGGAATGAGCACTGGGTGTTATATAAGACTGATAAATCACTGCACTCTATCTCTGAAACTAATAATACACTATATGTTAATTAATTTAATTTAAATTTTAAAAATATGTTAAAAAATCTGGCCATCCTAGCGGGTTTGAAGTGGTATCTCATTGTGGGTTTGATTTGCATTTCTCTGATGACTAATGACATTGGGAATCTTTGTTGGCCATTTGTGTATCTTCTTTGGAGAAATGTCTATTCAAGTCCTTTACTCATTTTTTTATTGGATTGTTTGTCTTCTTGTGGTTTCACCTGTAAATTTTAGGTCATCTTCTAACCAATGGGGTCAGAAACAAGAATCAAAAGTCATGAAAGTGTGTGTGTGTGTGTGTGTGTGTGTGTGTGTGTATTTCCATACTCCCTGTATAACCTGGATAAGCAGGGAATAAAGTTCGTTCCTTTATGTTGTCTGGAACTTACTTGTCTTCCTTCTGGTCTTTACTGCTCTGATCTGCTTTATTAACTAGATCCTAAATTTAAACGGCATTCCCAATTATACTCAGTCTTTCTCGAAGAAAAAGAAAACAAAATAAACCTAAATTCTAAGTCTCTGAGATTTCTCTTCCCTGGCCCCAAGGTGGTTATGGCCTCTGAGAATATAGGGTGTGGTGGTTTTGTAACCTCAAGGCAGAGGGGACATCTCAGCATTTTTGGTGTGATGACTTCGGCCTTCTCTGGACTTCTAGGCCATATCCCTTGTCTGCTGGCTGAGCTCACACACTGGACATGGTGGCCAAAGGCTGTGGCCATGTGGTCGGTCTCCTTGGCTCCATCATAGACCACCTGCTCCTGGTGACTGGCCTCCCCTTTGAGGTCTGGCTGTAACTCCCCCAGGGGCCTTCCTCTCAGAGATCCCACCTTTCCCAGCCAGAGCTTTGGCTCCTCCTGAGTCTCACCTTCATCATAGACAGGTAAACAAAGGACAGCTCAGGAAAGTTATGGCCTCAGGCCTTCCCCAAACTACCCAGCACCACCATGTTTGCATGGATGGGCTGCCCCCCAGGGAAGCTGCAGGATCCTCCTGGAGGCCCCAAGAGGGAACAGGTGGGGTGACAGCCTCCTGGTGGCTCACAGGAAGGAGAATTCAGGATGTGGCAATCAAATAGATCCTAGAAGGTTAGGGAGGTGTCTTGGGGTGGGAACTCTGCCCTCTGAGTCTCTTTCACTCCTCAGAGCACCTCACAGTATTAGACAAAGAAGAGATGCTCAAGCCACCAGCTGCTTGAGTTGACTGTGACAGATGAAAGCCTTGGGAGTTTTAAGGAACAGCTCAGTAGCTATTTATTTTTGAATTAGAGGAGACATTCAAATGGCCATCCAAGCCCATCTCCATCATTGACCACGGACTCCCCTAACTTACTGCCCACAGAATAACAAAGGTACAAACTCTATATTTATTTCCCTTCCCTGCCAGTCTTCCAGGTCAGAAGAAGGAATATTCCACTCCTCTTGGAAGCTAATTCTCCTACTTGTGCTCATAATTCCCAACCCTCCATCTTCTTTAATATCCAGGCCTTAATCCTAGGAGCTCAAAGAGAGGATGCCCTTCTCAGATCTACAGAGCAGTGGTTGACCATTTGGTTTACTGCTGACTCCTAAAAGCAGAAACTGCTGAACCTTCCATTATCTGCTTCTTCTGCCCCTGCTTGCTAAATGTACTTATCCTGATCTGCCTGCCAGTGGACTACAAAATCAGGAACGTTTAAGGGTCCGTGATGAGAGGGAGAAAGATTGAACCTCCAGACCAAGAGACCCCTGTTGGAGCAGGACTGGAAAAAGGGGCTTGAAAAAACAAGTAGTGAGAATGCTCAAGAGGACACAGAGTCTAAGAACAGGACTTCTAGGAACTAAAAGAAAATTATTTTTTATTTTAAAAACTTGGAAATAAACTGAAAGAAGGATGATTGCTGCTTATCAGTGCCTTAAAGATCTAGGGGATCAAGTAGAAGAAAAGTTCATAATATGTAAACAAAATTTGGAAAACAGGAGGAAACAGTAAGAGATTTAGAGGACAAAACAGGAGATATGGTGTTCAAATAATAGAAGTTCCAGAAGGAGAGAGAGAGAGAGAGAGCTAAGAATAAGTGGAGAAGTAATATTTAAACAAATAGCAGAAGAAAATTCCCATGGTCTGATATGAGATTTAACACTGTAGATTGAAAGGCCCAAGTCCTAGACAGGGTTATTTTTTTTTTTAAAGATACACACCTAAATATAACTTGGTGAAATCTTAGAATTCCAACAACCAAAAAATAAGTTGCTTACCAAGATGAGAGAAGATGAAGAGATATGAAGGGAGATATAACTTTTCTTCCTATATCTTTGCATTGTTTCACTAGTAAAAATGAGCACTCATTACATTCAAATTAACAAAGAAAAATATTTTAATGGGTTTCTAATGATTCTCATTTTTCTATGGACCCTCTTGACCCAGTGTCTCAAGACATGAATGACTTTGGACGCAATGCCTAATTGTCCTATTTTTCTGATTCTGCCTCTCACATCTGGCTCCTGGCCAGCCTGAGCTCTTTCAGACCAACAACCAACTTCTTGTGCCTTTATTTGGAGCCTGGAACTGTGCTTGACATTGATATTCAAAGATGGAGAAGCATGGTTCCCATACTCAAGAAGCCTAAGTTGAGAGTGAGCTGAATTTGTTCATTGGGGGAGGCATCTGTGCCTTTGCTCTTGCCTGATTATCTGGATAAGTGGTGGCATGTAAAAGATCATGCAGATTTCTTCCATCATCCTGCCTAGGATCTCCTCCTGACAAAGGAAGGTGGCCGGGACACTATAGTCCTGTGGTTTCCATGACAACCTCAGGATGGCATTAACTGTGACACAGCTGTGGTTCTTCTGAGACAAGATGGGTGACTTGGCCTTTCCCTACCCATCCCAGCTCCTTTTCCTTCTCCCTGCACCTACCTTCCACATCATTCCAGTCACAATGTATGTTGGGATTCCATTATTTCAGGAACACATTCTATTTTGAAAGTCGACTCACACCCTGGGTTTGCTTTCCAAAGGCAATGAAAAACAGCCCCCAAAGGAAGGCTACCTGAAGCAGTGTCACGCAGGGGGGACAAGGGACTGGTTGAAGTTAAGAAACAAAAAGAATTAAATAGGAGGGCTCTTCCCTTCTTCTCTGGGGGCAAGATAGAAATATAGAAAGCTTAAGGGAAGCTAGCAGGAGAAACGGCAGGGAGGACTGTAGAGGTAGCCTCTATAGGAAGAACTATGGAGGGCCACCACCCAGGAGACTGACCTGCAGTGGCAGGATCTGCCAGGGGCAGCTCAAGAGGGTTGTAAATGATACCCAATGAGACAGGAACACCACCACATAGGACAAAGTAGGGTTCCCAATCACCGCATGCATCAATAGAGCTAATGCATTTGCATACCTGGGGGTACCTGGCTATGTAAAGGAGTACAGCTTCCCAGGTGTTTAGTGACTCCATGTAACACCAGATGCATCTTTAGCACAGTTAGGTAATAACTCACATTCCCCGCTTGTTTGCCATCAGCCCTCTCCTCCTCACAATTCCAAAGCCTGCCTCTCTGATTCTCCCTCCACCTATCTGGTCAGAAACTGACCAAAGCCCAGGGCTTGGGACTCCTCCTCATCCCAAAGCTTCTTCTCAATCCCAAAGGCCAAGAAAGAGGACCGTGGTCACCCCTCCTTCCTTCTCCCTGAGACATGCAGCTTAGCTGGAGCAAAGACCCCAGAGGCCCAAATGAGGAAATGTCAAGGCATCCCAGGGCAGCTCAAGGCCACGTTGCCAACCCTGGCCAAGGTCCGAGCCAAAGGACATAAAGAAACAGGCTTTCTGTGGAGAGTATCTTCAAGGATTTGCACTCCTGCTCAGTTGACAAAAGCCCCAAAGTGTTGGCCCAGGGAGGGAGTGCCAGCTTTATGTTTAGTCTGGCGGTGATCTCACAGGCCCACAAGGATCAGCAAGCTGCAAGTGTGGGTTTCAAGGCCCCTGAGTGCCCATATTTATCTTCAGGCTCAGATCCAATAGCTCAGAAATGTGTCCGTTTCAAAATAATAATTACAATAGTCTGTCTTCAGTAAGACGCAGACTTTGGAATCCATGTCAAAGTACAGTGGGACAAAACAGCCTAAGAGAACGTGATTTGGGTGCATGACGAATGGAATTTAATGTAAGAATTCTCAGAATTCACGTGAGCCTCACACACCTCAACAAGAAAAGTATGTGAAGACATTATAATTGGAAGAGATAATTAGGGGGACAGACCGGAGCATAACGTTTTTGCAAAATTGGGTGTTTCAGCTGGTTCTGGTCATTGGACAATGGAAAGACCAGCATTTGGATATTCAATTACCTCCTGAAGCTGAGGACCAGTTGAATATATTTGGTTCCGGAAATGTCCCAATGAAGCAAGAGAAAAATGGAACAAAAGGCTTTGGCAGGGACCAAGCCATTCTCACAGCTGCAGAAATGGAAGACAAATCCCAGAACACCCTCCACCCCACCCCAGGCCCAGCCCCCACATGGCCTTAGAGGAGCGCATGAGGCAGAGAGCCTCGCCATAGCTTGGCTCACCACAGTACAAGCCCCCCAGGAAGACTTCCTCTGTTGGCCCACCCAACCCCTAGGACACACCATCTCTGTCTCCCTAAGAATGAGAAATACTGAAATGACCTCTCTGACTGTTGGCACCCCGCACCCAGGCACCCAGGCCCTTACCAGTTGGCCTCCCTGCCTCCTTAGAGAAAAATGCCAACTTCCCAACCACACACTGACATTCCTGGCAGAAAGAGCCTTATTATTCCACCTGAACCAACGAGAAACAAAGCCAGTCCAGAAATTTGCCTATTGGGAGTGCAGAGCTTTGAATGCCATCAGTCATGTGGAAAATGTTGAGCCGAGCCTGGCAGAATCCTCCAAGGCCTTCATGCAAACAACAAAAGGCTGCTGAGAGCGTTCCGGCCCGCGTGGAGGAGGAATCGCTAATCACAAAAGCAGGCCCTAGCCTCCTCCAATGGTCCTAATGAGGACCAGGTGACCACCGATGAATGCGACCACACTGCGTTTGCGTTTGTCAAATCTGACATTACCGCAAGCCTGGAATGAATGAGCCTACAAACAAGAAAATCTATCTGTCCGGGAGCTGGAAAGGATAGGATGTGGAAAAGGCGGGGGGTGTCATCAATTACTTGTGGTTCTCGGAAAGCCAAGAATTATGCTTGGAAGTACAACTTCTGAGCATCTGGAGAAGTCTTTGGTCAGCATCCTAAGTCTTCTGGATAATATCAAAATCATTCCGACCGTCCAAGCGAGGCCAGATGGAGGCAATATTGTGTAGTGTGCAAACTTGTCTTGGGCCCCTCTCTGCCCTCCCCCTGCTTCTTGCCCATCTTCCTTGGCGTGTGGGCGAGGCACACCCCCTCTACCACCACCACCGCCACCACCAAGAACAGCTTAGGGTCTCCTCTCCTCACCTGCCAAAATCTGCTCCCAAGAAAGGATCAGATACAACTACTTTTGTACTAATCACAGGATAAGTATTAATGTATTTACACTGTAACAGGAGTAAATGCCTTCAGATAAAGGGTCACAATTCTCACTGTGCAAACTGAGGAATTAGCTGAGAGCAGCAGGAGGCAGGGGTCCCAGGGACAAAGCCAATGAGGCTTTGGAGAAGGGAGGAGTGACACTCACTCGGCTCTGCCCTTCACGACTTGTGGGGCCTTAGACACTGGCCTCTGTCTCTTGGTCTCAGTTTCCTTCTCTCTAAAAGGAAGGGTGTGGCTGTGCTCGCTTCAGCAGCACACACACTAAAATCGGAGTGATGCAGAGAAGACTAGCATGGTCCCCATGCGCAAGGAGGGACAGGACTTTGGGCACTTGAACCTTCCTTCCTTCGATCTTGACCAGTTCGTGGACAGCCAGGCAGCGGGAGATTTTTGTGAGCCCCTGGGAAGTAGTGAACAATGATTATGGAGAGGGGGAGAGCCAATAGGAGGTGCTACAGCATCTCTGTGGAACATTCCAGAAAGATGGCCCATGGGGTCTGCTGGGCCCGAGGGACAGAGCACAAGGGAGAACTCTCATGGGGCCCATGGGAGCATTTGGGGGTCCTACTGATGGTGTGATGGGACTTGGGCTGGGGATGCTCCCATGTCCCCGGGGGGGGCCCTGACCCAGGTGCCCCTGGATTTTACTCCCCTGCAGGGGTTCTGCTCACACTGTGGCTTAGACAAATGGCTCATCTCTGCCAGGGTAAAAATTCTACTGTCTGAAAGACCCTGCCACCATCATCATGCTTCCCTTTCCTCCCTCACAGCCAGAGCTCATCTCCCTCGTCTTCCTCCGTCTCTGCGCATCACCCAGACAGGCACCCCAAAGCGCCCCAGAAACCCTGCCGACCTGATTGGAGTAGAAGACCGGGCCACAAATGACCATTCCTCATTATTCACAAACGTTGTAGGGTTTTTTATTTTTATCTTTTCTTTTTTTTATGAGAGGTATTTGGGTGTCTGGGCAAGGGGTTTTTAAATAACTTTTTACAGCTCATGAAGAATTTTAAAATATCCTTTAAAACAAAAGGCCTCTTTGAAGCTGGGTGTGCAGAGCAGGGACACAATGGACGCCCTGTTTACTTGCTACAAATTGTTTACTTTGCTACAAATCGAATGCAGAAAGAGAGAGGGCTTTTTGTGCCTAAGGTTGCATACATGACAGCCTCGAAAAGAATTCAAGTAACTTTAGCCCCATTCCACACACTCCACCTCAACTATGTGCTATGGAATGATGTTGTGTTTGGAGCAGCTTGCCATCGATTGGATTTGGCCCTGGAGTGGGGGGGGGTGGCTGGGTCTCTTATTACAACTCAGTATTTTAGACCCTAGGGTGAAGGAAATGAATTCAGCAGCTCAGTATTTTTGATCTGTAGAGAAGACTCGAGATTTCACTGGAGATGGAAGGGAGGGCGTGCAGGGAAGAGGGATGGAGAGGCTCCCTCTCCCCTCGCAGGTTCTTCTGGGGAGATACTCCTCACCCTCTGACCTCCCCCCATGCCCCGCCCTCCGGGGTCTGACATGAATGAGAATAGACCTTCCCTGCTTCTGGGGTGGGAGGGTCCAAGAGACTCTACAACCATGCCAATCTCTTCCTTTCCGGTACTTCACCCTACTTGGTGTCTGCTTCGGGCAACACTGTGTCTCCCCCCTCCCAAGTTCATGCATGGAAGCCTTAACCCCCAGTATCTCAGAATGTACTTGGCAATGGGGCTTTTAAAGAGAAGACGAAGTCAAAATGCTACCCTAATCCTATCTGACGGGTGTCCTCATAAGATGAGGAAATGTGTGGACACACGCAGAGACACCAGGCTGCCTGTGCACAAAGGAAGGTCCGCGTGCGGACACAGTGGAGGATGGCTCCTACAAGCCAAGGAGAGAAGTCTCAGAAGAAACCAACCCTGCCAGCACCTTGATCTTGGACGTCTAGCCTCCAGAACTGTGTGAAATGCATTCTGATGTCTAAGCCACCCGATCTGTGGTAGTCTGTATGGAACCTTAGTAATTTAATACAGGAATATTTAATAAAAGGAAAAAGCCCCTGGAGCCTTCTCCAACTTTTGTTCCTCGTCTTGCTGGACTCTTGTAGGAGTTAGGTCTGTAGAGGACAAGGCACCTGGGGACATTTGCTACATAATTGCAAATGTTAACATTGTTATTACTTTGAGAGACCAATCAGTGTTTCTATGTCCTTCCTAGAAGCTCTATTGATTTGATGATTTACTACCAAAGAATTTAGTTTTGTTGGCAACCCTGGAGATCTCCTCCTCATTGTGTACTTCCAGGGGGTCCAATTACGGTGTTTGTTGCCCCTACACCGATGCCTTCTTCATGACTTTACCTTCTCACCGATTTCACGGAAAGTCAGTATTTCACAGTAACCATCGACAACACAAAGGTTTGTTGAAGGCCCTTATAAATTGTATCCTCAAAGCTATTCACCTTCATGTCAAACTCTAAGAAGTTAGTCAGGTGTGATTTTGCCCTGATATAATCTGTCTTCTTTCCCAAAGAAATACTTTTTTTTAAAGTATTGGTGATTCTGTCTTCTCTCCTACCTGTGCTTTGTGACATGCCGGGGAGGGAAGGATAGCACACTGAACTTTCTGTGATGCGGTAGGGGGCTTCCAGGGACACTGTGACCACAGGTAATGACAGATTACATTCTTCACCAACAGTCTTGGCCGTTGATCTACATTTTGCTTGTCTGTCTTGGGAAATACTGGACTTTGACCACCTCTGACTTTAAACCTCCGGTCTGATACTTTGGAATCTCCCTCAGAGTTCTCCCACCCAACACTAGCATGGATCCCGGCCACACACCACTTCTCTCCCTTAATATCTCTACATGAAAAGACCCTCTTAGCCCTCAATGTCTGATGGCCGCAGAGTCTCTGTGGCTCCAGCTTTTGGACGAATCTTTCTGTAAACGCTCTAGCCCTGCAAAGTTAGCTCACCACGGGAGCTATTTCAGCTTTCCCCTCTCTGTCTAAGTGAGATGGGCACAACAACATCAAAAAATTGGTCAACGGTGCCTGCAGAGATAAATGTACATTATCATGTTTAATTAATGTTTTTCAATGGTTACGAGATGTTCTCACTCCTGACTGATGGCTTCACCCTCAGGAGTATAGAGAAGGTGATGGCCATAGAAAGAGAGTTGTCTTCATTGATAGCAGCCTTCATTGATAGCAGCTCTGCGTCTTCGAGAACTACCTCCCTCCAGATCCGATGTCTCTTCCTTCCCACTGGGTCATCAGGGAAGCAGCATGTGCCCCTCTGCCCGGGTCCCGTTCTCCACCTAAACTCCTGTCTAGTGTCTGTCCTCACCTCCAAGGACCTTCCCATCACCCCTTGCTCGGCCTTTCGCTCCCCACACACCGGCTCCCTGCTGACATTACAAAACCATCTTCTCCTGAGCCCCAGGCTCCCCCAGCGGGCCATTTCTCACAGCCAACATTCTTTTTTAAGAACTTAATTTTTCGATTTGTATTCAGATAGAATTGACGTGTCACCTTGTGTAAGTCTGAGGTATACAGCGTGCATGACTGATACGTTTATATATTGCAGTAGGATCACCACCAGAGCATTAGCTAGCGCTTCTCTCATGTCAGAGAAGTACCATTTCCCTTTGTGGTGAGAACAGGTAAATATCTCGTCTCTTGGCGATTGAACTTCACTACACAGTATTGCTAACTATGGTCTCGATGCTGTGCATTAGGTTTCCGGGACGTTTTTTATCTGCCACTTGCAAGGTCATACCCTGCGATAACATTTCCCAGATCCATTCCCCACTGTCCCCCAGTCCGACCCCAGCCCCCGGTAACCACCCTTCTTCTCTCTGTTGTTACAAGTTCCGCTACTTTTTGAATCCGTCTATAAGTGAGATCCCGCAGTTTATGTCTGGAGCTAGAACTCAGCCACGAGGGGTCTGGCTCCACAGAACTTATCCTGCCTCATGTCTGACTCTTTTTCCTCTTACTCTCTGTGTCCACTCAGCTGCATGGCCCTTGGACAAAGAAGACTCCCCAACACAAGGCAACCCTGGACCAGCAGGGCCATCCTCCTCCAGGGAGCTCTGAGCAGTCTGGAGAAGACCTTGACATTGGCGGCTGACCCCTTACTCTCCCTCCTAGATTCGGGTCCATCCCTACTTCTGCCCCACACCCCCCCAATCCAAACCAGCTCTGCTGCACCCACTTTTCCTGTTGAGTTGCCACCATGGGGGAGGAATCCAATTTTGTCCCCAAAACGCAGAAAAGAGGAGCAGTTATGCCATACACTTCGAGTGGACTGGCCAGTGTCAGTTCTGGTCGCTCCACTTATTCGCTGTGTGGCCTGGGACAAGTTACTGAACCTCTCTGTCCCTGGGACTCCACGTCTGTAAAATGGGAATGATGATAGCACATCCCACTGGAGGAGATTGTGAAGATGAAGCAACACGGTACGAACACTGAACAAGCATTTGCTCTCGTTGTTTGCACTAATGGTCCCAAGGAAATATGCCTTCTTTTAGAGGTAATATTTTGGTGGGGGTTTCTTCAAGAGGGAAAACATTCAAAGAGCTGAAGAAATACACCTCTCACTGTAGAATTTCAGGCACCCTGGAAGGCCAAGTGTCCTTCCTTGCACACCCCACCCCCACTAAATCATATCACCCACATGCTCTGACTATGCTCACAGCACAAATAATAACCACCAAACCGGTTTGCACAAAGGGGTCAATCGCCTCTCACCAACACTGACTCAAAGTTTGCATTTGTTTGATGGGTGCAGTGGAGGTGTCTGTGTTGCTTAAAAGAGCTCCGTGGAGGACTCACCTCTGCAGGGGTGACCATAACCCCAGAAGGCAACGAGGGAGGGGTGGATCCCAGCCCCCAGCTAGCTTTCTTGGCCTTGCATGAATTCTATCTACAGAGTGGGGAGCTGGGCGGAGGGGGCTGTGCAGAGGGAGAGTGAACAGCTCTGGAGCTCTTCCCACCCAGTTTTTCTGCTGTGCACAGTTGGACCTGTTACTGGTCCCGATCACGACGCCTTGTTTATTGATTCCACGGGCTCAGGACCAGAGCATGACAAATATCACTTTTCCACTGGGGCTAAAGTCACAAGGCCAAAAGACTGAGGCAGTCATCCAGAAAACAAAATTGTTTTTGTCTGAATGTGCCATTGGAGATACTCTGAAAAACAGGCTTTTCAGGTGATTACGGAACTTAAGCAAAGCCAGGCTCTTGGTCGAATTATCTGCCTAATTGCCCTCATTCTCCAGTGTGTCCATGCAGATGCGACCTCGCAAATCTCCAGCGTCTCTAAGGGAGCATCCGAAGTCAGGCAATGATTGTAACGATGCCATTTTAATAAAGGAAGAACTAGGCTCCGCCGAGCATTCAGCTGCAGCAACAGCCTCGTGTGTAAGGACTTGTGCTTCAGGACTTCCTTTGGCAGAGGTCTGATGGATGTTTTTATTGCTGGTTGTCCACAATAATCCTGGAAGCTGTAGTTCCCGCCTTGAGGATCATCTTGGTCCTTGAACGAGCCTGTCATCTGGGATGTCTTTCCCTGCTGGGAGATCCCATGTTCCCCTATTGCTGGGAGTTTCCACGGCAGGCGCTTCCTGAGGTCAGCCATCAGCACTGTATGACCAAACTGGTGGCCGTCTTGCAAAGTCTGTGTACTTCCTCTGACACACCTTTCCAGTCCCTGCCTTTGGATAGCTGGGCAGAGTTAGCCACCCCTGCGGCCTCCAGACTATCCAAGTACATGACCAACCCTACTGAGGCGCCGCTGGGACCCCAGCAGGGAAACAAGTGGCCTGGCAAGATAGGATCATTCAAGCAGGGGATGATCAGAAAGGTGTGAGCTGACAGAGAGGCATCTCAAGGGGTGGTGCAGGAAGGCAGCATTGGAGGGCAGCACCCTCCATCCACCTGCCCGAAGGAGGGAAGGAGCCTCGGTCCCTAGAACATGGAACACGAAGGTCAGGTGGAGCAGGCCAGCTCCAGAAGAGCTATGAGCAACACAGCCTGCCAAGACCACTTTACAGTGAAGGGCCAGGGAAGTCAGACCAGATGCCACCCCACTGCCGGCCTCTGATCTTAGGTCGAGCACCCTGCTAGTTGAACCCAACCGGAAGGCAGAGTGTCTTCCATCCCATCCATGATCCCACATACGTCAGGCCCTCAGAGCAGACAGCACGGGGGGAGGGTGTGGAGGGTGGATGCAGCAAAGTGTAGAGAGAGATTTTGCAAACATAAAAATCAAAATTCCATCATAAAAAAAGGAACCCAGCTTGGAAACTTGGAATTGAATTTCTTTGGGTGTTATAACCATGCCCTGCATCTCAACAAGGGTGAGTTGGTATAGAACCTAGAACCTGTTGGTTTGACTGGGCTGAGAGGATACCTTGACTTTGGTACAGAGAAATTACTACCTTGTGTAGTCACTGAAACCTCGGGAATGGTTCAAAATAAAAATAAGTAGAAAAATAACAAAGAAACAACGAGCTCCATGATACTAGTACATTTATCCTTGTTTTAAGTGTAACAGAGTGTCATTA
This sequence comes from Ailurus styani, assembly GCA_002007465.1. Classification (NCBI taxonomy): domain Eukaryota; kingdom Metazoa; phylum Chordata; class Mammalia; order Carnivora; family Ailuridae; genus Ailurus; species Ailurus styani. The sequence continues at coordinate 3,108,521 of LNAC01000045.1, read as the reverse complement.
TCATTGTGATAATACACAAATCTTTTGAAGTGTGCAAAAGAAGTCAGTATAGTCAACTTGTCATTTTTAATTGGATTATTAGGCAAATTTGATTAAAGAAGTTTGTAATCAATGTTTAAGTATCAGGAAATGTTTTCATTTGGAAATTCTTAAGTTTTACATTATTCATTGGGTAAGTGGTGTTCAGATTTTTAGGAGAACAATATTTAATAAGCTTATGAGATTAATAATTTGTGTATTAGATTAAGCACACATAGTATTGAGTGTTTCTCTTTATGCTCAAAGCCATTGGATGTTCACGAGGCCGTTCTCACATGACTATGGACCTCATCACATAAGGTCCAACTCGAGTCCCTTCATGTCTGTGACGCGTTCATTGATTCTTCCAGGGATTTCTCATCTCCTGATTCTTTAGCTATTACACCCTCTTTTTGGTCTCTGATGTGTAACCTAGTTCTTGCCCTGTTATTATTTGGGGTATGTATGACTTGACTCCCCAACTAAACTGTAACTTCTGGGAAACAAATGCTTCCCCAGAAGCAATCTTCATCATTTATTTTCCTTTTTCCATTTCTCCAAGCCCAGTGCTGGACACATATTAGGTATTTGGTTGGTTGTTTTTAGACATGTGTGGAATGATGCTATTACACTACAGATACCACAGTAAACAAAATTAAAGTGTTTTGTCAAGGAAGGAGTTAATATAGAGACGCAGACATGGCCGGCTTGAGTATTTAATCATGAGAATGTTTTATTGGTACTTCCATAACTTTCATAAAAATATTTTCTCCATTCTAGTGTGGTCTCTGTATCCTTTCCCCACATCACCATCACCATGATGCACAAACACCCACTCAGAACCATGGATTTTTTTTAGGTTCTGGGGTTCTCTAAAGGTGTAAGGCACAACTTCTTCTTTTGAGGAGGCTCAAACCTTGTTAACAGAATTTATCTATTAAGAAAATGTCTGATGAATATCTACTATGTGTCCGGCCCTGTGCTAGGTCCTGGGAATACAGCTGTGAAAGAGGCAGGGTCCTTGTCCCCTTAGAAGGTCATGATCTAGTCAGTATCTCACAAAATAATACCAAGCAGTCCATGTTCAGTGAGATGTGGGTGATGATAAGAGCTCTAGGACTTGAGAAGGAAGCCACTGCAGACTGACAAAGTAGTTGGGAAAGTTCCACAAAATAGGTGTCAATGTGGTGGGGTAGACTTATGTGGATCAAGTGGGGATGGAGGCAGGAGATGTCCTCTTTCTCTATGGGGGTGAACAAGGTAATAAGTGAGGTAGAAGTGGATTTCCATTTTGGCCATGCTACATGGGAGGCACCATCACCTCAGGGGAACTGCTGAGAGTGAAACTCCTCAGAAGTGATAGGAGCACACCAGAGCTGACTGAGAGCCATCTTGGAAAGGATGTCAGGAAGTCAAGTCCCTGTCAAGGGTTGGGAGTAGATCCATGGGGAGCACAAGGACAGGGTGATGTGGTAGAAGCAGAGTTTTTAGTATCAGACATTCCTTTATGCTCACCACCTCCTTCTTATATTCTGTAAATTGGACCATCCCAAAGTGAGGATTTCAAAACCTGAGCCAGCCAAGGTGAAGGTGGGGTGTGGGGTAGGATGGGCATGACAGAAATGCCCAAGAGGCATGGGGAATCCCTGAGCAAGGTGCTCCTTTTCTTAGGAAGAATTACTTCCCACGAGCATTCCTGAAAGGGGGCAAGCCAAGGGGGGTGGGGTGCCTCCATGCCAAGCATGAGTCCGGGTGAAACAAAAGCCGGGTGCCATGTCACCAGGCAAATGGCCCAGTCACATGTCACAGTCTCCCTGCAACTGCGTCTGTGCTGAGAGTAGCTGGATGTCTCCCACGTGTCCCAGAGTAGCACAGAAGTAACCGAGAGAGGGAGAGAGCAGGCCAACTCTGACAAGAGCTCAGGGGGGCCCAGAAGGACACTGTGGTGACATACATTGCTGAAGACAGGGACCTGACAGAAATGACAGAAGCCCCGGGGTGTGCCGGTGTGTGAGCACCAGAGGTGGATGAGTGCTGACCGGATGCCTGCCCCCCTCAACCCTCCCCTCAGCATAAGAATCCCAGGGGAAGGGGAGAACAGCGCAGTGGAAGGATCTGAGATGACCCTGAGCTCACCGAATTTCAGTTTCTACTACCTGGCAAAATGAGAGCTTAAATAGAATGCGAAAGTGGTGATTTTGAAAGTTAAAATGATGAACATCTCCGAGTTTGTGCTCTGAGATCTGTGCCACACATTTAAGGCCAAAAGGAAAAGTAGAGACATTGAAATAGACACCAGAAAGTAGGACAAAAACCAAAAGAGATAGGTGATGTCACAGAAGTCAGGGGAGGGAAGAGAGCCACCAACTGTGGGTGGCAGCGTGGAGCACCTCAAGAGGAAATGCCTGGAGAACCAGGGAGGAGCCCCAATGTCCCTAAGTCTGTTGTGGGAAATGGGGGAGTGAGCTTTCCAGGCACAGAGGCCAACATAGGACGCTTCTCCTGACTTTACCAGCTGTCTCTGTGTGCAGCAAGTCACACATCTTGACCTTGAGACACTGTCGCATGCGCACGCGCTCTCCTGAGGACTCACAGGTTCCTGCTCAGACCAGTTAGCCCTTATCTGAGCCTGATATAAGTCTCATTGTGTGCAGGTTTGAGCAGACTCAGAATACATATTCCGAATACATATTGAAAAGGCACCATGAAAAGGATTGGGTCCGGTTTTAAGGTCATAGAGAACTTTGTAGTCATCATGACTTTTCATGACCAGGATGAGCGGCTGCCTGAATATAAGGCTTCAATATGGTAGGAGGCAAGGGGAGTCAGGTAAGCTTGGGGCAGTTGTTAACTCATTGATCCCACACTGTGACCAGGATTGGTCACTGTGTTGCAGGCCAGTGACTATGCTCAAGTCCAGTGCCAATGAGACTCCAGCTGCTTATCTGTGTAACTTTGGGAAAATCACTTATTTCTCTGGGTCTCACTTTCTCCCTCTGTGAAAGAGCCATTCTGTATTATCAGAGATTTTCTCTGTTCTCCCTACCATTTTCAGTATCTGGTCCTTGTCTACTGGCATATTATTGTTTTGTTTGTTTTTTTAAAGATTTTATTTGTCAGAGAGAGAGAGAGAGAGAACACAAGCAGAGCTGCAGGCAGAGAGAGAAGCAGGCTCCTTGCTCAGCAGGGGGCCTGATGTAGGACTCCATCCCAGGACCCTGGGATCATGACCCGAGCAGAAAGGCAGATGTTTTACTGACTGAGCCACCCAGGTGTCCCGGCGTATTATCGTTAAAGGCAGAATACTACAGCTGTCAATTGACCAAAACCATAAGGACACATTTTCCAGTTAGTGTGGATTTGGTGAAACGAGCACTCCTATACCCCAATGGTGAGAATATAATTTGACAATAATATCAAAAGCCTGAAAAAGAACAATTGTACCTGTGACTCAGTGATCCCATTTCTAGACATTTACCCAGCAAATAAAATCATGGACATGGGAAAAGATACGCAGGCAAAGATGGATGTTCATAGTCAGGAAAAAAAATTGGAAACAAATATCAGACAATAGGAGATGATTACCTAGATTATGATACATTCACCCAATAGATTATGATATATTCACTCAAGTATAAAATTATCTGTAAAAATTATACCTTAGGTGAATATTTAGTAACAGGAGAAAATGTGTATAATAGGATGCAGGACAGGGTTACCATAAGATCTGATCTTTGGAACATTATCTATTCCATTTCTAAGAATAAAAAAATAAAGAAGGGTATATTCTCTAGGTGAGGGTCAAGGTGGTTTTGATTTTCTTCTTTGTGCTCCTCTTGGTTTCCTGAGTTTTCTGCAATGAATGCGAGCTATGTTTGTAATCAGGTTTTTAAATACATCTTTTATAGGGGGCATTTTTCACCCAGCCTCTCTTCATGTTCCGATGCCAATTAATCTCTCAGAAATATGTCAGGAAATCCTTCCTCAACAAAGTGTCTTTGTCTCTGCTGGCTCTGAATCTTTTGGAGTGTGGCTTCTCTGGATGGTGGGGAAGTTCAGGGGGTTTTGGTCAGATGGTTGGGATGTTTTTCTAGAGAAGGGCAAGAGGAGCTGGAGGTGGTCCCATTTGATGGAAGGACAGAGTTGAAAGAGTTCAGTAGCAGCTCCCCGTCTTTTCTCCACCAGTCATGTGAAGAGCTCGCTGCCAAGTTCAGCATAAGAACCTCCAGCTCGGGCGCCTGGGTGGCTCAGTGGGTTAAAGCCTCTGCCTTCGGCTCAGGTCATGATCTCAGGGTCCTGGGATAGAGGCCCGCATCGGGCTCTCTGCTCAGCAGGGAGCCTGCTTCCTCCTCTCTCTCTGCCTGCCTCTCTGCCTACTTGTGATGTCTCTCTCTCTCTGTCAAATAAATAAATAAAATCTTTAAAAAAAAAAAAAAAGAACCTCCAGCTCTACAAAGAGGGACCAGAGTGGGTGTCTGTCCGTCAAGATTATGTAGCCAGTGATATTTTTGTAAACACAATTAAAAAGCATTATTTCTACATGCCAACCACGGAAGCAGTTGCCCTCTCTGGCAGACCGCCCGCTTTCCCAGCTTCAGAAGCTGAAGCAGGTCTCCCGCTGCCTTCTATCGGTTGCAAGCAAATCACCAGTCGAGATTCAGTGGGGGAGGAATTAGACCCTGTCTCTTGGTGACAGAGGGACACGGCCACATGACAGAAGAGTATACAGGAGGTGATGTCTGTCGCATCTGTCTGGTGCAAGGCCTTCTGGAAAGGAGCAGCTGATGCCTGTGGATGTGGGGCTCTACTGGTCTGGCACTGCCAAGCCTTCTAATTTTTCAGGTGTAGCCTGCAAAAATCTCGATTTTTAAAATCTGAAATCTTTTATTTTTTTTTTATTTCCCCCTTATCTCCTTGTGAGAGCGCCTGCCCCTTCTTGAAGCGGTAGCACTTCTCTTTACCCAGATAAAAAAACAAGTTTTCAACTTTGGTGGGGGGAAAGGGGCAGAAAGAGAATTCCCCTTAGAAAGAGGATGGTGCTGAGGGTCAGAGGACGATCAAGATGTGGCTCCTGGGCAGGAAACCAGGGAGGACCAGGCTTCTGGAGGAGAGACTGACGAGGCAGGTTGACATCTTCCTTGATGAGGAGAGAGGCCATTTCTTCTTTTCTGAAGGGAAGGAAGGAAGAAAAGAGGAGGAGGATTCTCCCAAGGTGTCACAGCACTTTGTGGAGTGCAGATGATGTCCAAGGCACTGCTTAGGCACTCTTCCCATGACCGTGGGCATCAGTGAGCCCCGTCGTGATCCTCTGTGGCGCTTACCTTCCAGCGGGTGGCCCAATCTTCTCTGTGGGGTCCGGGTAAGTGCTGAGAATTCATGTGAGGAGGTGGGGATGCTGAGGACCCAGGGGAGCCCCAAGGGTAAGAGGAGTCACTGTGGGCAGTGGGCTGGGGGTCTCTCTGCTATCGCTCATCAGCCCTATCTTGAGCATGACCTTGTGAGCAGGTACCCATGAATGGGGACCTTTCTGAGGCTTGGGAGCAGGGGCACAGGAACACTTACCGTGATTCCAGGTTGAAGATTAAGGCAGAAGAAGGCCAATGGAGTAAGGTATGAGTGGCTTTTATTATTTTTATCTTATTTTGTTTTCATGTTTATTTTATTATTATTTTTTTTTCATGAGTGGCTTTTAAACAGTGGCCCCAGGAAAAAGCCAGTGGAGCCCAAGGTGAAGACATGCTCAAGACACAGGCTCCTCTCAGGGGCCTGTGGAAATGGCTATGACTGAGCCCAGAGGCCCTGCCCACCTGCCAGTCCTGCCATGGGCCGGCCTGTGCCTGGACCCTTGGTTGCCTGGGCGATGGGGCTCCCTGGTCAAAAGACCACGTGGGCCTGTCCCTCTGGGAAAAATATCAGCACTACAAGCAGTCAAATCCCACTTTAGGAAAGTGGTACAAAATTGATGATGCTAACCAGCTCCTCATTTAAAGAGAGAAATACAATATGTGACTTTTGTATTTATTCCAGTTATTAAGGGCCTGAAGGAAAATTAACAACCATGGCTTAACTGAACAGAATGTATGATTTGATGTTCCATCGCCATAACAAGCAAGGGCTTTATGGAAACTCCTGTTTTTTTAAGAGCCTGCTGTGAGAACCAGGCGGTGACGGGACATGCCAAGATGCACAGGGAAGAATATTAGGATGCATCAGGAAGTGAACAAAACAGGCTAACCATATACTAAAAAGCTGGAGAACAATTTTTCAGAGCCTACAGATACGAGATAATCCAATCAGATCTCAACTGGATACCTTATGTAAGAGTATTCAGGAAGTTGCTTAGTTTCTGTGAAATGAGGCATACCTTCCCAAATTTCATTTCCAAACTTAAATTTGAACCTGGAATAAAATTTAATTCCTCACTCACCATGCTATGCATCTGTTGGAAGAAAATTTGAAACAAATTTTCTATTGTACAGCAAAATCAATGCCAATTCATCCTGGTGTTTCTAATCAGCATGTCTTATTTTCTTCTCTGTTCCCATAACTTATAATTATTTGTGGTACACTCCAAACAAACCCTTCTGTTCTCCTTAGTGTCTCCTTTTGGCTTGCAATTTATATATGTGGAAGTCATTTGAGGCTGGAGATCACTGATCTGTTACTAAGCAATCTTGGGGGTCTTCAAGACCCCCCACCATTTTAAAATACGAAGCTCTACCTCTTGGCCTTTCATAGTTCAGGTAGAATATCTTAATGATTAAATTTTTAATGAGAAGGTAAACATAGAGCCATACAGTTTCTCAACTTGGACTTTAAGAAAACAGATCATTGTCTTGGTGCCACTGCTGCTCCCTGTTAAAATAATTTCCACAAATGCTGGAGGACTAAAATATTTGATTCTTGCTCAGAAATCTCATCCAATAATTTGACATTGGCACAATCCCACCTGGGCCTTCAGCATGAGGGCGTCTCTTACCCAACCCCGACATTCTCCCATTCTTAATCCCTTTGGGGTTGTTTAAAATATATAGGCATATTTCAGCTTGAAAATATTGAAAACATTTCCAATAAGTTTTTATAATCATTGAAGTTTGGTTTTGGAGAACAAGCTTCTCAAGTGGGCATCAGACCAGGGAAGTTCTTGAGAAACCAGCCAGACCTCATGCACCTGAAATGCTGGGGACAGAGCTGGGATTGATGCTCCAGTTTCTGTCCACGACCATCCCAACCCAGAACCTTCCTGCTTGATTTCATTCCTTCCTTAATCTAAACGATGCAAGTTCAAGGGGGTAGCAGCCCAAGAACTAAGGAGCCAGGCACTCTTGACTGCTTAATTTAGACAATTATGTGGTTGAATCAAAAGACAACAGAAAGACCCAGAAAAACACTCACAGCAAGTTAAGCCACTGCATATTAGTGAGTGGGTTGGAATCTCTTTTTCTCTGGCTGTAGTGGATGCAGGTGAGGTGAACTGGTAATATACTTTCCCATTACAAGTGTTCCCAGTGCTGAGTGGAGAAATGTGATTTTGTGGTCTCTCAAGCCATTCAACACCACTGCCTTTTGGCAAACAGAAAAATGCTTTCCTGCAGCACTCATTTCTATATCCCACTGGGCTGAGTTTGCACAACTAAGGGGGAAAGCCCCACAAACTCGTGAGATGCTCACGGTGGTTAGGTTTTCATTTGTCTTCAATCTTTCTCCACTGTATCTCCAAAAATGTCAAAGAGTGTTGTGAAATCCTCCAAACAAAACTGATTTTAATTCACTCTAGTCAAAAACAAATAAACATACATAAAAATATGTGGGGGGTGGGGGTGGGGGAGACAGTAAGGGGAAGGTTGTGAAATAATTTTTTTCCATTGTAGGTGGTCACAACACCCCCAAAGTAGGGATGCTGCCTGGGAACCACCATCTGAAGATTTATTTACCCGCTTGGACCATGTCAGGATTAGAAAACAGACTTAAATCCGAAAGGAGGGGCAGATAGAATCTGGTAAGGAGAAAAGGAAGACTGCGTGGAGGAAGCTATATTGGAAATGGCTCTGAGATAAGATGGCAACAGATGAAGATGGGGAGTGAGGTTTTAAGAAGACACCATCCTCCGAAGAGGGAACGATGGGGGTGGGGAGCTATTCAAGGAAGCTTACACCCCTCTCTGAATTCAGGCCACCCAAACACCGTTGGGAAAGATTGACCTTTGTCAGTCATCTCACAATGGAGAAAAATTAAGCCATCCCTTCCTCATTTCGTCCTCCTTTATTTTCATCTGCATTCAAAAACAAACTGAAGTGATTTCTAAAGAGAAGTTTTGTTTTGTTTTGTTTTAAAGATTTTATTTATTTATTTATTTGTTTGTTTATTTATTTATTTATTTATTTATTTGACACAGAGAGAGAGATCACAAGTAGGCAGACAGGCAGGCAGAGAGACAGGGAGAGGAGGAAGCAGGCTCCCCGCCGAGCAGGGAGCCCGATGCGGGCCTCGATTCCAGGACCCTGAGATCATGACCTGAGCCGAAATCAGAGGCTTTAACAAAAAGAAGTGGTTTAATGCATCAACTATAACTTGAGAGAGATCTAATGTGAACTAAAACCATTTTGTAAGACTAAGACAACCCAGTTAGCTTTATTAGAGCAACACTTCCTGGGTTTCACCTTGGAAAGGGCTTCTCCGAGCCTGATTGGTTAGAGCCACAGGTAGGTGGATATCCGGCCAGGATGTACCCAAAAGGCATAGCAACCATAGTCTGTTTTGATTGGTTGATATCAGCCATTAAATATTTTTGTTATTGCTATAGATACCTTCACTGTCTGAGAGTGGCGAGGTTTAAAACAACAAAATGAAGGACGTTTGAGTTCCAGGAAGTTGAGTTGAAACCCCTCTTCCATTAATAACCGTAGGAACTTGAGCTTCACTTTCCTTCCTTCCCCCTTCCTTCTACCCACAATGATACATAACATCTCAGGTAACTTGAACAGCATCAACCAATAGCCTCTCAAACTGGAGTGCCAACAGCCTTTCTTGTCCATTGGTCACTTTTCAAGCTGATGAAAAAGAAGCTAACCAATAAACATCGATACAGTAGGATCCATGTCTCCAGAGGCCTTTACCTTTAAGATAAACTTTCCTAAGTCAGTATTTGGATCCCTTTGTTAGCCCACTTTGGCGCAGAAATTAGCATGGCATTGCTGCTCTCTTATAAAATATACAATGTGTTAATAAGGAGATAATGTAGCTTCCTCTTATGTCTCTCGAGGTATCAGTTTGTAACCAGGCATCCGGTTCCCCTTTGTATCTTTGTCCTTTCAAATCTGATAAGGATTGCTCATCAATTATGTACTTCTCCCTCCTGGGGTGGGGAGAGGGGTGGGGGAGGGGGCTCCTTTGCCTCCTAGCCCAGAGCAAAATTCATTACCTGAGAGGGGCTGAGCTGTCTGTGTTGTCAGGTTAGTTTCCTCCATATTATCAAAGAGAATTTTAAAAAGCTCAGTTTCACAGCCTGTTAGAATTTTTTGGTGATGTTGCCATGTGATGCTCACATGTTTGCGTTTGCATAAAAAGCCTTTTATATTTTTAGGTACAAAAACTTACAAATGCAGGATAACTGTCTTCACATTTTGAAGGACATTCCTTTTAAAGGGGCATTGGATTTCATCTCTGTTGCTTCAGAAAGAAGAAATGGAACCAAGGGGTGGAGTCCACAGGAACAGATTTCTTCTCAAAATTAGGGAGCATTTTCCCAAATAGTTTGAGCTGCTGAAAAATGAATGGAACCACTGCTTCAGAACAGGAGGACTAGTTACAGATACTGGAAGAAGGCACCCTTACCACCATAGTTTCAAGAGATTGGAGGTCATTCAAAAGGGAAGTAAAAAAGGGGGGCTTCAGCGGCAAATGATCACTATGGTTCCTTCCAACTCAGAAACTAGTGTGTGCTCCCAACTTTGAGGAGTTGGTTTATGCTATTGAGAAGTTGGCCCACTCTCTAGAACCCTAGCAAACTTACTATACTTTTTTTCTTTTGTTCAAGTCTTCCTTTATTTCTTTTAATAGAGTTTTACAGTTTATGATTTTATTTATATAAATAATATGTTCTTTGGTTTCATTTGGTTTCTGCTTTCTGAGATTTAGAAGTTATAGTAAAATAAAGGAATCACTTAAACTTCCATACTTCCACAATTGAGAATTAACAAATCTTGACTTTTTTCTTCTTTGCTTCTTGTCAATTTTTTGGAAGAAAGAAAGAAGGAAGAAAGGAAAGGAAGGAGGGAAGGGGGGAGAGAGGAAGGCAAGCCAAGGAGAGATAATGCTCCGTAAGCCACCAACTCCCACCTATTCCTCCTCACATCCCCCTACAGACTCAAATGTTCACGTATCATTCCATTTCCTTGAAGTTTTTTTCTAGATAGATGTGCATCCATTAAAACACACACACACACACGCATATCTTGTGAGGTTTGGTTTTTAAAACAAGTAATTATCTGTATATATCCATCAATCCGCAGGTTTGGTTTTTAAAGCAAGTACATCATCTGTATATATCCATCAATCTGCATCTTGCATTTACATTCTACCTTATGTTTTTAGCGTCTACTGATGCTTCTATATATCAATTTTATTTATTATTTTTAATTGTATGGTATTTCATCCTAGAGAATACCACATTTTTTTAATCCTTATACTGAAGGATGTTTCAGTCACTCCTTTTCCCCCTGGAAATACAAAAAAATGCTGCACCAGACACTGTTGTGTACAAGATGCTCATGACACCATGAGGGAGGCTGTCTAGTGTGTGTCTCAAAACAGAATTCCTAGCACATGATGTAAACACGCTTTCCTACATGCCACCATTTTTTTTTCTCCAAGATGCCACTACCTATTCACATTTCCAGCAACGATTTATCATTTCTTCTACAACCTTGGCAACAGTCAAGATCGCCTGACTACTAAGTTGTACAAATACAATGAGTGAGAAATGGTCTTCCTTTGTTGTTTCTCTTGGCCTTCTCGGAGTCTGAGCATCTTTTTGTTTGTTTGTTTCCTTCTTTGTTGAGCATTCACATTTCCTTTTCAGACCATTAATTCATTTTTTCTACTTTTCTTCATTATGTGTTTTGTATACTAACTCCTAGTCTATTAAATGTGTCTCCCAGTCTGTTTTTAATCTTTTGTCAACAGAAGTTTGTATGTTTTTCTGTGCAGAAATTTAAAATTTGAAATAGTTATTTATCTAAATCTTTCTTTTTATTTTGGGGGCTTTGTAAATTCTTTTTTTTTTTTTAAGTTTCCTCTACTCAAAGATCTCATAGCTATTGTCCTTTATTTTCTTTACCAGTTTTTGAAATGTAGTTTTCATCTGTAGATCTACAACTCATCTGGTGTATGTGTAAAGTGTATGGTGTGAAGTAGGGATCTAATTGCATTTATACAGCCCACCCTCTCCCCACCCCAACTTCCCTACCCCATAAGATTTTTCTGAGATTTTTTCTACCATTCCAGAGCTGGTCTGTCCTCATCTTAGTTGAATGGTCTCTGCGACACATTTCAGTGTTGGTCCAGAAGGTGGTCCAGAAGATGACAATGTTGTACAGTTCCAATTGACTCAGACCATGGTCCACTGACTGTACCAAAGTAGATAGAATATGGGATTATGGTGAATAGTCCTACATGTCACTTCAGTGGTATGCAGTCTTATCTGGTCGGCTGGCATAGACTCTCTCCTACCTGTCCCTAGTGTAGATGTTATGGGTTGAAACGTGTTCCCCCTCACCCCCAGTTCATATGCCAAAGCCCTAACCCCCAGGGGCTAGCAAAGTAACAAGAAATCGAGCCTGTAAAAAGATCATTAAGTTCGAATTGCTTTTTGGTAATTTTATGATGGGCCCTAATCCAGTATGACTGGTGTCCATATAAGAAGAGGGAATTTGGACACAGACATGGCAGGTATAGAGGAAAGACCATGTAAGGACACAGCAAGAAGGCTGCCATGTGCCAGCCAAGCAGAGAGGCCTCAGAAGAAAAAAACCCTGTGGATACTTGGCTCTTGGACATCCAGCCTCCAGAACTGAGAGAAAATAAATTGCTGTTGTTTAAGCTCCCAGTCTGTGGCACTTTGTACAGGCAGTACTAGAAAATTCATACAGTAGGATGATGCCCCAACAAAGATGGATGAGATGATTGTAATTAGACAGTCAGAGTTAAACCTGTCAATAGGGGTTTTTCATGTAGCATAAATACATGAAAAATATGTGAGCTAACCTACTCTAAGTTCACCTGAACAAAAGAAAGCAGTCAAGGAAACTGTATGAAGATCCACATGGAGCCAAAAATATCATTCCTTTTTAAGCTAGCAGGCATAATCTCACCGCTCACAATAGGTTGTATTAGTTTCCTATTGCTGCAGAAACAAATTCATGCAAACTCAGTAGCTTAAAACAATTTTATTATCTTACAGTGCTGGGGGGGTGGGGAGGAAATCCTAAAATAGAAGCATTGGCAAGGCTGTGTTCCACACTTCTGGAGGCTGCAGAAGGGAACTCATTTCCTTGCCTTTTCCAAGTGTCTAGAGGCCACCTGGGTTCCTTGGCTTGTTGCCCCTTTTCTTCATCTTTACAGACAGCTGCCCAGCCTTGGACACTGCCCTCACATCTCCTTTTCAGATTTCAACCCTCCTGCCTCCTTCTTAGGAAGATCTTTGTAATTCAATGGGCCCACTTCAATAATCTAGGATACTCACCTCATTTCAAAACCGTAAACTAAAGCACAGCTGATTTTTGCCACGGACTGTACCTTATTCACAGGTTCAAGGGATTAGGATATAAACATCTTTGGGGGCCACTATTCTGGCTGCCTAAGGTACAAAACCATTCCATAAAGTAATTTTATAAGGAAATAATTCCATTATGTTCTAAGGTCGAAATTTTTAAAAGAATGGAAATATTGAAAGGCTCCCTGCTTCTTAACTCCATGGAAGAGTCTTTAAATTAAAAAAAAAAAATTAAATTACCTATGAGTCCCAGAAGTTTTTCAAACTCATTTTTCAGTCCTTGCTAAACTCGAAAGGTGTTGTTTTGGTGAATTTTTTGTTTGGTTTGAGCCCTCTGTTGAGCTTTTTTCCACATTCAGTTGGAGTCCATCTGCCAACGTGCAAATGGGGCTGTTTCTACTTAGGACATCTTCTTCCATGTGCAGCCTCAAGGCAGAAGTGTCCCAAACTCCTGCTGATCTCTCCAGCTTATGCAACCCTGGGAGCCAGGCTCCAAGTTAGAGGGGGCCAAGCTTTCAGGGCGGGAGGGGGACCAACACTCCTCTGGCCCAACATGACTCCATCGCTTCACCCCTCCTGTCACTGACCCTCTTGGGCAGCCGCTGGCAGCACGTTCTTGCCCCCACAGCCCAGCAGTGTCACAGGAGGGAAGTGAGTGTCATCAGCCGACAGCACTAAATTACAACCTGCCTGGGGCATTGAAGACATGTGGGTGGGAAAGCCGCCTGCAGGCAGACGGAGATGAACACACATGTGCACTTGCCAGAAACCATCCTGGGAGTTTCAGATACAGACAGAGACCCACCACTTGCAGCTGACCGATGGAGGAGGGAGGGCTGATTGTTCTGGAAAGCTGTTGAATTCCCAGGGGACATGCATTAGAACAATTAACTCCCCAGGCTATCAAGAGAACATGTTTATCAGCAGCTACTACTTGTATTCCAGAATGGCAAGCTGCCTTGATCATCTGGCGGTGTGTGTCTGTAATAGACATGAACGCCCAATGCACATGCGCACATGGATTTCTGCAAGTGGATGCCAGGCGTGTGTGCATCAGTGTATGCCTGTCCATCTGTTTTCATCTATGCATTCGCTCTTGCACCTGTTAGTGTGTGCCTGTGTGTAAACCCTGCTTTTCACTAAGAAGAATGAGAGGCCAGAGTTGGGATATTCCAACTGCCCATCCGGCCACACTCCACTCACTCTGATGCTTCCTAAAGTATAGATTTCTGCCCAACATACCAGCCTTCCCAGAAAGGTGCTGTGGCCATTGGGAAGGCAGAAAATGCCCTATGGCTTGAGTTCCTTTCTTGTCCCCTCTCATCCTTCACAGAGGCAATGTCCCTGGCTTATAGGAGAAGCTCCTCATTTATTCCGCATTCTCCAATCCCTGAGATGTCATTGCTCATTCCTCCCTCCCTGGACCTGAGATCTCATCCCCAGCCTGGCAGAGACACACAGACACTCCGGCCGAGTCTCTGTGTGTGGCTTCAAGTGGGTTGTTTTTCTCAGGGGACAAGATCTACACTGAAGGAACAGCTAAGGTACAAATGCATGCCATTCTGCAGTCTTGTTTTTATATTTTTAATTGATAAACTCTATTTTTTAGAGCGGCTTTAGGTTCACAGCAAAACTAGCAGAAAGTTCAGAGAATTTTCATATGTCCCTGTCCCTGCACAGGCACGGTCCCCCACCCCCACTGTCATATCGGGCACCAGATGGGACATTCGTTACAATCAATGAACCTACATGGACACATCATCATCCCTCGAAGCCCACAGTTTACATTAGGGCTTGCTCTTGGTTTTGCACACTCTTTGAGTTTTGACAAATATATACATGTATCCCCCATTACAGTATCACGCAGAGTAGTTTCCCATCCCCTAAAAATCCTCTGTGCTCTCCCTATTCGTCCCCCTTCCTGATCCAAGCCCTGGCATCCCCTGATCTTTTTCCAGTCTCCATAGTTTTCCTTTTCCAGAATGTCATATAGTTGGAATCATACAGTGCATAGCTTTTTTAGATTGGTTTCTTTCATGTAATAATATGCACCTAAGTTTCCTCCGTGCCTTTTCATAGCTTGATAGCTCATTTCTTTTTATCGCTGAATAATATTCCATTGTCTGGATGTACTATAGTTTATCCATTCACTTACTGAAGGGCTTCTTAGTCGCTTCCAAGTTTAAGCAAGTATGCATAAAGTTGCTATAAACCTTCACGGGCAGGTGTGCGTGCAGACCGAAGTTTTCACCTCATTCAGGTCAACACCAAGAAGCTTGGTTGTTGGATCCGTATGTTAAGAGTATGTTTTGTTTTGGAAGAAATTGCCAAAGTGTACAGACTCTTTTTAAACTTAGCATTTCTGCTTAACTTTATTTTTCATGAAGTTATTTATTAATATGGAGTAGGCACTTGAAATCCTCATGGGATGGCACTCTTGCTTCTTCCAGAATTCCCCAACTCAAGAATGTGGAAAATTTGTACAGGCTCCTGGCATCTTCCCGAATCACATTTCCATCGGGAGTTAAGTGTTTCCTGCACATCCAGGCACACCAACAATCTGCCTGTCAACTTTCACAAAACTTCTAGCTTATACTTGGTGACCACTTTTCACATACACGAAAATGATTTGTTGTTGTTTGATAATTTCAACAGACTAACTTTGTAGTGTAAGTCAAGGAGATGTGGTCAATACACTGTCCTGGGATGAGGAGTGAGCTAGGCACCTTCATGAAGCCAAAAGATTTGTCCCCAGTACATGCCTCATGGTGTCGTTGGTTCATATTGACGCCTCAGCAAAAGGACAAATTGCAACCTGATGTGGGCCTTCTGAATCACACAGGAAAACTCAAACCTAAACATGCTAAGTGCACAAATTTCATACTATACCTTCTTTTAAAAAAAAGTCTGTGAAATAGATTCATATTATTAACCTGTCTGATCTGAGAAACATTTCATTACTCTGTTCACAGATTGCACAGTAGCATGATGACCACATAACACTGAGAATTCAGAGAACAATATAAAAATCGCTGATTCATTCATTTGAAAAAATGTATTGAGTCCTGGTTCTGTTGGTCTCTCCATTGAGAGATGAGGAAGTTACCTACTGATGTCCCTGGTAATATGATGACACCATCCCTAACCAGGCCACTTAAAATGCTGGAGAGGATATTAACTAAAATGATTATTTTAAAGCACCACTGAACCAGCATCAGAAGAAGGCATTCCTAAGAGATCAGAAACTTTGAGAAAGTCTGAATCCAGAAAGGAGAGCTAATGCCAGAGGCAGCATTTACATGTGGGGGCATGGTCATTTCTTGGTGGACTAGCCCAGGCTTTAATGAGTCATGTAGGCATCAGGGACAGAAAGGGTGAGGAGGTGACTAGGAGACCCCTCACATAAAGCCAGAACCACCGGTGGCTGATACCCTGAAGAACTGAACCAGAGAAAAAGAGCCTGCCCCTCTGAGGGGCCCTTTGGGTGCAGCAGGAAAGAGAAGGGTCTCCTGAGAACTTCTGATGACAAGCCAAAATTCATACTACTTGACTAGTTCTTAAAGCCAGCAATTTAATTCCTGTGATAACACACACACCTGGTAGAAACAAACGCAATACTTCAAAGAATGATCACAAATAAAGTTTTAAGGACTATGAGCTTAGGATCAAAATTCACCAAACTCATGAAGAAATAAGCCACCATTAGTGAAAATCAAGAGAAATCATAAACCACAGAATCAGACCTGCAAAGATTGCAAGTGTTAGAAATACCAACAGAGAGAGTGAAATCAATTTATGTAAAAATACTTAAAGAAATGAATGAGGGGACTGAATGTATGATGAGGATATAATAGGCATCAAAACACATCAGGCAAATTTGATAAGGAGCCAAAAATAATGGTCAAAAGTGAAAAGCAGATGTGGATGCTGCAGAGAAAAACAGAGGTAAACAATATAAATGGCATTAAGAGACACAAAAGATGAAGGGAGAAGATCTGACATATTACCTGATGAGCGTAACATGAAGAGGTAAGATAAACAATGTGGGGCGCCTGGGTGGCTCAGTGGGTTAGAGCCTCTGCCTTCAGCTCAGGTCATGATCTCAGGGTCCTGGGATTGAGGCCCACATCAGGCTCTCTGCTTAGCGGGGAGCCTGCTTCCCCCTCTCTCTCTGCCTGCCTCTCTGCCTACTTGTGAACTCTTTCCCTCTGTCAAATAAATAAATAAAATCTTAAAAGAGAGAGAGAGAGAGAATGTGGAAGAGGCAGTATTTAAAAAGGTAATGGCCATGGATTTTATAGAACCAATGAAATATATCAACCCTTAGATCCAGAAAGCCTGAAGAACACCAAATTAGATCATTTTGAAAAAAAAATCTCACTTAGGTTCCTTGGTAACAAAAGTGCAGAACAAGGGTCAGCAAATTGTGGCTCATGGGCCAAATCGTGCCTGCCACCTCCTTACAATTTTAATAGGCCACAGCCACACCATTTGTTCACATGTCATTTATGGCTACTTTTGTGCTACAGTGACAGACTTGAGCAGCTAAACAGAGACTATATGGCTGACAGAGCTAGAAATATTTATTATATGGCCCTTAGCTGAAGATGCTTGCCTACCCCTGTAGGTACTCCTGGCTACCAGCAGCCTCAGTATCACCTGAGAACTTATTAAAAATGTACCTTCCTGATCCCACAGTCTTCCAAACAATTCAGACGCATGCTGAAGTTTGAGAACCATGGTTCTTGACTATTGTACTAAACCAGAGGTTCTCAACCCTGACTGTCTATTAGAAACATCTGGGGAGCTTGTAAAAAAATGCCACTGTCTAGCCTCACCCCCCAAAATTCCCAACTAACAGGTCTGTAAGGAGCCTGGGGATTGGTATTTTAAAAAATCTCCTGCCTCACTCAGGTGAGAACAACTGTGCCTTGTCTGATCACGGATAAAGTGGAATGGAAAAAACAGATAATCATGTCAAAAAATGGGCAGAAGTCTTGAACAGACACTTTTCCAAAGAAGACATGCAAATGGCCAACAGACACATGAAAAAATATTCATCATCACTAGCCATCAGGGAAATTCAAATCAAAACCACATTGAGATACCATCTTACACCAGTTAGAATGGCCAAAATCAGTAAGACAGGAAACAACAAGTGTTGGAGAGGATGTG
The DNA here is from genome assembly GCA_002007465.1 of Ailurus styani. Lineage (NCBI taxonomy): Eukaryota > Metazoa > Chordata > Mammalia > Carnivora > Ailuridae > Ailurus > Ailurus styani. Next base: position 3,090,556 of record LNAC01000045.1, on the reverse strand, counting down.
GAGAAAGGGGAACCCTCTTTCACTGTTGGTGGGAATGCAAGTTGGTGCAGCCACTTTGCAAAACTGTGTGGAGATTCCTCAAAATATTAAAAATAGAGCTACCCTATGACCCTGCAATTGCACTACTGGGAATTTACCCCAAAGATACAGATGTAGTGAAAAGAAGGGCCATATGAACCCCAATGTTCATAGCAGCAATGGCCACAATTGCCGAACTGTGGAAAGAGCCAAGATGCCCTTCAACAGACGAATGGATAAAGAAGATGTGGCCCATATATACAAAGGAATATTACTCAGCCATCAGAAAAGGATGAATACTCAACTTTTCTATCAACATGGACAGGTCTGGAGATTATGCTGAGTGAAATAAGTCAAGAAGAAAAAGTCAATTTTCATGTGTTTTCACTTACTCGTGGAACATAAGGAATAAAATGGAGGACTCTAAGAGAGGAAAGGAAAAGTGAATTGGGGTAAATTGGAAGGGGAGATGAACCATGAGAGACTGTGGACTCTGAGAAACAAACAGGGTTATGGAGGGGAGGGAGAATGGGTGAGCCTGGTGGTGGGTATTAAGGAGGGCACGTATTGCATGGAGCACTGGGTGTGGTGCATAAACAATGAATCTTGGATCACTGAAAAAATAAAATTTAAAAAAAATTTTAAAAATCTGATGAACTCCTGAAGCTTTGTCCATGTTGTATACAGTATTCTTGATTATGCAAACTAAATGAGAACAAGGGCCATTTAGGGTGTGGGGGAGCTGTTTTCTTGACTTATCTGAACCAACCAAATAAGCCAAATCTAAGTCTTACCCTTCCTTTATCCCTTCCTCATCCCATCCACCTCTCTCTCTCTCTCTCTCTCTCTCTCTCTCTCTCTCTCTCTCTCTCCTAGAAGAGGAACTAACTACTGTGGAGTGAAGTAACCAAATGTCAAGCCATTTAAAGGGATGGAGAAGCAAGTTTTGTGAACAATCAATTTTGTTGCAAACAGTTTTGGGGTAATGAGGGTTTTGGTAGTGCCCACTACACCAACAGGGGAAGAAGGACTTAAGCAGAAGGAACTGAGAGTTGTTGAGTTAAGAAACCTTGGCCCAGAGTCTTCTGCACAGCATGTGCCTGGGACAGGAGCAAGTGGGGACAGAACATTCATGCTAAAGTTCTCCCAGATGTGGGGCACTAGAAAAGGAGGACTGACATCTTCCCTATTCACCCCTGATGACATTGACCTCTGTTGAAGGACATACCTCCTGGGCATACCTACTGAAGGCCTGCTCCACCTGCACCCACCCTCTGTACAGTGTAGCTCTCCCAGCAGGCAAGGACACAACCTGAGACCCAGGTGACATCACATCACTACTGTCTTCTTAGCTTGTAGATGAAAGGGGTAATTTGGGGCCAAATGCTTCTTTGGCAGAGGGGAGTAAAATTTAGAAGGGAAAGAAAGAAGGGAGAGAAAGGCTGGGAACACCACTTCTGGGCTGTAAATGTGGATGCGAGCCTCCTGGGGATCTCATTAACCTGCTGATTTGGGTTCTGTACATCTGGGTGGAACCTGAGATTTTGCATTTCTACAAACCTCCCAGGTGAACCTGATGCGGTCCTTGGACCACATTTTGAGTAGTAATAATCAGAGGTATGTTCCCAGGGTCAAGACCCCTAAAAATCCTTCCCCACACAGTGTCTAGAGTTCCTGAAGCATTTATAACTGCTAGCAACAAGATGGTGCAGCAGTGGACAGCAAGAGACACTCAGGAGAGGTTCTCTACAGTTTGCTCAAGTGTAAGGATTGGCTGATATTCCCAAGCTTGGCAAAATTCCACTCACATCAAACAGAATCCTGGGAGTTTATCGAGTTTCTCACCTAAAATTTCAAAATAACAACATGTTGAACCACCATGAAAACAAGTGGTTTTTATAATAGGAAAGCCCACAAAATGGCCACAGTAATTTACATCTTCATGGTTTATAGGCAAAAAGTCTTCAACTTGAGCTGAGGGAGAAGTAAAATAAATAACGGGTTCTTTTTACCACTCACCAAGATACTTATGCACTTAAAAGACTGATGCTGGAAACCACATTCTCATCTACTCTGAGTTTCCACCCATTCCCTCGGAGCTGTCTCTGGTGGCCGTTATTGTAATGCCACTGTGAATATTTGTTTAAAGCTCACCACACATTTATGGGGACCAGATTTGGTTTCCCGCGGAAACCTTGCATGAGTCAATTGAGAAAAATAATTGTCACGAGCAAGGTTTGGGCACCAGGGGGAATAAGAGGGTTGTAGACAACTGGAACTGGAAGACAGGCAGCTCCCCAAGGTCAGGGGACTCCCCACAAGCAGGCAAACTCAGTTCCAGGAATCAAGGAACTCTGAGTCCAGAAAGCTAATCTGAATCAGAGTCTTTATGTCTAAGGTAGAGCTCAGGACAGCTTCAGGAGATGTAAGACATACACAGGGTGAGCACTTGCTGGGTCAGGGCTGGGAAATGGTCAATCTGGGAAACAGGATGAAGAGAAAAGGTATTAGGTGGATAAGGAGGCCCCTTAAACAAGCCTGGTCAAGTAGAAGCTGAGTTTGGTCCCCAAGGATCACTGATTCCAGGGAAGGCCAGCTGCCAGTTGACCCGTCCCTGGAAAGCTAGGCACTTCCTTTAAGGACTCCACTGGGAGTCCATTCTCTCTCCTGACCATCATGGTCATGGACCTGGGGTCTCCTAGGTTGCTCCTCGAGCACTGGTACACCCTTCAAGGCATTTGGTGAAGACCTGATGGGGAAGAAACAGAGGGAGACTGGGTGTGTTGGCCTGGTGGATTGGACCAAGCAGTAAGCATCATGGAGATATGGCCCCTAGGGACTGGAAATTCAATTCTGGAAGTTCATTCCCTGGGAGGCTGGAATACAAGGATCAGTGTTCTCACCCTTGGCCAGACATTAAATGATTCCAGGGAGCTTTAAAGTAAAATCTCAATGCCCTGGCTTGTGCCCAGAGATTCCGACTTAATTGGTCTGGGGAGCGTCCCTGGCACTGGATTTTTTAAACATTCTCTGGGTGATAATAAGGCTCAGTCAAGGCTGGGTTAGAGGAACGTGAAGAGGGGAGATAAGTGACTGTTTCTGCACTTGTCAACCCCCTTCTTTCTACAGAAAGGTCATCCTATGAATGTTTAGTGTTTGACAGTTTGAGTTTTATTCATACTATCTCTTTAAAGAATAATAACCATTGGGTTTATTTTTTTTTCACTAAATTGCTTTAAAATCCTAATTTTTTAAAAGATTTTATTTATTTATTTATTTGGCAGAGAGAGAGATCACAAGGAGGCTGAGAGGCAAGCAGAGAGAGGAGGAAGCAGGCTCCGTGCGGAGCAGAGAGCCCGATGTGGGCCTCGATCCCAGGACCCTGAGATCATGACCTGAGCCGAAGGCAGAGGCTTTAACCCACTGAGCCACCCAGGCGCCCTAAAATCCTAATTTTTAAAGAAGTCTTTCAGTTATTTCACAATGACTAATCTCTATATACAAAGCACTGTTCTCCAAGGCAGAGGCACGAAGTGATGGGAGCTGACAGAAGGCAGGGGAGAAATGTTCCGAACCCACGCAGGGATGTGTATTCTCACCTGCCCACAGCTGGGTCCACCCTCATCCACAGTGCGGCCCCTCTGCTGGAGGTGGATGTCACCCCTGGGGACCGAGCTGCAGGCTAATAAGCCACAAGAAAGGAGCACCATCTGAAATGCTGTGGATGGAGAGCAGAATTGGAACAGCAAAGCAAGGAAAGCACACCACAGTCCTGGGCTTGAGCCTCTCTGAGAGACCTCCTTTCAGACCTCTAGGTTGCAAACCAGTGGCTTTTCCTTTTCCAAGCAACCATCCTCTCTCGATACATTTGCTTTTTCCGAGACCGCCAAACACAGATGGAAACGTTTGTGATTTTTGTTCTCCACCAGGTGGTCCCAAACTTGGTCAGAATATGGCAGTGCACCCACAATGACCTCTCCAACCAGCAAACCTACACTCGCCCTTCCCAAGTCTAGGTTCCCTGGAGTCTTCTCTGTTGACCAGAGATAGCCACTGACTCCTAAATCATGCTCAACGAAATAAGCCAGACAGAGAAGGACAACTACTATATGATCTCACTTAGATGTGGAATCTAAAAAGCCACTCCTGCAGAAACAGAGAGTAGTATGAATGTTACCAGGTGTTGGGAGTTGGTCAGAGGGCATGAGCTTCCAGTTAGAAATGACTGAGTTCTGGAAACTGAATGTACAGCATGATGATTAGAGTTAGTATTACCGTATTATATACTTGAAAGTTGCTAAGAGAGTAGATCTTAAATGGTCTTACCACCAAAATGTAATACTAATGATGTGCCATGATAGGAGTATTAATGCTATGGTGGCAATCATTTGCAATAGACAAGTATCAAATCAACTCATTGTATACCTTAAATTTACATAATGTTATATGTCAGTTATATCTCTATAAACCTGGAAATGCATTTTTATTTTTAAATAGTTTATTTATTTTTATTTGAGAGAAAGATAGAGACAGAGAGAGGAAGCATGAGCAGGGTGGGGAAAGGGAGAGGGAGAAGCAGACTCCCCACAGAACAGGGAGCCTGACATGGGGCTTGATCCTAGGACACTGAGATCATGACTTGAGCCAAAGGCAGACACTTAACTGACTGAGCCACCCAGGTACCCCTGGAAATAAATTTTTAAATAAAAAAGGTATGTTTTTCTAGGAAATGTGTTTGAGAATGCTTCTATTGTATGTTCAAACACACCTGGTTTATTTACTGTCGTTCTGGCCCAGTTGTGAAGTTCGCTAGGCCCTGTACATTTTTGTGTGCACTTTCTGACTTTCAAGTCAATTGGATATGCATTTTTATTTTTTTATTGGTGCAATTAAAATATAATAAGGTTGAAGAAATGGAATTATTTTTTATTCTTTGCAAGGTTTTAAAATTTCTCATGTTTAACAGTTGGGGAAATAAGTATTGGTATGCTGATTTCAGTAGAAAATCTAGGATCATGGAAATGAAAGAAGTCACCCAAGGTCACAGCTAGTCAGTGAAAAAGTTGCAGTTCAACCAAAGCTAATTTTGTTATTTATACATTAACCCAATTTTTCTCTGTTTTGCTCAGAAGTAAGCCAAAATAAATATTTAACTGATTTGTTTTCTTTTATATTGAGGACAGTATTCATTTTGTTAGTCTGTTCTTCCTTTTTGCTTTACAAAAAAAAAAAGTACTTGGGGAACTGGAACACAAATTCCTGAACCTACCCTATGATTGGCAAAATAATGGTCCCTCAAAGATGCCCATATCCTAATCCCAAGAATCTAAAAAAATGTTTCCTACATGGTAAAGGGAATTTGCAGGTGTGATTATATCAAGAATCTTGTGATGGGGAGATTCTTCAAGATGATATCAGTGAGTCTAATATAATCACAGAGGTCCTAATAAGAGAAGGGCAGAAGGATCAGAATAAGAGAGAATATGTAAGGGTAGAAGCAGAGAAGGAGTGATAAAATTTGAAGATTGAGAAGGGGCCATGAGCCAAGGAATGTGGGTGGACTCTAGAGCTGGAAAAGGGAAGGAAACTGATTCTCCTCTGGAGTCTGCAGAAGGAAACACAGCCTTGCCGATAGGTTGAGTCTAGCCTAGTGAAACTGATTTCAGAGTCTTGAACTCCAAAACTGGAAGGCAATATTTTTATGTTGTGTTAAGCCACTGAGGTTGCAATAATTTGTTACAGCAGCAATAGGAACCTAATACCCCCCACTCTCTGCACCATTGCTGGTTCTCACCCACAATATTTTGCTCTAAGAGCAACAAGCTCCCCATTCCACCCCAGGCAAATGTTACTTATAGGTATGTAATCAGCTCACTTTTCCCCTATATTTTTTCCCAGTGTGCTCTATCCTAAAAACAACAGTCTTGTTTTGAGCTGAAGCCATGTAGAGTGGAATAGGATGCTTTCAGGAATTCCTGGACTTGGGTTGAACTTGATGGATCAAGCCAAGTTGTGGAGGAGAAGGGGAGTCTCAACACTGGTGGATACTTGCATGAGATCCCTCTTCTTTTCTTCCCCTGCTCCAAGACATGTCACACACCCCGGCCAGCCGAATTATACTTGAGTGTCTGTGCAAAGTTCTGGAATGCATAACCATTCCAGCTAAAGAGGTGGCCAGGAGACTTCCCAGAGTCTTCCATCCCTGCCCCCATTCCATACTTTCTATTCACTCACTCATTCATTCATTCATTCATCCACTCACTCATTCAACTGCCACTAATTAACTACCTCTCAGGGCCAGATGCCATGCTAGACACTCGGGATGAAACACTGAACAGACCATCCGTCTTTGTGTAGCAGGATAATGGGCAGTGTGTTCTAATAGAGATGTGGGGTCATAGAGGAGGGCAGGCCACTCTGCTGAGAGCTGGGTGGAGTCAGGCTCTAGGACTCTTTCTGAGAGGATGGGGCCCTTGAGCTAGGCCTTGAGGATCAAGAGGGTTCAAGAAACAAGCAAGGAAGAAAGTGGAACATGCTGGAGACAATAAGTGGTGCAGCCATAGAGGCTGGATACCAGGGAGTGGCTTGGCCCAACTCAGCAGTGGAAATAGTTTGGTGTGGCCACCGCAAAGGATAGACAGGGAAATGGGAACAAGTAGATGGAGAGTGGGGCACAGCTGGCCCCTTGGGGTCTAACAGGAATATCAAGGTCAGAGTTTATAAAACCAAAGCCTATTTTCCTTCACATTTTAATTGCAAGACCGTGACCCGCTGGCTGGCTTGTAGGGGAGTTTGGGAGCACCTTATCACTGAGACTCTCTGTTGGCTGGTTTAGCTAATACAAGTATTACATGGAGGGTCAGTGTGTAGTTAAAGGGGAAAGTTGGGGGATATCGTGGTTAGACTGTGGATTTTGGAGTGGAGTCCCACAAACATAGGCTATGAGTTTCCAGGTGCTTAACTTTGGCCCAATAGGGCCAATAGATAACCCTCTCCACTGCTCTCCTCCCAGTGAGGTTCAAAGATGGAAGTGAGGACTAAATTTAACCATGTATGTAAAGTGCTCAGCCCACTATGTAGAACACAATCAATGCTCATCAATCACAGTTGTTTATTATCATGACCCCTTATGCCAATTTAACATGTCACCCTATTCTCTTAACAGAGGAAGATAAGAGGGGAGCTGTCGACAGCTTCAAGATGGGATTTTAATAAGAAGCTGTGAGCAAAATGACAAAAGAGCCAAGAAATAGAAATCTCCAGATTATAAAAAGATTCAGGTTGAGAGCAGATGGGATTAATTGAACTGTTAGAAGATCCTTAATTAGTTGGGGCAAAGTTTCAAGATTCTAGAATGACAGACCTTTCTCTAGCTCCTCCCAGGAAACCTACAGCACAACAGCAGCAACAGGAAGAATTTCTAGAAGAATCTTCACTGAGAAAAGGCAGGCAGGGCAGAGTGGGGGGACATGGGGATTGGGAAAGATGCTTGGTCACCAGCATGGTGGCGGGACTGTCGCATTTGGTCACCAATGGAAACTGGATTCTCTGTTCTTTGAGGGCAAAGACTGTTTTGTCTCAGGTGTCTTTGTACCTGCAATGTCCACCAGGTGTTGGAGAACTAAGAGATGTCGAATGGTTGAAGGGGACACTGCTGAGTATTTCCCCTTAACCAACTCATCTACCAACCCAGGCATCATTCAAGTGCTAATTCAGCACAGGTAAGCCAGTGGATGACTATTTATTTTTATTTTTATTTTTTATTTTATTTTTTTAAGATTTTATTTATTTATTTCACAGAAGGAGAGAGATCACAAGTAGGCAGAGAGACAGGCAGAGAGAGAGGAGGAAGCAGGCTCCCCGCTGAGCAGAGAACCCAATGCAGAACTCGATCCCAGGACCCTGAGATCATGACCTGAGTCGAAGACAGAGGCTTTAACCCACTGAGCCACCCAGGCACCCTGGATGACTATTTTTAAATGATACCTTCTTATCTCAATTTGAGCCCCATCTATCATTCAAATTCCTCAATCACTCAGACACTTTGTTTTTGTTCTCGACCCCATGTCACCCGGTAAGTGATGCCAGGAAGACGTATGATTGCATCCTTGGAAGAATTTTGTAAGCTGAATTAAACATTGCCTCTGGTCTCCCATAGAATACTGACCAATAATGAAAGCATACTTAAAAATATACCTTTAATGAGAGAGGGGTGGGTAGCATACTTTTTAATTTTTGCAAGTCTTAGCTTTATACTTTGTGAAACAACACAGCCTGTTTTTAGAGACAAGGATCACTGTCTGGCATGGCTAAAAAGTTACTGCCCCAGTATGAGAGAACCAAATGGAAGATGCCCGTGTCTGTTTGTACTTTACTGTGTCAAGATGCTCACTGTTTCATTCTTTCTACCAACTATGACTTTTTTCTTTCTTTCTTTCTTAAGATTTTATTTATTTATTTATTTATTTATTTATTTATTTATTTATTTGACAGAGAGAGACATAGCAAGAGGGAACACAAGCATAGGGAGTGAGAGACAGAGAAGCAGCTTCCAGCTGATCAGGGAGCCCAATTCGGGGCTCGATCCCAGAACCCTGAGATCATGACCTGAGCTGAAGGCAGAGGCTCAATGACTGAGCCATCCAGGAGGCCCCATGACTTTTTTCTTGAAATGGCACAAGGACATTTCTTTTTTCCTGATACCACCAAATTTTATTGCCATCTAAACAGAAGCCATAGGCTCTTTCATATTTTTAACCAAGAGGTTAAAAGCTCACTGAAATACTTCCTCTGGAAGATTGTGGACCAGGTTTAAAAAAAGTCTCCATTATTAAAAAATGTGCAGATATGAGTTTTTATAGGTAGCACATCATTTTTGACAACAATACTACGTAGTCGTGGAATATTTCCAAACATCTGTTTTCAAAATCCTTTCTCCATAACATGATTTGCTCTTGAGAATCAGTAACTCTCTTACTCGAAGGTAAAATATCATCCTTACCTTTGCAGATTACGTGGATTTATCACTTCAGAAATCTCTGCCAGCTAGCAAGCCATGGATCCCCAGGGGTAGCAGAAACGGTCTGAATTTGCAACACTAACCTTCCTGTAAAAGTAATGGATGCCTCCTCACTAAGTTAGACAAATACTTTAAGTATTTTATAAAAGATAATCAGTAAACCTCTGCAGGATACCAAATGTGTTCATAATACTTCCCCTTTCATTACAGAATATTCTAGAGTCTCACATAGTCTACAGGGTTTTTTTGGTGTTTGTTTTATTGCTATATTTTGTTTTGAAAATCAGCCTCAAGGCACCAGGGTGGCTCAGTTGGTCAAGCCTCTGCCTTTGTCTCAGGTCATGATCCCAGAGTCCTGGGATCGAGCCCCACATCTGGCTCCTTGCTCAGCAGGGAGCCTGCTTCTCCCTCTCCCTCTGCCACTCCTCCTAGTTTTGCATACTCTCTCTCTCTCTCAAATAAATAAATTAATTAAATATCTCTTAAAAAAAGAAAGAAAATCAGCCTCATCAATGTCGTCCTCTAGAACTCTGTAACTTCCAGCAACAACCTCTTCCTAGCGCTAGCTTGCCTGAGAAGGAAGTAGTAAATGAAAATCACCTTTGGGTCTGTCTCCGTAGGGCTACCCTGGGATTCCTTTTATATTTGGGTCAAATTGGCTGCCACATCAAGGGTTACACTAATACTGTTGTCTCATACAACATTGTTCTTGTTACAAAAGTCACTTCGCATTAAAAATATCTTCCCCAGGCCACCTTTCTCTAGAGGTTCCCGAAGAGAGTTGTCCTGGATGCATTTCAACGGTACTTCAATCCAACTGCATCGTAAGCCTCCCACACAGTCTAATTTCTCCTCGTACTTGTTTCTTTAAATCTTCAGTGATGTTTCCAAGGCACCTTTGAACAGTGTGTGCTCATAAAGGAATGCATTCTCACTTGGTCACCAATCTGTGTCCCATGCCTCATTTTCCCTGCTGTTGGACCCACAACAGGATTAACAAGTGTCTCCTCCAGAGTATGTAGCTTTTCCCATTTGATATTGAGTAAGAAACTATTAAATAAGAAATTTTAAAAAGTCTTGAAGGGCTTCCAAACATCATCAAATTTATTGTGATTTTTGTAAAGCACTGGATCGAGTGAGTGAATAACAGTAAACATTTAAAAAATTGTAGACATTTACCTTGGTAGTCTGGATAGTAGTAAGTTTTTCAATGTTTTGCACACAGTTTTGGCTTCATACCAGCTTTAGTTGATATGTCCGTTACAATACCCATTTAGCTTGGGTTTCATTGTTAACAGTAGATGACGTAAACCCTATTTCAAGCAGTTTTTGTGGTCCTTTAAATTTTTTTCCTTCTTTTTTTTTTGCGGCGGGGGGGGCGGTCACTTGTTGCCAGAACTGATTAGGTTATCATTGTTTTGCCTCCTAATGTGGTCAGCAAAGAGTTTGCATCAGAGGGTCGGCCTTGGCATTTTTCTAATGGTTCACCACTGCTTTCTTTACTAGCATTGTCTGCAACCAGCAATTTCTCTATAGGTACATTTAAAGCTGCGTGATCCCTTTGCAAGGATTGGTTTTGTTAAAAACAAGATAATATCAACCATGAACCCACTTGATGAAGCTCACATGCTCTGCATTTGCCAAATCTCCCTGAACTGAAATGAATGAATGAGTCTGCACACTGGGGATGCCGGCTCTTCCCTCAAGATGACTCACATGTTGGATGAACATGGGAAGACCTGACCTAAGGACCAAATGTAGGTTCCAGTGTCATTTCCTATGCCAAATGCTGGCAACCCGGAAGTTCTTTCTTATTATCTTAGATTTTTAAAAAGACATCCTAGTATACCTTTCCTTGTGCCATTAGATCACCTTGTGCACCCTAGAGTGCATGTGTCCCGCTTTGGAGAAGACCATTCTTAACCCACTCTCCTCATAAATCAATAGCAATGCATTACTTATTCATTTCACAAATATAGACTGTTTAGCTATTCACCATCTCCATTTCTTCTCCTTTCTAGCACATGATGCCTACGTTTCCTATTTTCTTCATGGCTTCTTTGGCCATGAGACTGAGTTCTACCCAATGGAATGTGTCACTTCCGGGCCTGGGCCATGAGAGCCCCCATGCCATCTTTCTCCCTTTCTTCTCTGTTACTACATCTGCTGTCTGGCTGTCAGTGCCCAAAGCAAAGCTGGAAGCCACATGTTGAAAAAGGAAGAGTCTCTTTCTGTTTGGGTCCCTGAATGACTGTGTTGAGCAGAGCGCAACTCTCATCCCTCCGTCATCAACTACATTTTACAAGATTTAGAAATAAACGTTCATTATGTCAAGCCACCAATGTCTGGGGACTATCAGTCACAGCAGCCAGTGTGACCTTAATTAATACCCTTACTTTGTGTGCAACATTTTGACAGATGTTGTAGGGGTTGTGAAAATAAACAGACATATCACTGACCTCAAGAATATAATAAGACAAGTATGCAAATTATCATATTATTAATCAATTCAGAGCACAAGCACCATGAGAGGGGCCCAAATTAAGCACAAGGTGAGTTTAAGCACAGAGAACAACCGTTTCAGTTAGTGTGGTCAGAAATGTTCAATGGAGGGGATCACGTTTGCTCTGAACTTTGGAAAACAGAGAAGATTTCAGTAAAAAGAGCTGGGAAAAGGAGAGAAGAAAGAGAGTTGTAAGGCTCCAAGTGGGGCTGGGACTTTGACTATCAAGTGAAGATGTTTGGACTTTATCCTGCAGGCAATGAAGAGCCAATGAGACATTATGAGTTGGGGAAGATGAGGTCCCCCTGGTACATTAGGGAGCTCGCTCTGGTAATGGTAAAGAAGGTAGGCTAGAGGATGTACAGGAGGCCCTGTGTGTTTGTGAGACCAGTGAAGAAGCAACCACAGTTCTGAGCCTAGCATCACAGCTTAAAATTAGGCTGTGGGATCAGTAGACCTGCCTGTGAATCCTGACTCTTCCACTTGTCAGCTATATGGGCCTTGGGTAAATGACTTAATTAACTGAGCCTCAGTTTACTCATCTAAAAAAAGTCGATAAAAACAGAAGACACTTCATGAGATTGATGTAAAGAGTGAGATAATGTATATAAAGCATGTAACATGGTGCCTGGCCAATGATAAATACCTAATAAACAGCCATTACTTTTTCTATCCCAGGGTAACATAGTAAGGATCTGAATTGGGTTTGTCACAGTGATAATGGAAAAGAAGGGCTGAATGCAAGAGATATACAAGGAAGGCAGATGAATAAAAAATGACTCCAAATTTGGTCTTAGTTGCTTGGGAGAATCTTCTTCCACTGGAAGGATGGGTTGGTTTTGTGAAATACAAAATAACCACACTTTTAGACAAGCCAAGTTTAAGGTGTGAAGGGAAAGCCATAGATATTTGTAGACAAAGACGAAGAAGGCAGAGGTGCCTGGGTGGCTCAGTCAGTTGAGAGTCTGAGTCTTGATTTGGCTCAGTCATGATCTCATGGGTGGTGGGATCAGGCCCCATGTCAGACTTTGCTCAGTGCAGAGTCTGCTTGAAGATTCTTTTCCTTTGTCCCTCCTCCCACTCGCACACTCTTGGTTGGTCTCTCTTAAATAAATAAATAAATAAATAAATAAATAAATAAATAAATAAATAAATAAATAAATAAATAACTCTTTTTAAAAAATTAAGAAGGCAGCAGAGAAGGAGAATTTAAGAAGTAAAATAAATTGTTGGAGAAAGATTCCAAATAAGAAAGGAGTAAATGTGACTTAGACAGAAGCTAGGGTCTCCTTGCCAGAGAGATGAAGACATATACCCTTCTCACCTTCCTCTGAGATAAAAGAGAATGAGGGGCAGGGGGAAAGAAGGAAAACTTCTGAGAAAACACTATACATGGAACAAAAACGTTGAGGTTGCTGGTGGTACATGGTCTAGGCTTTTTCTGAAAAGCTGTGGGTGTAGTCTGTTTGAGTGGCAGTGGGGACAGAGATCTCTGCACAGAAACAACCCCCACTTACCACTTCACCATCTACAAATCCTTTTTACTGAAGATCCAAGCACATAAGACCCTGGTCTTGGTGCTTTGCCAAGAGAATTTTAGAAGGACATTGCTTTTATGAGCACTGTCGAATGACCAGATTTCTTGGCCCTGCTGGAAGCTTACAAGGTTAGCTGCAAGCTAACAAGAGCAGACACTCTCACCACTTTAGAGTTAAATCAATTTTAAAGTTAAAGGTCCAAATCAACTTTCTTTGTTCTGATATTGTTGGGCAGCATCAATCCCAAGGGCATGGCACGTTACTGTGTTTGCCAACTGGGGCCATGCTGTAATTTGCTCTCAAGGATCCCAGGAAGCCATTGGGGGACTTCCATTTGGTTAGCACAACTGGGGCTAAAAACAATGGGAAGATGGTGTGGGTGCTCACAGAGTAAGCTCCCGCCTTCCTACCAACAAACTCGACTGGCCAGGGCCTTTATTGACTCTTCATCTTCCAGGCTACCCAGATGCTCCTTTTAACCTGATTTCATCTTTGGACAATATGATTGAGCAGAGAGGGAGATGCCCAGTGCACTAGATGCCCCCCACCCCACCCCGGAGATGGCCCTGCTTGGCTGCTAGAGCTAAGTTTCGGCCAAGTTGAGTCTCAGCAACTGAACTTGGAAGCTCATAATGTTGAAGACCACCAGAAGGTACCAGTCAGTGAGAACCTTCCTAATGAAGTGAAACCTTATTTATTTTTCTCTGGCAGAGGTAATTGCATATGACATTTCTCTGAATCACTTATTTATATTTTTTCTTCTTTTTTCAGCATGAGAATCTAAACAGATGGAGAAAGCTCACTTAAAGGGTTTTCTTATTACTCCTGGCAGTGTTTGGCTCCAGACAACTGCTTAGCCTCTTTCCCTGACTAGAAATAATGCCTGGAAGTGTTTCTGCTGCTTTCAGACTCACAGAGGGTGAGCAGGGACCACATTTTTCCCATTTGTTCCCTTCATCATTCCTTCATCAAAGTCTTCTTCTGAGCTCCAGCACAAAGATGTTTTATTGAGGCTCTGGACCCCACTCAGAAGCCTTTTTGTTTAATTCAATTCTTCTTGTTACCATTAGGAGTGCATTTAAGCATGTCTTTAGCTGGAAACCAGAGCTCCTTCTTAGAAGGTTGGACATGGGTGAAAACATCCATGATGGTGAACTCAGCTGGGAGCATGGGCAAATGAGATGAGGATATATGGGAAGGGGGTGGGCACCAGAGGGTAGACTACACTGTACCAGCACCTTTATAGGTAGGGTCTCCAGAGGGATGGGCCTAGGGGACTGTCTTGGGGGCAAGGGCCAGGAGCCTGTTGTTACTCCCAAAAGGACTGGCCTCTTCAATATGGCCTAAGCCAGACTGAGCCCCCAAGATCCACCCCTCTTGAATATTTGTTCTCCTCTGCCCAGGATAGAGTTTACACCCAGAACATAGAGTTAGGAAGAATAACAAAAGAAGAAGAGGAAAGAGGGTGTAATTGGAGTGAGAAGGATCTGAGAGCTCCAGGCATGGGATGAAATTTGGGGGAACCAGGACCTATAATGGGGTACAAGTGGCACACCCAGCTCCCTATCCCATGATCTATCTTCTGTCTGCAAAACTGGGGTTTCCCCTCTACTTCCACACTATCTTCTGTCCTCACTGAGAAGGAAAGTAGTAGCTCAGCATCACATCACTCCTTGGAAAAACCTTTGTCACCCCTGATAACTACCAGAATTCTCTTATCCCACTTCTCATCCCAGTCTAGGTGGAGTGACCCTCTTTTCATGTTCCCACTGTACCCAACACTTAACTCAGACCGTATTAGAATGGACCAGCATATGGGTCTCTCTCCCTCAATAGACTGCACTCTCTGCAATCAAAGACTGTCTCTTGCTGATGGATTTTTCCAGGAATTAGCACAATGTCAACTCATAGTTCAATAACTTTCAAAGGAATATGTAAGGGAACAAACAAACATAAAACAAACAAATGAACTTTCTCATGTCCATTCAACCAACCCCACTTTAGGATTGCCATTCAACAACACCAAACAGACACTGGATCCTTGCTATGCGCCTGGCACTAGGCTGGGCCCTGGACATACCACTGTGGTAAAGATGATCTGGGACTTCCATGTTGTACTCAGGCATATGAAGTAGCAAATAGGAGAGCACTAGTGGTTGTTTTCTGTCCTGCCCTTCTTGATCAGGAATGCCAGTGTCTGGCTGGAAGCACACATGATTCCTTCAGCATGGAGCATGGTGGACCCCATTGTTTCTCATCCCTTATCTTGGCAGTTGCTTTCCTTGCGCTGTTTGATTCCTCTCTCCTCCCTCCATGGTCCTCAATGGTCAGAACCATGGGGAAAATCTGTGTGGTATTTTTGTCTCAATGACCAGGGGCGTCCCGCTGATATTTATTTGGTGGAAGCCAAGAATGCTCAACATCCTGCAAAGCCCAGGACAGTCCCCTGTTGTAAAGAGTTATCCCACATCCTGCCAACTTCCAAATATTCCACCAGAGCTTCCCATAGATAAAAACTCTGTTTGCTTCACATGCAAATACAAAGTACTTCTTGCAAGGTTTAAAATATGTTGAATTCTCCAGGAATGAGACTCCCATATAAATTGAGGGAAGACTGTACTTTGTAAAGAGTCAATCACTATTTGGGACACCATATCACCACTGCCAGTGCCCATGGCATTTAAGTCGCCTGTGGCAGGCTGCATCCCTATGTACTACTTTCATAGAGAGGCTGCACAGACCCA
Organism: Ailurus styani; assembly: GCA_002007465.1. Classification (NCBI taxonomy): domain Eukaryota; kingdom Metazoa; phylum Chordata; class Mammalia; order Carnivora; family Ailuridae; genus Ailurus; species Ailurus styani. The sequence goes on along the minus strand of LNAC01000045.1, from coordinate 3,074,734 downwards.
AATATCTGACCTGGGCATTACATTTTCTACCTCACTTCTGCCTGAGCATTTACCTATGGAAACACACTATTTTGCTGCAAATTACTTTCCATTTCTTTTTGAGTCATAGCATTACATTGATCATTTAAAATATAATGCATGTATAGAGATTAGATTCATTTCCGTTATGGGCTAATTGTGTCACCTCCTTCTACAAGCATCCAAATTCCCATGTTGAAGTTCTAACCTTCAGAACCTCAGAATGCAATTTTATTTGGAAATAGGGTCTTTACAGAAATAATCAAATTATAATAAGGTCTTCAGTGGGTTCTAATCCAATATACCAGTGCCCTTATATTGAAAACAGATATTTGGACACAGTCATGCATAGGGGGAAGACAGTACAAAGAGACACAGGAGAAGACAGCTGTCTATAAGTCAGGGAGGAAGGTCTGGAACAGACCCTTCCCTTGAGGTCCTCAGAAGGAGCCAACCCTGCCAACATCTTGATCTTTGACTTCCAGTGTCCAGAACTGTGAGACAACACATTTCTGATATTTAAATTGTGAGATCTATGGTAACCCTAGTGAACTAATACAATTTCATTCCAGAAATGTAGAGGGTATGAGAGCTAGTATAAAAAGAGGGCATTGGGTGTTATGGGTTGAGAATAACTTTTTGATTCAGACTCTCAAACAGCACTGCTGAATATGGCCCCAAGCAGCAATAATAATACAAAAATTGGGGATGGTTTGGCAAAGGCAAACCGTGGGTAATTTCAGTGTCAGAAATAATCAAAGTATTAAATATCTAGCAAGAGAAAAGTAAACCTCTAACTGTGGATATTTCCTGCACTTGAGAGAAATTGACCACAAAGCAATTAAAGTAAAGCTAAAAAAGAAAGAAAAACTTCTATTTCTTAAAAAGAAAAAAAAAAGAAAAAGAAAGAAATCTCTTGAAACTCTTCCTGCTATAGACAAATAACCCCACTTATATTTGTATGGTTTTTCAGTTTTTTAAGTCCTTTGGGTATTTTATTCCATTTAACAGTCCTGAGAGATAGGCAGAGTGGATAAAATTATCTTCAATTTATAAATGAGAAATCTGTGGCTGTTAAAATGATTTGTCCAAGATAAACACTAGATTCCTTTACTGATTAAAATTATTTTGGTTGCAAGAAATAGCCACAAATTTGAATAGCTTAGACATAAAATAATTTTCTAGTAGAGATCCCCCAAGCCAAGGAAGCCATGAGCAACCAGCCATGCGAAGGCCAGGGCCCAGGTCCTCCAGGTCCTTCCCTGCAGGGAGTTGAGGGTTTTCATCCACAAGGCTGCCATGAAAATTACTTCACAGCCAACCTCCAAGATTGAGTCCTTGATCTAATTACAAATTCCCAAATGAGAGGATCTGGTTGGCCAGTTGGGTGTCTAATCCTATGTCAACCAACTAGGGCCAGGATGACCTAGTCATGTAATATCAGCAAGACAAATGGGGACCCAATCTTATAGATTAGGGAGACATTTTCTAGAAAGAGGGAAATCATCAGGTCCCCAGAAGTTCCACACCTTGGCTGCCCAACGCCAACACATACCAACTTTCCTGTGCATCCAGATATGTCCCCTGGGTAGCACAGAGCAGAACACAGACACACAAACACTCATCCACTCCCCAGGAGAAACAACCAAAAGTCATGTCCAGGTAACAGTTAGTAGATGGAGTAGCACCTTCTCAAACTGGATTCCTTTCCTTCCTGGGCTCACAGACTCACTCCGTTCCCCAAAGTCCCTTGAAATTAGATGTAGCATGTGACTGAGTTCTAGCCTGTTGACTGTGAGCAGGAGTATTGAGCATTGTTTCCAGGTGCGATCCTCCTCGCTTTTCCCATTCCACCGACGTGATGCAAATATGCAGTGACCTTGGCAAGCTTCTATAAATTGAATAGCAAAAAACCACAACATGGAAGGAGCCTGGGTCCCTGAGTCACTTCTTGGAGAAGAGGCATGAGCAGATCAGGAACATATTTGAGATTTTAGGAGAGCAAGAAAGAAACTTCTATGATGTTCGTGCCCTTATACATTCTTGTATTGGTTTATAGGAGCTAATATTATCTTATCTGACACAGAAAGGGATGCTAAAGGTGCACAGTTCAGAGTGTTCCCAAACTCTAACTGATGTTCATCCCTCCCCTGCATTCCATCATGGTCATTTCTCCCACTCCCATATCCTGTGGACTCTGTTACCAACAACATACATTATATAAAGGAGTGGGGAGAAGGAGAGAAGAAGCAATATTAGATAAGAATCAGAAGACCAAGTTGCACACTTGACTCAGTAATTCTGTCTTTGCCTCATGGTGAACTCTTTTCTCTGGGAACTCCAGGAATGGGCTACTGGCAGCCCTGTTTCTACTGCTTGAACTTGCCTCCTTAGGGCTGACTGGGGCAGGAACCCATCCCTCACCTAAGTGGGTCAATCAGCCTCTTTCCTCTGGGAATCTGGACTTTGAATGAGGGCAACAGACAACAGGAGATGAGAACTAAGCATATTAATAGCAAAGTTCTGGAGGAAAAGGCTTATTGACTCCTGGGGTTGACATCAATAGAGCAGCCTAGGTCCCATCTTCCTTGAATTGACTTTTCAACCCCTCCCTGGATCACACGATGTACCAAGTAAGCTTCCAAAAAATCCTCCTTTGTGCTTAAACTTAAAAATAAAAAATTGTAACCAAAAGAACTCTATCTAATGAAGAAGGAGCTTCCAGAAGAAGGGAGTTCCAGAAGAAGGGATTTGCTGATCCCTTTGGTACTTAAAGGAGGGGTGCTTCAGCCATTCATTCATTTGCTTGCTCATTCATTTAAAGAACATTTACTGAGCTCCTACTATGTGCCAGGCATAAAGTGATACCTCCTGAGGATTCAATGGCAAAGCTGATATCTGCCCTCTTGATGCTTACAGTTTAGAGGGAAGGGGATACTGGTCAGGTAATCTTACTCAGGAACACACAGTTACAGAGATAGGGACCCTTAAGGAAAGATTCAGGTCTATGAAAGAGCATAACAAAGGAGCAAACCTTACTTTGACCAGGGTATTTGAAGAAATGACATTTGGGCTGAGTCCTGAATATGAGAAGGTATTAGCTTAGGGAGAAAATACTGCTAGACCAAATATTTACAGAACCTTCCGGTAGGGGCTTAACTAGAAGTACACATTGAGTACCATAGAAGCTGGGAAAAAATAGTATTTTAATTTCTTTGAAGGAAATGGAAAAGGATTCTCATAGTAGGTGACATTTCAGTTGAGTGCTTGAGAAAAAGAAAGGGGGGTTGCCAAGAAGAAAAAGGAAGAACCCTCCATCCAGAAGGAAAGAAGGATGTGCAGAGGCATGAAGGCATCAAAAGTTGAGAGCAAGTAGTTCTGCGCTGTCGTAGCATTTAGGGTCAGGATATTTCTGAGGGCAGTGGCCAGTGAGGAAGCCATAAAGGACCTCATCTTGTTCATGCTAATGGAGGTGGACTTTACCCGGAAACCAGTGGGCAGTGAAGAGTCCAAAGAAGACTATTGCAGGGAAATGTTCCAATAAGATTTTGGCTTCTGCAGTTTATTCTAGATTTTATAAAGAACAGATTGAATCCCAGAGAGAATGGAAGCTGAGAGGATGATTTGGAGCCATGAACTGCTTCTGTATTACCCATTATCATCTATTAAATGATCCACGCTAGGCCTGAGGCCCACAGGTCTACCATAACCCGAGCATTTGCGGGAGAAGGATTAGTTTGAAGTGTCTTTCCAAAGCCCTGCTCCGCCACCTGGCTCACTGCTGCCTTCTTGGTTGGCTCTCATTACCTCTGTGGGGCTTGTTGCCATAGCAACAAGCAGTCTCCTTCTCTCTCTCTCTCTCTCTTTCTTCCTGTAGCCTGCCCCTCTGGTCCCTTCTCCACACTGCCAGCTGGTCAACCTCCCAGGACTCACAGCAGACAGCGTCCTCCAGCTCAGAGCAACTCTTGGTCTGCAGGGTTATGCCACAGACATCTCTCCACCTCCTCTAGCCTCCTGTCTCTGCTCATCACCAGTGACTCTGTGCTCAGCTCTGTACCTACATTATCCTTTATTCCCATATCACCCCAGGGTGAGCATCACTGTCCTCCTTTCACAGCCACAGACAGGCCAGGTCACAGGGCACGGGGTTAGTGAACTGTGGAATCACATTTTGAGTCCAGCGCTGTCTGGCCCCAAAGCCCACAGCCCTTCCTATTCAGGCATGTCAACTCAAAATCAAGTAGTCTGCGTTAGTTAGGCCCCAACTATACATCCCAGATTCGTACAACCCCAAGAACAAGACCCAAGTGCTGCTCACGTCACATGGAAAAATGTCAATACTAGTCTTTTCCCAAACCATAGTAAAGAATTGAATTTCCCTAATTGTACATAGGTGCCCTCTATAATTAAAACAAAACAAAACAAAACTTTGGCCCCTGCTTCCATCTCTGTAAATTAGAATTTCATAGAGAATGCTGATTCTGCACTAATTACTTAGTCATTTTATTGTATTGTATTATTTTTAAAAAAGATTTTATTTATGTATTTGTCAGACAGAGAGAGAGAGAACAAGCAGAGGGAGCACCAGACAGAGGGAGAAGCTGGCTTCCACTGAACAGGGAGCCCAATGTGGGACTTGATCTCAGGACCCCGGGATCATGACCTGAGCCAAAGGCAGACACTTAACTGACTGAGCCACCCAGGAGTTCCCCACTTTGTTATTTTAATTAATTCTGTTTCTTAAACAAGTTTTAAATCCACTGAACTAGACTACATAGTTAGTGGGGGAAGTGGGAAATGAGACCAGGAATTTTGCTGGGGCCCATACACGGGAGGCTCTGAAAGCCTGACCCAGTAGGGCTGTGCTCAAGGCAATGGGGGCATTCGGTGGCTTTGAGCAGAGGAGGGGCCTGATGACAGTTAGGCCACAGGAAGACCTCCCTGACCACAGGGGCCTGAAAGGTAAAAGCAGAACTTCTCAAAATGTGGTCCCCTACCCACTGGATCAGAATCCCCCAGGAGCATGTCGGAATGCATGTGCAGATTCCCAGGCTATGTCCCACCCCCTCAGGTAGACTCTCTAGGAAAGGGGTCCAGCAATCAACACTTCGACAACCTCCAAGATGTTCATGTATACTGAATCCAAGAACCAGCAGATTAGGAGGAGAAATTAGAGATGCCGAAACCAGGGAGGTGGCTGTAGAGAGTCTCTGGAAGCAAGTTAGTAGGGAACGAGCTAGAAGGGAGGAGAGGAAATGGTAGGGTGGGATCTGGAATGGGACAGTGGGTAGATGAGATGGAGAAAGGAGAGATGGGAGAGCAGCCCAGGGATTCTGAGCAGGATTCTGTTTCGGGCCAGGGGTTGGTGGGGTCATTGACAGAAACAGCAAATGCAGAAGAAAAAGCCACTTGGGGGAAGAGAATATATGTTCAAATTTGGTGACGTTGAAATTGAAGTGTGGACAGGGCGTTGTCCCCAGTGTGCGGAGAAACATACCCCTGGAGATCTCTGCGTGGCATTGAAAGTCTCTGGCTAACTTGCACATTTGGAAACCATGAGACACTAATGAAGCTCAGGACAGGGAACAGGTCTTCCGGGAGTCTATTAACTGTCGAAGCTCATGGCTGCAGACGACACCTCTCACCCACCAGCCATCGGTAGATACAGGTAATAACAGTCAAAGATGCAGGAAGGCGCGGGGTTGTGGGGAGGAGCAGGAATGGACCCCTACTGATCTGCCCTGGCTGTGTGGAACCAGCTCCAGGCTCCTGTGCTGCCAGGGCTGCCAAGTGACCACAACTTCCAAAATCCACCTCCTTATCCTTCCTCTGGTGCTCTGGTTGGTGTTTGTATACGTGTCATCATTGAGATCACTCACCAGCAGTGAACCCTCAAAGGCAAGCTTCAAAATCCGCACAGCTGTGCTCTAAACTCGGCCAATTAGATTTGACTGGAAAGTCAGTTGGGGCCAAAACCTGGGAGTAATTTCAAGGACACCTTTTAAGACCAAAAGAAGGCCTTTTAGACTTGATAGTTTCTGTAGATCCAAGCCACACGGGGCCTTTCATCTGCACATTAACACATGCAGAACTCTGAGCCGGGGCTTGTCTGAAACTCAAATCATCAGGTTTTCTGAAACCCACACATTTTCTTGTTTAGCTTCCAGTCCACCAATGGGGTCATCTGGGGAATATCAGTGCCGGAAATGCATCTAGAAGTTTCCAATTAAAATAAATTGCCTCCATCTTTGCAACTGCAATCTTTGAAACTTGGTATTGTCCTAGGGCCACAAACTTCACTCTCGGCTGAGCTCCAGGCTAAGCTCCTACAGAGGCCACCAACGGGAAAGAAATATCGGCAAGATCCACTGCCTCCCCCTGCACCCCTACCCCTGGACCTCATGAATGGAGTCATAATGCCTGATTCTCAGCCTCAGGAAGCTCTCAGCAGAAGCCTTGGGAAATCCACCCCGGCGATCAGTGCCCTAGGGCTGCTTTGCTCTGGGGCTGTTTAAGGTCTTCCTGTCTGTGTCAGGGGACTCCTGGAGTTGCACAGGGTTCAGTCGCCTCCCAAAAGCCCTTGCTCCACCATCGGCCAAATCAGCTCATCTCAAGAACCAAATGGCCCCAACACCTGCCAGGTCCAAGCCTCCCCTGGGCAGGATCTTTGTCCCTGGGCAGGGTCTCCTGGGCACTTAGAACAGGACCCCACACTAGATCGGAAACACTGGTCCTTTGTCCTTTCTGGAATCGCCCTCCTGGCAGCCCAGCCCCCCGGGGGGGGGTGCAACAGAAGGAACATGGGTTTGAGGCGAATGGTGCTTGTGTTTACAGACCTTTCAGGATGTGATTGTTGAAGACACTTCAGGACATTCACGTTGGCACACACATATGTCACTGTCTCTGTCTGTTAAGGCTGCCATAACAAAGTATCGCGGACAACGACTGAAATAGATTTTCACACCATTCTGGAGGATGGAAGCCCAAGGTCAAGGTGCTGAAGGGGTTGGTTTCTTCTGAGTCCTCTCCCCTTGGCTTGTAGGCAGCTGTCTTCTGGTATCTTTGCCCGGTCTTCCCTCAGTGTGTCTGGGTCCTAATCTCCTCATAGAAGGACACCAGTCAGATCAGGGCCTCCTTACCTGAATCACCTCTTTATTGTGCTCGTCTCCAATACAGCTGCATTCTGAGGTCCTGATGGTTAGGACTTGCACATGTGACTTCTGGAGGGGACACAATTTAGTTTAGAAAGCCACACAGCACAGAGGGCACCCAACACACGTCCAGCCTTCCCATTCCTTGCCCATTAGCCAGGCCATCCTTGCAAGCTATGGTGTCTGGAGACAACGGAAGTCCAACAAAGTCAGCTACTTCTGGGTCACAGGTGTGGCAGAAAGGTCATTTGGAGGAAGTGCCTGAAATGAATAATGGAGAACTCTATCTCCTCACCTGTGTAGCCACCCATCCCCCTTCATCATGGGCGGTCACTAGGGGCCTCTCCCTGTGAGGGCAGATCAGCTAACTCTGGCTTGTAGCCACGACCCCCCAGCCCTCAGAAAAGATTCTTTCCCACGGAATTCGAACACCCCAGGCCGCAGACATCGCCGTAGTGCCTGTGGTGCTCCACTTTCTGGTGGGGGTCCAAGCACCAGGTGCAGGCCGGTCTTGAGGGCCTGTGATCCCACAGGAGAGAAGAGGCCCAGTGCAGGGACCCGCACAGAGAAGGGCCAGGCAGCAGCCAGAGCCTTCGGGAGGCTTCATACAGCTGTTTGAAGCACACTGTTCTGATCCTCACCGCAGATGAGCCGAAACACTGAAGGAAATCTACTCTGAAAGGACAAGGCGACACCGATATCTGCGGAAGCACCCCTGCCTGGGACCAGGCCCGGGAGGCAGAGCGGAGTCTAGTTCATGGAGGGGAAGGCCAGAGGCCTGGAGGCAGAAGGCCCGCGGAGAAGGCGAGCCTGGAAGGGGAAAGCTGGCCGGCCGGGGCTGCGCGCCCGCGGGAGGGGGCCCCAGCCACGGACGGCACGGCCTGAAGCAGGCCTGGACAGACGCAGGTGGGAGGCCGCTGCGCCCAGGCCGGAGAGAGGGGGGCAGCGCCCCGCTCCCACTGGAGCAGCGGGCAGGCTTTCGAAATGCAGATACGGGGCTGCTGCATGAACAGGGCCCTTTCCAGAAAGAACAGGGAGCTGACAGCGGTGCCCATGGCCGAAAGGGGCCCGAAAGGGGCCTGCAGACAGCGGGAGAGACCAGCCTGTTCTCAGACCCGGCACCTCTTCGGCCTCTAAACCGGAGCTCGGCTCCACTCCCTGGCAGGCCCGAGACTCGCTCTCCGCTGTCAGCATTATTGCTTTCCAGGAATCTCCTGTTTTTCAAAGTATTTTTGCCAGAAAGTGATGTTTTGCAAGCCCCACGGCCCATCTCCCTCCTCCCCTGTCAAACTGATGAAACCATTCATCTCCCAGCCCCACGCCGGCCGCCCCACCCCGCCCACGCTCCCCAGCTCACCCCGGGATCTGGCTGAGACCCAGGAGTCCCGGAGGCAGAAGACAGGCCCGTCTTGTCTGAGCCAGAGCTGGCGACACGGAGGGGCCGTGGTATTCTCACCGCCCAGTCCAGACAACCGCGTGCTGGCAGGTTCTCCCAAAGGGCAGAAATATCTCCGAGGCGGCCCTTGAGTTTTGGCAAGAGATGGGGTGGGAGGGTTTCTGAATCTATTTTGACATGAATTAAGGGCAAGGGGCCCTTTCTAAAATATTTGCTCGAATACTGGGTTTTACACCCATTCCACTGCTGAGTGACTCCTGTCCCACATAGACTAATCCATACAGTGATCTATTTCTTGCGATTGCCATTTATGAGGCCAGGAGAACGTAAGTCACCTCCGGAGAAGGTAAGTCAGGCTTGTCCATTCCCGTACCTGGAAATCATTTTAGCCCAGCCTTGGAAATGAGCACCAAATCCTACCAGCCCACTGCTATACTTTGTCAACCCAGGCAAAAACATCTTAAGGCTGGAGAATATGTTATTAACATTTCTTGAGCTATGGATCAGGCACTGTTCTGAAAGTTTCATGTGTATAAATGTACATAATCCGGGAAAAAAAATCAAAATCCAACATTAAAACCACCTGTGACTCTTTAAGCTTTGCATCTCTTGTGATATCCCATGGAAGTACATTTCTGTCAGGGACACTGGAAGGATAAAAAACTACCTTTAGTCCAAGGCTTAAGGGCCAAATCCAGATTGTTCTACCCCAGAGTTCTTAGGAGGCCTGTTGTAAGCTTTCAATTAATCCGGGACTCCATTTTTCCTCATCTATATCCTAGATACTCACACTAGAGGGAATTTCCAGCTGCTGCAGGAGTTTTTGGTGAGGAGCCACCCTGGAAATGACCCTGACCCTTTCCGGAAGTCCAGCCAGGGCCTAGGAGGGCAAGCAGGTGGACAGGCTATGTGACGCCCTAGCTCGCCCTGGGTCATGGCCTCCCCAGCTCCCAGCACGTGGCTTTAGGGGAACGGAAAAGTAACACAGGAAGAAAACTCTTCAGGAGTTTAGAGAGGCAAAATGGCTGCCACAAGCTGTAAATAGCATTAGAGTGTTTTTCAGAGAAGCTACTACGTCCACGACGGCTGGTGCACTGGAGACGCATAGGATTGTAACGTGATCCCATGTCGCAGACAGAAAAAAAATGTAGAGGTTATGTCAGTTTGTGGTTTTAAAACTTTAGAATTGATTTTACTATGGAAACCTTCTCCAGGGACACCTGGGTGGTTCAGTGGGTTAAGCATCTGACTCTTGGTTTCAGCTCAGGTCATGGTCTCAGGGTCCTGGGATCGAGCCCCACATTGGGCTCTCTGCTCAGCAGGGAGCCTTCTTCCCCCTCTCCCTCTGTCTGCCTCTCTACCTACTTGTGATCTCTCTCTCTCACTCTCTGTCAAAAGAATAAATAAAATCTTAAAAAAAAAACCCAATGTTGATTGGAAACCCAGTATATCAAACAGCAACTAGAAGGCTCTCTCACCCTTCTCCCCATTTCAAGACACCGCTGGCATAGGGGAACCCTCTGGGCTGCCACCTTCCCTGTGGCTTGCCTCGCTGCTGTCCCTCAAGTGCCAGCATTGGAAGTAGAGAGGAAGTCACCCGGCCTTCCAACATGGCAGGTCCCTTGAAGAAAGATGCCACATGGGCCCCTTGAAGTGGGAGTCTCACAGTGACCCTCAGCGACTAGACCAGAAGCTCACCTGCCTGCATCTGAGATTCACAGTGTCTTGAGTAAAGTGACCCTGCCTAGTCCCTCCTGCCACTCCCCAGTCAGCGCCTTTTGCCAGAGCTTCCTTGGCCGGGTAGCCTGCCCCCAATGGTTGGTACACATAGTACAGCAAAAATCACACATGTAGGTTCATCAGTTGTAAAAAATTGTCACCAACACCAACACCAAACATGTACTTTATTCCATTTTTGTATATCTGTTATGTGTATAGAAGATACGCTGTAACAGAACTCTTCTTTCTTCACTGAAGCTTAAAGAGGGAATGAGCCCTCGGTGGGTGAGTTCTCTGGGAAGTAACAAAGTCAAGCTACAAATCAGGGGGCCCCCTCAGGGTCCCCTTCCTCTGTCTTATGTACTTACCACGACCACCTCCGCCAACCCACTTCCTAAACATCTATGTCAGTCCGTCTGTCTCTCAGCACATTAATTCAAGAATATTTATTGAGTACCAACTGTATGCCTGGCCCTGCTCCAGTGCTAGGGATGTAACAAGGAACAAGGCACACAGGGGCCTTCCCTCATAGTTTAAGTAAACAAATAAACAAATAATGAAGTCACACCTCATGATAATTACAATGAATGACATAAATAGGATGCCAGGATACAGAATGACTGACTTCCCTCATATAATTTTAGAACCATACCCCAACCCTGAGACCATCAGACTCCTGATATACTCTTGACAGCTGGAGCATTTGGCTCTGGTCACTTGTCCTTCCAACGTCTGAAAAGAGATGTCCATGCCCTACAGAGGCCCTTGGTCCAACCACCCATCCAGCGTGCGGAGTGGGACAAAAGACAATGGCAGACCTGCCCCGAGGAAGTGTGGATGGGAAACAGGAAGTGCCTAGCAGGAAAAGAAGTCCAAGAAACAGGAAATATAGGTCTCATGGACCCTCAAGTCTTCAGCTAGTAAAGGCTTGACTCTTAAATCCTCTGAGTCCTAACCAAACACAACAGGAAGATGGTAAAAGGAATGGGCAGAAGGGCATAGTCATGGTGTTTCCCTCACTTATGAGCTGAGGGGAAACCATGGGGAAGCTATGTGGAAAGTCCTCCCTCTCTTTCACCCTGAGGGAACATGTGATTCTAATAGTAAGAAGTTCAGACACCCTCGCTAAACTTTGCCAGCTAGGAGAAAATGGGGGCCTCAAATACAAAACAGTAAACAGGCCATCTCTTCATCTTATCTCACGACAGTACTAACTATGCATAGAAACACCAGTCAGGTTGCTGCGATCTTTCAGAGAAATTTGCAGGAGGCTGGGATCTCTCAGAAATATTTGCTGGTGGAGAGGGAACAGAGAAGGCAAATATATTGGGGCCACGAATTTATTCACATTACAACTCAGAGAGGTTCAAAGAAATGATCCTTTATTTTCTCTATAACTTCATCTGCTATTCCTCATGAGCCTCCACCCTGCTGGGTAGTGGAGGCGACCAAGCCTGGCCATTAACAATAGTTCAGACTTTTCCAACTTAAACAGTCTCCTTTCAATGTAACTATTGGGTCGGTTTCTTCAAAATTCAAATCCCTGTAAGGCTGGTCTTAATAGTCTCTTCAGGATGGTTCAGATTTCCTCCCCTGTTGCTCTGCTACTTTCCAATATGGCAGCTAAGTGTTTGGAGGAAAGGTAAGGGTTTTCCTGACTTTGAGGAGACAGGGAAAGGCATCTCTGAACCTCCCTACTGGAAAGCATTCCCTAGCCAGATTTTTTTTGTCTGGCTTCTGCCTGTCTCTTCAAAGGCATCCAGACCCATCTGCTGTCCATTCCACACTGGAGGTGAAGACAGCTGAGGAGAGCCAATCTCTGGTTGTCTCTCTGACCCCACTCCATTGATGTCTTTCCCAGGCTGGTGCAGGAGAAACCTATAAAAGAGTCCCCTCCCAGAGTCCTGAATTGGGTCCCCTCAGCTTACTCAGGGGGGCCCCCCAGGGCCCCCAATCCTGAGATTGTGATTGTGAGAGCATATCAGGACTGGGCTTTGGTCTCTTGCCTCCACTCTGTCAGCCTGCTGCCAGTCCTCCCCTGCCATTTTGGAAATGGCCCAGAGCAGGGTTCCTCCTAGAGGTCAGAAGCCTCCCTTTAACACACTCAGAAAAACATGCCATAAGTCTTGAGGTTTGGGGCTGCCCCTTTTTCTGGAAGCCTCATAGGATAAAGGTGTGTGAGCAAGATCCTTGGTACCTGACCCAGTGTTTTTCCTTCTCATTTCTTTTCTGCACCCACGATGCCAGGCCCAGGTAGGATCAGCTCAAGCTCTCCCTTCTCGTCCTTCCCCCACCCTGGAACAGCAAGCCCCAAGGCCTAGTTGTCACTGGCTGAAGTCCATCTCTTCCATAATTATGGAAAAATTTTAGGATATGAGTCCTCTAGTCTTGGTTCCTGGTATGTTAAAGAATTTTGAAAGTCTCCCTTTCTGCAAAGTCTGGTTTTCAAAACTATTGTTTGGCTGCAAAATCCTATTTTAGATATCAGAAAGTTCTTTCTGTTTGCATCCTGACAGGGCAATTCTGACTCTTTCCCAACTTCTTCCCCTGAGGGGGAATGGATGTTTCAGACAGCGGAAGAGAACTGGGAGAATTTTCTCTCCACAAAAATGCAAAAGGTAAAAGAACATTAGTAGTTTGCAAAAACAAAACACACTCACAAACAAACAAACAAACAAAAACCCGATCCCCATGTCATAAATCTAGCACTGGGACTCAATCAAATGCTTGGCTTCAGTCTGATTTGCTCCTATTCTCAGAAGATTAACACAGATACTTCAGTGGATAAGAATGCCCACCCCCCCCCAGGAAACCCAAGCCTGCCCCACTTCATGTCTCCACTGGACATTTACTCACCCCTGCTTCCTACTCTTCAAACTGTCCCATGAGGGACTGCAACGGTCCTATGACCCCACAAAACAACCGGCTCTGCTAACTCTGACAGGAACTTGAGGGACAAGTTGGTGTCTTTTCAATGTCAGAAAGAGCCAGAAAAGGACAGATGAGGCTTAGTAGTTTTACCAACTGACAAACCTTATGGCTGATCTCTTCGTCCAAGTGATGGGAAGGTTTCCGGACTACCTGCCGCAACTCTTGGAGACTCTGTAAAGAAAGGAAACAATGGTACACATTCCTCAGTGCCCTCTGTATGGAGGATGTAGTCAGGAAAAGTCAGGGAAAACCAAAGAAAGAGCAAACATGCCGGCACAGGGATGGCTTTCCTTTACCAGCTTCTCCAGGAGCCACTTTAAAGAGATGGACCAGGGCGCCTGGGTGGCTCAGTGGGTTAAAGCCTCTGCTTTCGGCTCAGGTCATGATCTCAGGGTCCTGGGATCGAGGCCCACATCGGGTTCACTGCTCAGCGGGGAGCCTGCTTTCTCCTCTCTCTCTCTCTCTGCCTGCCTCTCTGCCTACTTGTAACCTCTCTCTCTGTCAAATAAATAAATAAAATCTTAAAAAAAAAAAAGAGATGGACCTATCATAACATTTGATGATGTCCTGATTCATGCAGCTGTCATTCTCAAGACATGATCACATCCACCATCTCCTTCTTCTCAAAGGCCTGTGAAGAGGGTATAATGAGCAGCAGCATGATCGTTGCCTGTGACAGATGGCATCATCCTCCAGGGCACAAAAACATTGAGAGGCTCAAAGAGATCTGCCCCACCCTGCCTCCCAGGGCAGATTCCTTCCCTTGTGTCACAAAGAGACATTGGGCAGAAATCTTCATGAAAAGGTACAAAGTTGAGTGGCCCTGCTGAACAGCTGAGAGATAGTGGGTGCTCATAAACATATGCTAAACTTGGAAACAGGAAACCTGGCTTCTCATCCTGGCTTAGCCGCAGAGTGGCCATGTGGCTTTGGGAAAGACCAGAAAATAGGAATTATCAGTCATCATCATTGTTATCATCCTGCTCTACTCACTTCACAGGATGGTCGAAAGCATCAAAAATAAGCTGTACCTATATGGATGGATCTATGCATTTATGGAGGGACATTTTATGACACCACCAGGACCTTTGGAGATGGCGCCATGACTACTTGATAATGACAGTGTGCCCATGCTGTTGCTTTTTCTTTTCTTTTTTTTTTTACTTTATTTTTTCAGTGATCCAAGATTCATTGTTTATGCATCACACCCTGTGCTCCATGCAATACATGCCCTCCTTAATACCCACCACCAGGCTCACCCATCCCCCACCATAGCCCTTAGTTTGTTTCTCGGAGTCCACAGTTTCTCATGGTTCATCTCCCCCTCCAATTTACCCCAATTCACCTTTCCTTTCCTTCTCCTAAAGTTCTCCATTTTATTCCTTAGGTTCCACAAGTAAGTGAAACCATATGATAATTGACTTTCTCTGCTCAAGTTATTTCACTCAGCGTAATCTCCTCCAGACCTGTCCATGTTGATACAGAAGTTGGGTAATATTTTTATTATTACCCAATAATATGGGTACAATGATGGCTGCATATTCCATTGTATACATGGACCACATCTTCTTTATCCATTCATCTGTTGAAGGACATCTCGGCTCTTTCCACAGTTTGGTGATTGTGGATATTGCTGCTGTGAACATTGGGGTTCATATGACCCTTCTTTTCACTGCATCTATATCTTTGGGGTAAATACCCAGTAGTGCAATTGCAGGGTCATAGGGTAGGTCTATTTTTAATTTTTTGAGGAATCTCCACACTGTTTTCTTTTTTTTTTTAAGATTTTATTTATTTTATTTGACACAGAGAGAGAGATTACAAGTAGGCAGAGAGGCAGGCA
>LNAC01000045.1:3008953-3059575 GCA_002007465.1 Ailurus styani | reverse complement strand
GTTTTCCAAAGTGGCTGCACCAACTTGCATTCCCACCAACAGTGTAAGAGGGTTCCCCTTTCTCCACATCCTCTCCAACATTTGTTATTTCCTGTCCTGTTGATTTTGGCCATTCTAACTGGTGTAAGGTGATATCTCAATGTGGTTTTGATTTGAATTTCACTGATGGCTAATGATGATGAACACTTTTTCATGTGTCTGCTAGCCGTTTGTATGTCTTCATTGGAGAAGTGTCTGTTCATGTCTTCTGCCCATTCTTTGACATGATTATCTGATTTTTGGGCATTGAGTTCGAGGAGTTCTTTATAGATCTTGGATATCAGTCCTTTGTCTGTAGTGTCGTTCACGAATAACTTCTCCTATTCCGGGGGTTGCCTCTTTGTTTTGTTGACTGTTTCCTTTCCTGTGCAGAAGCTTTTTATCTTGATGAAGTCCTGCTATTGCTTTTTCTAATCTCATTTTGGACATCAATCCTGGAAACTCTGCCTCCTTACCTTAAGAGAGAAAGAGAAAAATTGTGTGCAATCAGGAAGATACAGATTAATCTTTTTGTTCTTGCTTACAGATGGCTGGAGGAAGGAACATGGCATGAATATAATAAAGGGTGGTTGAGGGCTGTAAGAGTTCTTGGCCTGTACATTAGAGGAACATTTTGCAAAAGCATTTTTGCATACTTTTCTCTTTTGGTCCTCACAGTGACCAAGTAAGTAGGTAAATAGGACAAATAATATTATCTGGGTACAGAAACTGAACCGTGGTGTGACCATGGTCACATGGTCCTGAACTTAAGCCTCCTAAGCACCTGATAATCTCCCCCTCCCCTGATACAAGATTTGGGGCTGTAACTTTCAGCACTTGAAACAAAAGATTCGAGTTATTTGAGGCATGGCATTTTTTCCCCCTGAAATTCAGCAATAGTCACCATCAAGAATTCTTGAACATCTAATACCTATAGAGTGTTGTATCAACTTATAGATCTGTGTTGAGTCCCTGTTAGGCTCTGCTTTGTGTTGGACCCAAAAGTGTTGTTGAAATCAAGTGGATGGTGACTTCCAAGGTGCATGAAACTATTAGTGGACAGAAAACAAAGATGTGAACTCACAATGAACAAGCCAGGCCAGAAGGAAAACCAGCACAGGGCATGGCACACACTAGGCTCTAAAGGAACACATTGACATAGCAATGATTGAATCAACTAATTAAACCAAATTAATGCAAAACATACTATGAAGTGCTAGGTTGTTTGGTTCAGAATATGAAGAATGTAGGGTGTGGGTGGAAAATAGACCAATGAAAGCAATTATTGTCAGGGGACATGTGATGGAGAAGGGGAGATTTAACTGGGTGTTTATAGATCGGTAAAGATTTTGTATTACAGAAAAAAGTGAAAATCTTCTAGATAAAAGGAGGGGGGAGTCCCAGAAGAGGAATATACAAGGGATGAGCCAGTAGAATGCTGGTAATGCTCAATATCCCTCTCTTGGGAAAAGAAACAAACCATTATTTGTGTCATTTACCAATTTCCATGCTATAAATACTCTAACCATGGCTGATTCCCAGATACCAGGGTGACATTACTGAATGCAGAGTTGGGAAGAGACATGCATTAGCTCACCATCACATAGCATTTCCACATGCAACATAAATAATCTCAAAAGCACAGATAAGAGTAAAATAATTAGGAAGTTATGAGTTTAAGGGTTTATTAACTTTTTAAACATAATTTATTTAAATTTATACAATTACTTTTTAATAATGGCTATATTTAACTGGCTCAAAAACTTCCTAAAAATTTCACACCAGCTCTTGCGAGTTGGTACCAGACAGTTCCAACACACTGCTACGTAGATAAAAGAAAGAAATCAGTCCCATGAGAATGGCTCATGTTAGAGGGTAGAGGGAAAGAAAACTTGTCTCTCGGAGCCAGATTATAAAGACCAGGAAAGACACAGAAGGAGGTCTAGGTGGAATGTGGACATAGGGAGGCACCGAGGGTACACAAGGAAAGGAGCAGCTGCCATGATGCTCGAGGGAAGTCTGAGAAGGATGCCGAGGATGGAGGGATGTGGGAAGAGATGGGTATGGGTTGTTCAACTCACAAGCTGTGAAGGTAAAGGGAGCAGGAAGTAAGGGCAGCAGATTGGACAAAGATGGGGAAACTAATGTGAAAGAAATTTTGACGTACATCCAAGCGCAGCTTGGTGTCTGGATTTGAGGATAAGGCAAAGGGCCAAAGATGCTTAACATAGGTCTGGGTGATTGAGAGGAGTTAAAGCTAAGAGAACTAGCTGACTGGCATACTAGAGGAGGAAGGCGATTTCTTGTGCCTGTCAAATGGAAGGCACAGCCAGGAAGAGGTGGTGGTAGAAATGTCTGGTGAGCACCTCTAAGGGGATATGGGGCTGGAGCTTGGGGAAGAGGAATGTACTAGAAGATGCTAATTCAGGAGTCTTAGTCCAGAGATGCCAGAAGAAGCCTTGAGATGGGTGAACTCTCTGGAAAAATACACACCGAAGAGAAGGCCTGAGTGTTGGTGCACGCTGTCTTTTGGAAGGTGGGGGGAGGAGGAAGAAGAGCCACAGAAGATTCCAGATAAGAAGTCACCGGAGAGCAGGAGAGCCAGAGAAAAAGGTCAGAGATACCAAGGTGGGGCACTTGATACCCAAGGTGGGACATTTGATACATGCTTCCCTTTCCAACCGGGAAGTATGTTTCAAACACATTAGGGATGTTGAGTAAGCTAAAACAGAGAAAAATAAGTTCTCAGAAAGAAAGGAAAACAATAATGAAATTTAATCCCATCCCATCAAGAGAACAAATTTCTCTATTTCAGGCAGAAGCTGTTCTCTTGACTGGGTCATCTGGAACATGCCCCAATATGGCACCTCATGTTGCTTTTGTAGACACAGGCTCTTTATTTCAAAGATGGAGGATTTCAGTCAGCTGGTGTAAATGTGTTATTAGGAAATCTCACTGTGCTAAATGAGTTCTGAAAATAACAGATAACTTCTCTGTAGTCAACAACGATGAAAAAGCTGAGATTATAGAAGTTAAAACTTTAATAGGCAGCCTTTAGAGACATTTTTCTCTTGTACGGATATGATATTGCAATTTGTGAAATAATCTGATGGCTGCATTGAATCCGGTTGCTTCCTTTGAGAAGATTCTCCACGAAACTGAAAATGCAAGTCATGTCCCTTTAGAGGAAATTGAATTTAAATGTCCAAAAATAATAAAGTATAAATACAGCCATCTTCTTAAAAGAATGTGCTGTATATGTCTGTTGTTTGTTAGGAATGCCAGAGATAGCCACATGCAGCCTGTAGGGACTGCTATGTAAATAATGAGCACTTTTAAAAATGCAAAAGCCAATTTAATAGCTTTCTCATTGTTCTTATTTTGCATTATGGCTACTGAGAGAGAAAACAGATCTCAAGCCAAGTAGAGGAAAAAGATAATAACCCACATATTATATTGAATTTAATATTTTTAACAGCGATAGCAAAAACAAAGCTTACTCTACAGGTTTATTCTCCAAATTTAGTAATTCCAGCAATTCTTTGCTTTGCAAAGTGCTAAAAATAATAGCAAGAATATTTACCTCCTCATTTGTTCTACAATGCCCCTCATCATTTGCCCCTGGGTGCTGTTTTATGTATTTGTTCTCTCTTTTGTCTCTACCCCCTTAAAAGGGGAGCCTGTGTCCTTACATTTTTTTCTTTTTTGTACTTGAGTGATAAAAATTTTTCTTAACTCTTTACGATATATATTAAAACTGTGTATAACTGCACCAGGCTTTAATTAGGGGAAGATTATTTTCTGATCCCATCTCCTTAGCTATGTGGAATTGTGCTGCAACGAGAACAACAGGAGAAATGAATAAAAATGGCAAAATTGTTCGTTGGCAGGGCTTTGGGGGAAGCAAACACACTAAACTTTGCTGGTGGCACCATAAACTGAAAAAAAAGTAAGTCTTCAAGAGCAATTTTGCAATAAGTGACAAGTCATAAAAATTATTCTACTCTTTGACCTGGTGCAGCCTCTTGGGAAAAAATGTCCCCAGGAACAACTCCAAGGAAACAAACACATGTGTAAAAAGATGATTCAAGTCCTGCCGTGTATTAAAATGAATACTTGGAAACAGCCCAAGTACCCAACTGTGAGGAAATGGTTTAGGCAGACTGCGTTCTATTAATATAATGGAATTGTAAATGGTCACCAGGAAGGACAATTGGAGAGATGATTATGAAATCTGGCAATTATCATGCAGAAGTAGAATAAGTGGGAAAGAGGAGAAATAGACCAGCGTACAGAGTAACAGGTGAAGTTGTGTGCTTCTATGGGAGGGTGTGTGAGGTAAATAACTAGTAGGGCTTCAGTTATTGGAGCCTTTATTTCACCTTGCCTTTTTGATGGGGCTGCTTGACCTCATTGTTAGGGTACTAACTCCTGGAGCTCTCAGCTGGCAGATGGCATACTCCCCTCTCCCAGGGGAGAAGCAATATGAGAAGAGGCGGTCAAGGGGGAGCCACATGTAGTTTATAAACAGTGGGGGTTTCATCTCATTGTTTTCATGAGGTGGGGGAGATTATGCTTAATTTGAACCTCAAGTAATATTTTTATTTTTAAGGAGGCTCCACGCCCAGCATGGAACCCAACCCGGGGCTCGAACTCACAACCCTGAGATCAAGAATTGAGCTGAGATCAAGACTCAGATGCTTAACCAACTGAGCCATCCAGGTGCCCCTCAAGTAATATTTTTAAAAAGCGTGACCTTTGCACATTTATCAAAAAATCAAAAGCGGGATTTAAAAAGATCGAGAAATATTAAGTTCCCTCCAGAAATTTGTTCTAAGTACTCACTTCACCAACTTAAGGGGCCATTTGAATTGGATCTCCAGCGATTCCACTGAAACTGTCCATAATGAAGCAGTTCATCAAACAAAATAACTGTCTGTCTAGCAATTTGCCAAGGAAGAGAGTTTATACAAGATAATCAGGCTGCTGGTCTGTCACAATGGGATGGGAGTATATGGCAAGTATACTTAAGGCACATTTTTAAATGCTCAAAGGGGAACTCTAGAAAGAGAAGTAGACTCAGTGGAACACCCAACAGTCTCCTTGAGGATATGGCTGAAAAAGTCCCATTATTTTGTTATACATTTAAATGGAACTTAGGCCATGTCATCAGACTAGAAGCCCTTCCCATATGCGAGCTCTGGGACCCAGTCCACCATTCATTCAGAGTGATGCTTCAGCTGAGCACCATTGTCTCCAACATCTCTACCACCATCTCCAGTGGCTTCTTACTCCCATCCTCCCCAGTCTAAATGAAACACACACTAGCTCCTTTTCCCCCACATTTTAAGCAGTGGTATACCACTGTGAACAGTAAATGTTTAACAACCAGCTCTCCAAGGAGAAGATTTCTACTTTATGGCTTTTGACAATTGCCATGGTGTAAAAACTCCTACCATGGCTCACTTCACACTACCAACATAACATCACTGACTGCAAAGCTGAGAAGGGACAGTCACTATCATTCCACTATGTAAGATTTAAACCACACAGATAAAACAGATATACAAATAACTTCAAGAGCAAGACAATAGTAAAATGTAGTAAAATAATTAGCAAGTGAAGAATTTTGAGTATTTATCATCTTTGATTTTAATAAAATGTATCTATGGTAAGCTTACAAAATCTAATTTTTAAATTTTAATAATAGCTCACAAAATTCCCCAAAAGTCAACAGTTAGCTCTTGGAAGATAGCTCTAGCACACTGCCCTAGCACACCAATCCCCGTCTCCATGGAAATTTGAACCATAAAACTACTGCATGTTGGGTTTGTCAGTTGACACAGGCCTTCTTGAAGCTTTCTTCTGCCATGGTTCTAGAACAACACACTGTTGGGGCTTTCCTTTGATACTTCCCACACGCTTTCTCATCTCTTGTTTTGGTTCCATGTCTTTCTTTGCATGTTAGTATGCTCCAGCTTTTCATTCTTGATCTGTGCCCCCTTTTATCTCCCCTAATGATCTTATTCATTACCACCATGTTAATGACTCCAAAATGATTCCAGCGTTTGTGACTTTCTGATGTCTTGACTTCTCATAGGCTCAAGAGAACCTTGGGCAGCTCCACCTGGATCCTAACCTTTGAGTCTCTTTCCAACCTCTTCATCCAAACTTGATATTTTTCCTGCCTTCCTTATCTGATCTATGGCAAAGAGCATTCTTACTCATTCACTAATTCATCTGCAAATATTAATTGACTCTTCACTATGGGCCAGGCACAGTTTTAGGCTATGGAAATATAATAGCAAAATTTGCAGAGTCCTTAAGCTCACTTTCTAGTGGGTGACACGGTCCACAAAAAAAAAAAAGAAAAGAAAAGAAAAGAAAAGAAAAGAAAAGAAACAGATATATTTTATCATATCAGATAATAATAAATACAGTGAAGGCATTTTAATGTCATCTTCAGTTCCTTTCTTCTTTACTCTCCATATTGAGTTGGATATGAAGATCTGTTCCTTTACTGCCTAAATGTCCCTTGAATGGAAACCTTCCCCTCTCTCAAAACTGACTTGGCCTTAATTTGGTCATTATCACCTCTGACTTCCATAGTGTCTAACCTGGCCTCCCTGTTACAGGTTCTCGCATGGTCCATCCTCCACATGTTCTCTGGAGCTTGCCAAAACACCCATCTCATCCCCTCCCCCTATTAAATACCTCAGGCAAGGGGCAAATTTAATAACTGTAGGATAAGTTCCTTGGTGTGTTATACAAGGAAACTAATTTTGTTAGTTATTTACTATGTGTGAAATGCTCACTGAAAACACACACACACACACACACACACACACACACATCATTTATTTATTTCTATATCCCAAATAGTTATAGAAAGGATTTTGTTGCCCTTCCAAGAACTCCGTGAATTCACATTGTTTTTCACTTTGTAGTACACCCTTTCACAGTCCAGCCCAACCTTGATAAGGTTTCCTCTCTGGCTCCTCACCCACTACACCTGAAACATGGCTTCCCCATGCTACCTTTCCCATTTGAAGGTTGTTTTTTTTTTTCCCCCACACATATGAGCCTGTCCCCTCATCCAGGGATGAGTTTGCTTCACTTTCTCTATCAAATGAGACACTACAGTTTGTGCCCCATTCTCAGGCAAGCCTTCTTCCCTATGACCCTCACCACCATCCTTTGCTGCAGGTAATCTCCCCCTTCTCAGCATATCCACAGCCCTGTGCTCATAACACATCCTTGTTTCGAACCTACTATCAGTGAAGCTCTTCTCCAGACACTGAGGATAAACTGATGAATAAAACTAAGTCCCTATCTTCAAAAGGTTGGTATTCTAGTGGGAAGAAATGGAACCTAGCACTTAAGTAATTTCAAATAGAAATGCACACCATACAATGAAGCATTGGGTAAAGGGAGGGGAGAGGAGTTACAGGTTTGGTCAAGGAAACTCCTCCCATCCCCAGGGGGGACAATCCCAACACATACCATCAAATATTAGAGTTGATATCTAGGTCCACATTCATTTCTCCCATTAGTCAATGAACGTAGGGATCATGTCTTATTTCTCTTTGTCCCATGTCACTTAGCATATTTGCAGTAAGTATTTGAGAGAGGAAAAGAAGAAAGAAAGAAAGAAAGAAAGAAAGAAAGAAAGAAAGAAAGAAAGANGAGAGAGAAAGGAAGGAAGGAAGGAAGGAAGGAAGGAAGGAAGGAAGGAAGGAAGGAAGGAAGGAAGGAAGAGAAACTTTGATAGACAATTTGTTTGGATGCAGAATCCGATTATCAATATTTCAAACTTCAAAAAATCCTCTGCTAACGTAGCAGAAAACCCTGGCACACTAGTTCGCCCCATTTTTAAGGTATTCATGTCAAGTCACCTGACTGGCTCACACTTTTCCTACCCCTCCCCGCCCCGCCCCGCCATTGTCATGGTACCACATCCAGCCTTTTGACAAGGAGAGTAAAATTGCATCAGACTTTCCCAATTTTGAAAGCACAAAGATGATTTCTGTCTTGGATGCAGTTTGGTCCAGGAGTATTAACGCCAGCATCCTTTTTAAAGTTAATCTATTTCTCCATCTGTACCATTCATGAATCTACCCATTTGAATTCACAGGAGAGGGAAGTTCTTTCTTTCTTTCTTGACATGTATGTCAATGTATGTCAGCCAGTACATGTGTGCAAGTGCCATGACATATCATTTCAGGTCCTAGTTCTCTGGTTTTAATCCCAGTACCTTATGTCTTCTATACTTGCTCTCAATGTATTCAGATTTACATATGTGTGTTTATATATCAATTTTTACACAGCCTGCTGTGTTGCTGAAAGAATTTTAGACAATTTATAAAATCATTGAAAATATAATAAGATTGTATGGCTTAAAAATGGAATACAATTTCTGCATATGATCTTTACTTGAAATGAGATAACTTACTACACTAGATCTTTCTCACTGAGATTTGCTAAAACATAATTAGATCCTTCTGTATAGGTGCATAAGGCTCCAAAGAAAATAATGTTGCTAACAGAAGTCCCGGGCAATATCCCTGGGAATGGGGAAGATTATGTTCCACATTTTGGGGATATTTTTGCACCATAAATGAAAGGGAATCATTTTCTGCATGGTGAGCAGTTGTGAAGTTCTAAATGCTTTAGTTTCCCAACCTTGTTATGATGGGCAAGGGAGGTGGGGCAGAGGACCAAGGGGCTAGAACATTCTCTAAAAAGAAAGTTACTACATTTTTATTTGATATTGGCCTGTAGACAGATTGGAAGAAGGAGGCAGTGGGGAGTAGTTAGGAAAAAGGAGAAACAATGGGGGAATCACAACATTGCAGCACTGAATATGACAACAAAACATTGAGAACCATGGACTGACACAGATGTGGATTGGGAAGCAGAGATACCATGTAGGAGTTAAGAGCATGGGTCTGGCCCACACTGGTCTGGGTTCAAGCACCAGTTTTGCTCTTTACTAGCTGTGTGACCTTGGGCAAGGTCACTCAGCTTCTTTGGATCCAAGTGTACAAGGTGTTTATTATTCTTAGCTCCCTTGTTGAAGCCAGGGAGCCAAACTAGAAGACCTCTCAAGAAAATTTCCCTTCTGTTTTCAGAAGCACAGTGCAATGAAGAGGTGCTTGAGAAGCTGGTGAAGAGGCACCACCCAACTGGAGCAGGCCTGGGAGAAATGTCCTTCTGTTTTTCCTAGCTGGGTCTTGGGTGGGTTAAGCTCAGAGTTTGGCTTCCAGGGGCCTACCTAGATTCTCCATAAGCATGTCTTTGCCCTGAACAGCTCATTACTGAAAAGATTAGTGATAAAGACTTTGCACATCTCTTTGGGATATTTGCTTTTCCCTCCTGAGTGGTTTCTAAACCTGCTATCCTAAATTCATAGTGCCGTATTTCTTCCCATCAAAAACAGAGGAAAATGGCCTTAATATGTGACCTTTCGGACTTCCTTCAGTATGTGCCAGCAGCAACGGAGTGAACAGCCTTCACCCACCTTCATTTTTTTTCCTTCTAATTTTCTATAAATTATTTTCAAACTTCGTAAAGATTTCTTTCACATATAAACTCTGTAGGCCCAGGTGAAAACTTGAGAGCAAGTAAATTCAATGCATTACATCTAGGAAAAATTAAGCACATTTTATTTTATCTCCTGGAAAAGCAGCTGAAAATATCTTGATTCCAACTGTCAGCCTGGGACAAAGGACTTTGTATTGATAGCTTCTGAGGTTCTCATGGAGGAAGCTCACCATTCCACACACCCTGGGGTCTCCAGAAATCCAGGAAGAACAGCAGACAAAAGTAGACCTTCATCTCTTTGGAGAATGTGGTTTCAAATTCCAGATAGAATACCTGGAACCACACACAGACTTTGATGAATTAAGAGAAGGACTTAGAACAAGACCCAGTGAGAGGACCTAGCTAGGTGGCCACCACACACATTCTTCGGGATCTTCAGGACACGGGAAAGACTTAAATTCTAAGCCAGGTGCACTGGAAGCCATTGAAGGGTTTGGGGCAGGGCTGTAAAGTGCTTTGATTTCTACTTAGAGGAGACTATCCTGGCTGTAGGAGAGAAGGCTGAAGATGAACATAGTCACCAATAGTCATGGGGAGACAGGTAGGAGGCTAAAAGTTAGTTCAAGAGAGAACTACTGGGGCTGGACCTGGGATGGGACAGTTGAGATGGACAGAAGTGGACAGACCACAGACAAAAGTTTGTGGTAGAGGAGAGGGAGTTGTAGGGGCACTTGAGTGAATGGTGGCTCCACTTCCAGAAGGGGTGTACAGTCAAGGAACTGGTCTGAGGGGGAGGTCAGGAGGTCCACTTGCAAGCACTGAGGTTGAAGAACCTGCAAGAGCTCCAAGTAAAACTGGTAAAGAGATAGTCAGATGTGAGTTTCCTGGAGCTCAAAGGGGAAGTTGAGGCTGCTTTCTTCATTGGGCCCCTCATTNAAGAGATAGTCAGATGTGAGTTTCCTGGAGCTCAAAGGGGAAGTTGAGGCTGCTTTCTTCATGCTGCCTCATCGGGCCCCACATCCACTGGACAAGCCTAAAAAATAACCACCACAGGACCTAGAACTTTCAACTGAGTCCACCACTTATCCCAGGTCCCACAAGCCCCAGTCTCGGGAAGGCTTAACAGTCAGTCACAATATTTTGAAAACATTGAAATCCAAACACAAATACTCCAGTTTAATTGCCAAGAGGGCACCAAAAGAGTTAAATGCAGAGTAAGTATCAAAATTACTTTATTTATCCCCAAGCTTCTCCCATATTACAGTTCATATACTCCAGCCCCAGTATAATAAAATCTGGATTAAGCTGTTGTAGACCTTAATAGAGCCAAGTCACGATGCCAAGTTTTAGTTAATACATTTTAAATGAAAACACACCAGCAAGATTTAGAACAAGGGTCAGGAATCGTAAAATAAATACCACAAAATAATTCTCCATTGTGAAATGATGGGCGTCACGCCCCTGGGAGTCTAAAATCTCTTCTGAATTAAACAGTCTTTTCACTTGAAGACAATTAGCAAACCACTGGCAGGCTCTGCTCTTACTTACCTTTAGAGAGGGGAAGAGAAAACAAAACAAAACAAAACTCTCAAAAAGAAAGCCAGAATCTTGCTACCTCTATTTCTAACCTTGGTTCTGGCATTTGTTGAAATACCATTGCTCTGGTTCAAGAAACTGACCAATCAACAACTGGGTTAGTGCCTAGGAAAGAAAAACCTGGTAGTGCAAACTTCTAGAACCTTCTAAAAGCTGAATGAACTCATATTTCTGGGGATATGTTTGTTCCCTGAGAGATGTAAGTGGTAAATTAAAACTGTTTCCCATCCATCCCTCTAAAGTCATCCTCATCATGAACCCTGCCAAAAAACTCAGTTTTCCTCTTGAAGGAGCAATCTCTACTACAAATATTCTTTTCTGTGGTGATAGTGAAGACTTGGGGTCACTGTCAACTGCAGGAGCTGCTGAACTAAACAGGCATGTTGTGTTCCTAGCTAATGCTGGGCAGTGCCAACCCCTGAAAGACCAAGCTGGGGCTAGGTCTTCTCTTTAGGAGCTCAGAGTTCTGTGCTCTGACAGGCAAAGACAGAGGCAAGACACCATATTGAAACTCCAAAATACAGAGTCTGTCCAGACTTGGTGGGAGCTTCCCAGGAAGGCCATGTGTGTTTCTCATAGAGAGACATCCCAGCAGGATGAATCTTTATTGGATGCCACTGTCCCAGGCCTTGCTGGCTTTTTCCTCTCTGCTCAATTCCTCATGCCAACACCCACAGTATGGAGACTCACTAAAGTGACCCCTTGTATTTCCAAATGCTCCCCTCCAGGAGGTGGTACCACTCCCCTGGTAAGAACCACTACTGGGGAAACCTAAGGACCAGAGTTTGAGACCCAGAACTATGTCTTCTCTCTACCTGAGTCACACCCAGGCCTTGGATATTAAATAGAAAACTATTTCCAGCCTCCCTACTCTACACATTAAACCAGGATGTGTCCCCCACCAACAGTCATCTGGATCTTTTGGTGAAACCCAGGGCTTTCCCTGGTAGACCTCTAAGCTGTCTTCCATGCTTCTTTCCCTAGCCAACTCTGTCTCTGGGGTTGGCCAGTATTCCTAGTGGCCTGAGTGGCAGGCCATGCTGCCACCTTCCCTAACCTCACATAGGTCTCAGTGACAGCACATACCACCAATCCTCATGTCACAGTTCTCTCCCTTTCTCACATAATGGTTGGGACACCTGTTCCTTTACACTAGGGTCCTAGAAGAGCCATTATCAATAAGTGCTCTGACAGGTTTTTAGGTTTCTTGAACGTGAGGACATGAGGATGGACCAACATTTAATTCTGTGAGTAGAGAGGCTAAGAATAGTTGCTGGTTGATGTGACTGGTAAGTCAACTGTTTGTAACAGTTGGCCCTGCTGCCACTGGGCCAAGGCTGGAATAAATGTGGAAACACATCTGAACTGAATTTTGACAAGACCCTGTTTCCAGATGCTCATATGTCAAAAATAGCGATGTCTACCACAAAATGGAGGTTTTTGTCCTTGAAAAAAGTGATATCAAAGAGAGAAGTGATGACCAGTTTGTGAGCTGTATTTATAGTGCTATTAATACATCGGCCCCAAACCACAGGTGACCCTACATGGTCGAGGTGAATGAGGAAAGAGGATACTTTTCAGAGGGCTTACACATCCAAGCATTTATGAAATTTAAAGTCACTGATGGAGGCAAAAAAGTGGGGTCATGGCCCAGCATGGTTGACTCCCAAACTCACCATCAAGTAAACGGACTGTAGTAGTCTCCAGGCCAAAACATTAATATCTTTTGCCCTAATGAAATCTACTCTGAAAGGGGGCTATGCAGAGCTATAATGCCTTGTGAAACCTTTGGAAAGCCAAACGGCTTGTAGCCACCATATCTGGCTCAGAGAAAATAAACATCAACATCTTGGCCCAGAATATAAACCTAGACATTCAGGGGAATTATTTTCCAAGGGTTGGATCAGTGTTTTTCATATATATATATATTTCATTTTCATGCACATTGATATTACTGGCCTCTAGCCAGGTCTAGTCTGCCAAGAGTAGGAAAACTATGAGAAAAGATTTTTTTTAACATTTCTAAACTGACTAGAAACAAAAGGTGTAAGGAATCTAGACAGTGGTTGGTAAGAAGAAAAGGGGAAAAAAGGAGATGCATGCTTTGGGGGCGTAAGTACAGAAACATGGCAGAGGAAGAATATTTAGCACTCAAAAATAAATCATGGTAGGATGGGGATGAGGGAAAAAGAAGGAACAATAAAGGGAAAGTTCACATTCCAAAGCTGGGGTGTAGATGAATGATGGATCTGTCAATCTATAAACTTGAGGAGTCTATGTCAGGTTGGTGCTTTTAATGACTCTTCCTATGTGCATGTTCAAGTTCAAAGGAACACCATGGCAAGGGTTTGAATCCCGCATTTCACCAGTTCAGAGCTTCCTCCAGGATCTGCTTCCCATCCTCCAAACCCTCTAATCCCTAATCCCACAACATTTCATCTTGCTGTCTTTCTACCTAGATTGTCCCTCCTGTCTCACTTCTGTGAATTGGTGACATTTTGGGGTAACCTGGCTGGCTGTGATTTGTCATCATCTCAAAACCCTTCTTTCATTTTAGTTTTCAAAACCTATTTTTTATGATTCATCGCCTACATCCATCCCATACACATCAACAACCCACCCCATGCCCTGTAGCTTTTGACATGTGGAGCCTAACTTTTATTTAATCTAAGGCTAGGATATGCCACATACCAGGTTGACTTGAGGTTCCAATTGCCTGAGCTGAGAGGGGGGGAAGGAAGAGAGGGGAGACAGAAAGGGAACTTGTCAGGCAGAACACAAGTTTGTTTTCATACTGGTAAATGCAAAGGGGTGGTCTATTCAAGTGAACAAGACCTGAGAAAATTGGAAATTGGGTCTGGAGATCAAAAGTTAGGGGTAGGGATAAAGTTTGAGAGTCATCAGCATAAAGATAAAAGTTGAATCAATGGTGCTGCTCTATAGAGCAATTTCCAGCCCCACCTACAAATTGATCTGCATTTTCACTCATCCTTACATTGTTACTTCTAATCTCTGTATTCAAGATGAATTCCCCACCTACAGTCATAATTCCAATTCCTTCTCATCTCCTTTACTACCAACTCTTAACCTTCAACCTACAAACATGTTGAAATCGCCCTTATCTTGGGGTGTCTGGGTGGCTCAGTCTGTTAAGTGTCTGCTTTTGGATAAGGTCATGATCACAGGTTCCTGGGATTGAGCCCTGAATTGGGCTCCCTGCTTAGCAAGGAGCCTGCTTCTCCCTCTCTCAATAGTTTTCCTACTCTTGGCAGACTAGACTTGGCTAGAGGCCAGTAGTAGCAATGTGCATGAAAGTGAAATATGTATGTATGTGTGTGTGTGTATATATATGAAAAACGCTGATCCAACCCCTGGAAAATAACTCCCCTGAAGGTCTAGGTCTAGATTTATATTCTGGGCCAAGATGTTGACTGTTGTTTAAGGGGAGAAGGAGAAGCAGCCGGCTGCTCCCCTTGCTTGTGCTCTCTCTCTGTCAAATGATAAAATCTTTTTTAAAAATTTCCCTTATCTTTAAAACAACAACAAATTAACAAACTAAAAAAAAAAAATTCCCTCCTCTGACCCCAACTCTCCCTCCAGCCACTGCATTGTTTTTATAATTTTGGTTTTCCCAAGAGGTAAGGAGGTTTGCCTTAAACAGGGATAGATACTGCCTTTACTTCCCATTTCTCATCGACTGCTCTCTTCCTGAGGTCACCACTAATCTCAGGGTCTCCAAGCACAATGGATTTGTTTCAACACTCATTTTATTGGATGCTTCTTCATTTAACATAGTGGTTCCTTGAATTTCTCTGTTCCTTTGGCCTCTGTGACTCCTCTTTCTTGATTCTTTATTCTTCTTTGACCTTTTCTCATTGGCTTTTTTCAAGAGCTCCTCCTGTGGTACCACCATACTGGTGTTTCCCCAAGTTTTAGCCTTGGACCACATCTCCTCTCTCTCTGCATGCCCTCCATCGGTGATTTCTGTCATAGATTTCTAATTTAATTCCATTATCATCAAAGAACAAATTCCATATGACTTCATTTCTTTTATTCATTTATTCTTTTACTCATTATTGAGACTTATTTTATGACCCCACGTATGAATATCTTAATTAACATTCCATGTGCAAATTTTTAAAATGAGTGTTCTGTTGTTGTCATAGAGCATTTTAAAATAAGGGTCAATTATATCATGTTGCTCAAGTTCTATATTCTTACTGATTTTCTTCTCCTAAAAATTACAGAGAAAGGAGTGTTGTCTTAAACTATAATTATGGATTTGTCTGTTTGTCTTTCAGTTATATTGTTTTTGCTTTATGTATTTTGAAGCCTGATTCTTGATGAATATACATTTAGAATTGTTATTCCTTCTTGAAAAATTGATCACTTTATCATTATGAACTCTCCTTCTTTAACCCTGGAAATATTCCTTGTTCCAAAGTCTATTTTGTCTGATGTTAATATAGCCAATTCACCTTTCACTGGATTAATGAAAGTTAGCATGGTATATGTTCAGTCATACTTTTACTTTTAGCCTATTTGTGCCTTTGGACATAAAGATAGTTTGTTGTAGGAAGCACATGATGTAGTTTTGAATTTTTTATCCAGTCTGACAATCTCTGCCTTTTAGTTCGGATGTTTAGACCATTTATATTTAATGCAATTATCCACATGCTAGAATTTCCATCTACCATCTTCCATTTTGGTTTCTATTTGTCCTATCTGTTCTTTGTTCTTTTTCCCTCTTTTACTTTTTTCTCTTAATTAATTGAGACTATTTTATGATTTATTTTATCTCCATTACTGGAGAGCAGCCAAAAAGGTGGCAATAAATCTGATGAGTATGATCTTATGAAAGCCAACATAAGGAATATTTCAATAAGAACAATCAACTAAGTTAAATGCCTCAGAGAGCTTGAATATACACAGGAAAAGTGGCCACAGAATTTAGCAATGTGGAGATTAAACTAATGACCTTGATAGGAACAACCACAATAAATCTACTCTAAATGAGATGCATAAAGAATAAAAGGTGAAGAAGTAGAGACAGGTATCATGGACAACTGAAAACATTTTGCTGTAAAAGGGAGCAGAGAGAATGTGGTGGTGATTAGAAAATGATGTAGCATCAACAGGGATTGTTTTTTAAGAAGATAAATATAAGAACATGTTTGAGCACTGATGAAATGATTCTGCAAAGAAAGAGATTGATAGATTTACATTAGAGGAGAGAGAAGAAGAAAAACAGAGAGAACACAAGTGAAAAGTTACTGAAGATTTTCTAGCTAAGACATGAAAAGATTGAGTTTTATGATGGACTATTCACCAGAGTTTTTCTACCACAGGGAGGCCAGGAAGCCAGAAGGCAGAGAGGCCAGGGCCTCAATATCCATAAAGAGTTTTAAATGGAAACTTCTGACATTATCCCAAGTAAGCTTATATGGATAATCATAGTAATAATATATTGATAGAAAAGAGAGAGGAGAAAAAAAGAGTAAGATAGGGATATGAATAGAGAATGTAGAGGTTCTCAAATTAATAAACTTACATGGTTTTAAAGTGAAAAAAAGTTATGCAATGTAATGACATTTATTCATTTCAATGTCTCAGTCTCTGCTTGTACAAAAATAAACCAATAACTGCTCCCACAAAAAAAAGAGAGAAGACAATGTTTATTCACCTGATTTTAAATGTTTGTCCTAATATTGATCCACACAATATAATGCCTCTGTATTTTTATCAGTAAATCTTGTGAATAAGACAATTATATTAAAAGTGGATTTTTTTATATTAAAAACATGAATTCATTAAATAGAAATAATTAAAATATTCTACCACTTCGGAAACCTGAATACTGTGTGTGTGTGTGTGTGTGTGTGTGTGTGTGTGTGTGTGATAAATACCAGAATCCTTAAAGGAATGGAAATGATAAAGACTCAGCTACTGAGAGGCTCTGCCTGAAAACACAGCATTATTACCTTTTGTGAACTGATAATAGTTTTCTTCTTTCTGTAGTATTTTACAGTAAGCTAAGAAGCATCAGACAATCAAACAGATGGCAAATTATTACAATTCTTTTATTGATGTCAACTTTTGTCCTATTATATTAGCAATGGTCACATATTGTATCTCATTCTGCCTTGGCAGATACTCTGTGTCAATTAATATTCCCAGTCTATTAACACCTTTTAAAGATTTTTGAAGTAAACAGTTTAATACAATTTAATTTCAATGCTTTGAAATTCAGCTAAGATTAATGGAGTTAAAGAAGAATATACAAAATTCTTGACAAACACAAGATGATTACTAATGAAACTGTCATGAAAAATAAAAGATACTTATATGAGTTTCAGTTAATACTGGTAATTGAACCCTGTATATAGACAAAATAAGAACATATACTAAGCAATGCTGAGATTAGGAACGAATGTCCCCAAAACACATGAATCCCTCTTCTTCATTGTCAGCCTTCCTCACAGGACTTGACTAGCACAGGAACAGAGTAGTTGAGCACCTATGCAGTATTTTGTGAAGAGAACTACAAATGTATGAAAATCTCCAGATTAAGAAAATCTTCCTTGCTAATTCTTCCATTAAAGATTAATAACTTTGGTTAAGTATTACTCTGTTTTCCTTCTCTTTTAAAACCCAAATACTTCTGGGTATTTGCCTGACCATGAGAAGCTACACTCAAAGCTTAAAATAACAAACAAACAAACAAACAAAAACACCCAGGATCCTGGATTTGCAGCTGGATATGGTAATTGTGTGGGCTTTAGCTTGACTTTCTTTTAGATAAAAAATACATATAAATTTTGTTACAAAGAGGCATAGTGTAAACTATAAATATGAAAAGAAGGATCTGTGTGTGTGCTGTGGGATTAAGGAGTGGAATGTTGTGGCCCTCTGTGTGTTTTATCTGTCCCAATAACCCCAATTCCTTTGGGGATTGCTCCTTTTCCATAGAAATGACGTGCTTATAGATAGATGGACAACCCCAACATCCTGATACCATCACATGGCATAAGAGTAAACAACTGGTATGGACCCAGATGATCAAAGTATCCCGCTATTCTAACCAGAAAGGCTGGTTCAAGTGTAAATTCTTCCCTAGTATTTTTCTAGATAAGCTGGAATAAAATATCATTTCAGAAGTCAGGAAATTCCAGATAAAGATGCAGAATGTGGGGGAATAAAGTGCTAACCTACATAACTTTGGAAATAGGTGGAGTCTGTAAGATTAAAGACCAGAGGAATGTACATAGGCACAGCACTGCATTCTATCTGATAAAGTTATTTCACATGAGGGTATGAGTTAACGACTTTGAAACCACTATATATGATTATTGGAATTGGACGATTAAGTAAATGAATGGCAGATGAAGAGAGTTGAGTTTCTTACTGTTGGGGCAGGAGGTTACAGATGAGAAATAAGAGTAGACTAGAATAATCTATGTAGTAATGGAGTAGAGTTGGAGACATCAGTATGAACTCATATTTAGCTTAAAATGGTTAAGTCTGTATAAATATTTATAGATATGTGTATAGACACCAGTTCGTACACACACAGATTGTCCATACGCTGTCAGCTGAGAAGACTAGAAGCAATGCCCATCCAGATCATGGTTTATAATAACATTCTCCAAAAAAAAAAAGGGGGGGGACCATGGCTCCTTGGAGAAATGCTGATTCTAAGACCAGGGCAGGAAATACACAAGATGATCCTGGAACATCTTGTAGTGCCAGAAAATAAGGAAGTACTCAAAACCAAACCAAAACAAAAACAAAAAACAACTCATATTGTTGGGGTTATGTCAAATGGACCCAGGAACAAACTGAAAGTGTTCTCAGTGGCCAAACCTGGAACAATTTGAGCAAGAAAATTTAAAACACAGTATTGGGTTATAACTCAATGTATAAAGTAAGGATCAATGAGCCCATTCTGTTATAGATAAATGATTGAGTACATAAATAAATGGTGAAGAACAGGCAAATCTCTTGTGAAGAGGAATTTGGAATAATTTATACAGAATGGAGTGTACCCTTAGGATGAGGAAGCAGAACTCACCACTCTTTAAATGTGGACTCTGCACAGCAACTTTCTTCCAAAGAGGACAGTATGGAAAGGGAGACAAATAGTTAACTTCATGGTGTAGAAATCTGACAAACATTACCTCAGATGATCTGAGTTAACATCAACAGTAATAAGTCATGTTGATAAGTAGCGTACCTTTGATATTATGCAATGAGAATGGCATTTTACCTCTGTGGTCTTCCTCCCCAAAACCCATAGCCCCAGTATAATCGCAAGGAAAATTTCAGACAAATTCTAATTGAGGGACACTACGAAATACCTAAGCAGTACCCCAGAACTGTCAAGGTCATCAAAGACGAAGTCTGAGCAACTGTCACAACCAAGAGGAGCTAAAGAGATATACAGCAACTAAATGTAAATGTAGGATCCCAGATGGGATCCTAGGACATAAAAGGGACATTAGGGAAAAAACTGGGGAAATCTGAATAAGGTATGCACTCCAGTTAAAAATAATGCATCAATATTGGTTCATGAATTGTGACACATGTACCATACTCATGTTAGATGTTAGTGATAGGGGAAACGGGGTTTGGGGTATACAGGAACTCTTGGTGCTATCTTTTTTCTTTTTTTAAAGATTTACTTGTTTATTTATTTGAGAGCAAGCAGTGGGGAGGAGCAGAGTACAAGAATCCCAAGCAGACTCCCTGCTGAGTGCAGAGCCCGATTTCAAGGCTCGATTTCAAAACCCTGAGACCATGACCTGAGCCAAAATCAAGAGTTGGATAATCAACTGACTGAGATACCCAGGCACCCCTCTGTGTGCTATCTTTACAATATTTCTACATACCTCAAAATAAGATTTGTTTAATTTAAAATTAAAAGTCTATTAAAATAAAATTCAACAGTTACTTAAAAAAAGAAAAAAAAGAAAAGAAACCTGCATCAGCAAAGCCAGCTCTCCCTCCAGCACTACTTGAAATCAGGAACTGGTTCAGAATGTTCTGGGACCTCTGCAGTTCTTGATCACCACAGTTTCTACAGATTTCCTGCTTTCTACCCTGGGTCTGCCAGCTCTGATTCTTGGATCTGCCTGGGTTACCCTTCTTGGACCATGCTTGGCACTTCAAAAGACCCTGCTGAGAGACCCTCTCCTCCTTCACATCGTCATAGCTAGGCATCCCAGGCAAGACACTAGATTAAGGTGAAACTTCACTCAAAGCCAGTAAACACTGAGGAAGACTGTGTTGTGATACAGATACTTCCACTCCCCTGTTTCTGCCCACTTTAGTAGGAGGAGTTACTTGGAGGAGAAGCTACTTTTCTGCATAAAACAATAGAAGGACTGACCAAAGAAATAAGACCTAAAACCTTCCCAGACTCTGATGACCTAGAACATTCTCAGACTAGGATGCCCCACCATATCTGTGCCCTTCTGCTAAGGCAATGCACTAGATCCATTTTGCAAGTAGCTTTCCAAGAGCTGCAAATCATGCACTTGGCCCATAAAACTTGTCCTGGCCCTAGCCTCATATCCTAGGTTTCTCTGTCTCTTTAATCTCTATCCTCACTGCCTTTGCCTCTCTCTACACCTCAATGCATCATCTTAGTCCTACAAAGACCCTGGGGAAACAGGTAAAGGAGACATTATCTGAGGGCACAGGTAGAGAGATAAACATGTGAAGGGGAAACCTGCACCACTTCAAAAAGAATGGTCAAAATGAGCAAGAAAATAGCAAGAGTCTTAGATGGGGCCCAGAGCCATGGGTCTGTGTCAGGAGGCTGCTGTAATGGTGCCTGGAAGCCTTAGTCAAGAGAGGATGGAGAGAAATCAGGAAAAGTGTAAACTTCAACTGGAAAACAGCCAAGAGACACCTGGGAAGAGCCAAGGAATGGTGAATAAAGAAAAAAGGAAAAAAGAAATAGGACATACTTAGTGACTGCCATAACAAATTGCCACAAACTTGGTGACTCAAACTAATAGAAATTTATTCTTTTGTGGTTGTGAAGGGCAGAAGTCTCCAGTCAAGGTGTCGGCAAGGCTGCACTCCCTCCAGAGGCCTTAGGAGGGACTCCTTACTTGCTTCTTCCAGCCTCCGGTGGCCACAGACATTGCTTGGCTCATGGCCATCACTCCAACCTCTGCCTCCATCTCCAATAGTCATCGCCTCTTCTCTGTGTCCTCTTACTTTTACAGAGACATTTCTCATTGGATTTAAAGCTCATCTGGGTAATCCAGAATAATCTCATCTCAAGCTTCCTGCCTGTACTTAGTTATATCTTTTTCCAAATAAGTTCACATTCTGGGACATGGACATATCTTTTGGGGGGGCCACCATTCAAGCTACTACATAGAATATAGAAGAAAGAATTGAAATAACTATCTGTCATGGACATGAAAAAACAAATGCCCCAAGCATGGGTTTTTTGATGTTTGATGGTGAACAGATATTTTCATACAATGAACACAGCAAGGATGTGAAGCATTTGTGCTTCATTAGATTTCAACTTGGAAAAAAAATACAGACTAGGCTTCAGCACAGACTAACTGAATGAGAATCTCTAGGGGATGAGTCCTGGAGGTCAGTATTTTTCAACGCTTCCCTAGTGATTCTAATGTATGGCTGGGGCTAAGAACCACAGGGCTAGGTGAGATATGAAGGGTTGTGAGCACTTATAGTTTTTATAAATCCCAGCCTACCCTGAGAGTAAATAGAAGAGAGCCCCTGGCCCAAGGAGAAATGCCTCCATGCCTGGTTCATCAGGCACTTCCCAGCATTCAACTGCAAGAGATGTACCCTAGAACCTGCCCTTGTGAGCAGAGGTGTCAATGACATAATGGAGTAGACTCTTGGCTTTGCTTGTTGCCAGTGTCTGTGCAGTCTCCCAGAAACACATGCATTCCCCCATATACATAATTCCCTGACCACAAGTGACTCACACCTCTTTCTGTATGAGACCCTTTTCCCCAAATGGGGATATTCCAACCAGCATATAGTGATCTCTGTTAAGAACAGCATAGTTTTCTTAAAGGTGCTATCCCAGATGAAAAACACATCTCTATCTAAACTACTTCTTTTCTAGTTGGTTTATACAAGGAGCTAGATCAGGTGAGAAATACAAGAGCCAACTCATTAGAGTTATCAGATTTATATTGAAAAGAAAATTAGATCTGCACTTACCTGAAACAAACATACTCTTTCAGTCAGATAATAAAAAATACATCAAACAGTATTTAAGATGGAGTACAAATATGCTTTGATTGTTTTTAGTAACACTCTTTTACACAGGTGACATCAAAGGAAGCACCGAGTTAACCAGAAATGAAGCCAAATTGGCTTGCCTTTGAAAGGGAACAAGCAACTTGCTATCCTGTAATCACTTCTTGGATCCACTGAAATGATCACTTCGAAGTGACTCCTTGGGCTTCACACCAAATAGTCTCAAAGCTACAGTCAAACCCTGAGAGAACAATGGCCCATTGTTGAGAATGAGGAAAGGATGATCAGATGCTTCTCGAGTTTATCATTATGACTTAGCAAAAAAGAAAATTGAAGACAAAGTCCAAAATACTTCCAGGTTAATGCAGATTTTGAGTTGGTGGAAAGAGAAGGGGAACCACAGAAGAAGTCCATGGGGTGGTGACATGAGTGTCCAATATTCTCAGAGAAGAGCATTATATAAAGAATATTATGCTTCTTTTTCTTTTTTTTTTTCAGAATCAGTGCCTCCCTTAAGGTGATCAAGAAAAAATAGTCCATTTCTATAGGAAAAAACACAAATAATAAATCATGACATGGTGGTCATTAATTCTTTCATGTTTTTCTGAATCTTCTCTTGGGACCATGATAGAATTGTAGATCCCTTGCCCTCCAAGTAGGGTATGGTCATGTGATTTGCTTTGGCCAATGTAATAGTGGGAGAAGTGACATGTGTGACTTCCAGGCCACAGCATTTAATGACCTACACATGATTTGCTATTCTCTTACACTTCCTCAGGGACCAACAGCATTTCTGATAGCAGATGCTCTCCCAGTCTGGCTCTTAGAATGAGGAGCAATATCGCTGATCAACCCACAGTGGAAATATAGCATGAACAAGAAATACACCTTTATTACTAAATAACTAAGATTTTTGTGATGCTATTACCACAACTTTACCGAGCCTAACTAGATTTGCATATATGACATGAAAGAAAAATAGCTTCATAAAATTCAAGTCAACTGTAAAATAGCATTTTGAATACATAAATTAGCAATAAAGGAATTAAATAAGGAAAATCCAGTGCTAGCAATATTGAGGATTTTTTTAAAAAATTATTGATTATGTACTTTGATGCAACATTCCTGGAGCCTTATCTAGTATAGTCTAACAAAAGTCAAAAATATTCACATCCTTTAACTTAGAAATTCCCTGCTTGGAATTTATTTTATGGAAACAATTCAAAGAAATTGTTGAAAATTAATTATAGAGGATTATTTACAGCAACTCTAGTCATAATGGTCAAAATGACCAACAGTGAGGTAAGGTTAAGTAAACCATAACAATTAAAATATTTAATATGGAAATTACTAACACCAATGGAACAGTATATATGGCATAAAGTTCAATGTAAAAGTAGCCCACCTCTGCACATTAATTATAACTAAACATACCTTTAGCTCCTATAGAATAAGCAGATCTTTCCACTAGGATATAAACCCCATGTGGATAAGAATACTCTGGACCTTTTTCCACCACATTCCAAGTATCCAGAATAATGCTTGGCACATGGAAGACATTCAGTCATATATTTGATGAATTGATTAATCAACTAATTAATTGACCTTCACAAAAACCTTCAAAGTCAAGTATAATGTTATTGTCCCCAAATTATAGCTAAGAATTGTGTTTTTGAGAGGTTTTTTTGTTTGGTTGGTTTGGGGAGGGTTTTTTTCCCCTTTGCATATTTTTCTATGATATTTAGCATTTTTAAGAATTCTCTCCAAAGGGATGCCTAATTCTTTCGTTCTTCCTCTCCAGTCAACTCCTCCTGAGAACCTCTTCTGTGATCCCCAAGGGGCGGGAGGAGGCTCAGAGGTACACTGGGGCTTAGAAACCAAGAAGGGGGCAGGAGGGACTTGTCTTCAGGCTCTCTTTCTCCCATCTGAGTTCAGGTTCTGGCTCCAGCAGTTTTTTCAACCCTTCTGAGCCCATACATAAGCATGATATCTTGAGTGAGGACATGCATATGAAAGAACTTGTAAACCATACAGCATTATACAAGTTTTGGGGACTCAGTTTCCTTATTTATCTGCTTCCTAGGATAATTATAAAATGCCAAAGAGAGATTACACATGGAACTGTTGTGTATACCATAAAGCTCTCTGACAGATTCCATTTTTGGTGAGAGAATCAGGGTAAAATTGTGGGAAGAGCATGTAGTAACACTTATGGGGTGGCTGTGGTTCCCATGAGCCTGAGTGATCTGTCTCTTCCCCCATGCTCAGCGTGTGCAGGCAAGTTGTCCATACCCCACCGGTTAGTCCAAACACAGCTTTCCTTCATGCCAGCCCTTGGACATAAGACAACTCCTACACATTCAGGGTACATCCAGGACACATCAATGAGGGCTGATGAAAACCCACAGATTGGCCAAGGCTTTTTACATCAGGTGGAACCTGAGGACACCTGAGGGAGGAGATGAGTGCCAGATGCTCCTTGTATAGTTATCTATTGCTGTGTAACAAATTATCCCAAAACTTAGTAGCTGAAAACAACAAATATTTATCATTTTACAATTTCTGTTGGTCAGGAATCCAGATGTGGCTTATCTGAGTGCCTCTAGCTCAAGATCCCTCATGAGGTTTCAGTCAAGCTGTCAACCAGGCCTGTGACTTCATCCAAAGGCTTGACAGGATTTCAGGGGGTGGGCAGAATCCATTTTGAAGCTCATTTATTTGGTTGTTGAAAGACCTCACTCTTGCCACATGGCAGCTACCTTACAACATGGCAACTAGGTTCCCCAAGGATGAGTGATCCAAAAGAACATGAGTACCCAAGATGGAAGATGCAATCTATCTATCTATCTATCTATCTATCTATCTATCTATCTATCTATCTATCTATCTATCTATTTGACACACACAGAGAGATCACAAGTAGGCAGAGAGGCAGGCAGAGAGAGAGGGGGAAGCAGGCTCCCCACTGAGCAGAGGGCCCAATGCGGGGCTCAATCCCAGAACCCTGAGATCATGACCTGAGCCGAAGGCAGAGTCTTAAGCCACTAAGCCACCCAGGTGCCCAGATGCAATCTTTTTATAACTCAATCTCCACAGTGGGATCCCATCACTTCTACCCTAGTCTATTTTTAGAAGCCAGTTAATAGGTCCAGCACATGTTGAAGGAGAAGGGATTACCAGGAGGCAGGGATCATGAGGGACATCTTGGAGGCTGCCTACCCCTGCCTTCTTTCTCACATTCACTCCTTAATGTGGTGCTGATGCCCAGAAGCCATGTTACCTACTAGGCTCAGTGTATTGCAGATCTAGTCCTAGCCCCAGAAAGTTCGACAATGGCTTAGGAAGTTGGAAAAGTCACATGAAATCTACATACATGCAGATTCCCTAGAAAACCCCAGTGCAGGCCCCCCTCTAACCCTTTCTTAGTCCATTCAGTTTGCTGTAACAAAAATAACATCGACTGGATGACTTAGAAACAAAAATTCATTTTTCAAAGTTCTGGAAGCTGGGAAGTCCAAAAGCAAGGTGCCAGTAGATTTGGTGTCTTGTGAGAGCCTGCTTCCTGGTTCATAGACAACTGTCTTCATGCCATATCTTCACCCTGTTAAAGAAGCAAGGGGACTCTTCGAGGTCTCTTTCATAAGGGCACTAACCCCATTCATGGGGAGCTCCACTCTCATGACCTAATCACCTCCCAAAGCTCCACCTCCTAACACTACCACATCAGGTATTAGGTTTCAACATATGAATTTGGGGGTGACACAAACATTCAGTCTACAGTAAACACACACTGCCTTGAAATGATGAATTTGTTAAGGAAAAATAAAGAACAGTGCTTAAGGGTACACTCCAGAGCCAGACTATCTGGGTTGGAATCTTGATTGTGCCACCTAATGACGTGAAATTTTGTCCAAGTTTCTCACCCTCTCTGAGACGTTTTTTTCACCTATAAAATGGGACTTATCTCATAGGACCATACTGAGGATTAAAGAACACAATGTAAAGTACTTAGAACAGTGTCCGGCACATAGCAAACTCCCAATATACGTCTATAGTCTATTCATGCTATTTTTGTTGTTGGAAAAGACAAAACAAAACAAAACAAAACAGACCTATCCTGGAAAGGCGATAGGAGCTGATCATCTTGCCCAATCTTCCCTCTTAGCAGTCATGGCCTTCTAAATATGGTGTTCAAGTATTTTTTCCAAAAGAAAAAGATGTTTCCAGGGAAGGCCAAGTTGTACGGCCTGGATGTTCATGCTTGGCCATCGTGAGCCATGAAAGTGGCAGGAGCACAATAGTGTGCTTTCTGTGTGTCTCTCCTGATCTGCAAAACAGATGCAGCCTGGACGGTCTCCGGTCCAGGCAGTCTTCAGGAGGAACGAAGCCCTACAGCTCTGGCACTGGCTTCTGCATTCCCACTGAACAGGATCCCCATAAATCAGGTCACTGATTCCAACCTCAAACCCTGAAGCAGAGGCCTTCTTGGCAGAAAGCTCTTATTTTGTTAGCTTATGACTTTTTGTCTAATTACTTAGTCCTGTAAAATCCAGTTGGTTGCAACTAGAAAAATGATGATTTGAGCTGTGATGTCTCGTTCACACTGAGCATATGTCTCCTGTCTGCGTCCCTTGGTGGCTTTGAGAGCAAGAATAGCAGATTATGGCAAATTCCTCCCAGCAGACTCCAGTCCTAGGGAGAACGCCAAGCAGAGGAGAACGTCCAAACCAAGAGCACTTAGGAGCCGGGACCAACAAGGGGGCATGAAGAGCCTCCGGGCCCTCGACCGCCCAGGTGCCCACCAAGAGTGCCAAGCACCGGAAAACAGCTTCACGTGGGCTCACCTCCTCGAAGGTGAGGAGCCTGACCTCCAGCTCTCCAGCTGCTTCACCTCAGGGGAGCTACTCTACATCTGGAGCTTTCGAGAAGCATGTTCACTGCTCCCTGTTTCCCATCCTCTCCGGGGCATCTGTTCTCCTTTTCGTCCTTGTGTTCCCTGCTCCCCACCCCTGGGTGTCTATAAGACAGCTGGATGGCCTGAAAAACCTTGAGGCCCTTTCCCAGCATTTGGAGGAATAAGCCTGGTTAGAAGACCCCAGCACGGGGTTGGGGGTGGGGGAGGTAGTTTGTCAACAAAAAAATGAAGAAATGCATAAGATTCTCTTACAGGGAGCATGTTTGGCGGTGAAGCTTAAATCTGTGTGGACTGTGTGTACGGTATGTGGTGTGTCTGATGTGTGTGCATGATGTGTATGGTGTGTGTGGCACATGGTGTGTGTGCGATGTGTTTGCGTGGTGTTGTGTATGTGTGTAGTATGGTACGCAGTGTAGTGTGTGTGTGTGTGTGTAGCCAGATCTCCCTTTTCAACCACTGTTGACATTAAGGATAAAACACTTTTACTTGGGATCAGAAAATGATTATAAAGGGCATTTGGGGGGACATTGGTGGAATTTGAATATGGATCTATATTGCATTTAGTATTGTATCAGTGTTCAACTTTCTGAACTTCGTAAATATATTGTGATCATAAAAATGACTGTTATTCTTCACCTTCAGAGATGAAGGATCATGGTGTCTGCAACTTATTCACAAATGGTTCAGGAACTAATGGTAATAATATATTAAGGAGCAAGCTAAATGCGCATGCGGCAATGTTAACCACTGATAAATGTAAGTCAAGGGTGCACAGACGTCCATTGTGCTCTTCTCATGACTTTTCTGCACGCTTGAAACGTTTCAAAATAAAAGGGTCAAAACTAAATTAAGTAATACATTTAAAAGACAAAGTGGGGATTTTGAAAACATCTTATTTCGGGATTAAAGGCAGCAGGTATGAAGACAGGTGAGAGCCTCTGACTCTAATTAAGTTCACAGCCCTCTTGGGTTTCAGCACATCACAGTGGGGCCCACAGAGCTGAGCTTGCCTTGCTGGAGAGAGCCCAGGAAGGGAGATCACTGTCAATGGGTAAGAAAGACAGGCCCCGGGCCCCAGGGCAATTGAAGACCACTCAAACACAGTGTGCCCCCCAGAGGGGCAGGCCTTCAGCCCTGCAGGTGAGGAGACTTGCTTCCCACAGCATCTGATCTGACACGTTTGAGTTTCAGATAGGGCTGCTACTCAAGAAAATCTCCTTCCTCTCTCCCTGCCAAGCATCAGCACTTTTTCTCCTTCTTTAACCTCTGATTTGCCTTTCCATGATTGGTAGGGAAGAGGCTGGCAGTGGGCCAGCCTGTCCCTGGGAGGCAGGAGGGCTGGGCCTGCCCTTGACCACCTGTGCCACATGACCCGAAGTCAACAGCTCCGTTCAGTAGACTTCAGTTCAACAGACATCAGATTAGAAGGGGTGACACAACCATGGGTCTTTGGGAGGTCGTTGCCTTTTCCAAGTCTTTGTGACTGTCCCTATAAAGAAACACCATTATGATCACAAAAGCGAGGGCATCTGCTGCCCCACTGCTCCTGGTCATGTTGGATGGGGTGGGGGCAGGGGCAGCCCACAAAAGGAGGACTTGGAGGACAAAAGCACTCCTCTTTCCAAACATTTTGCTCCTCCCGCTACCAAGGCAGCAGCACCCAGTCAGCCCATGAGGCTCTAGAATCTTCTGACCCTCTGCCATTGTTTCATTTTCTTCTTCAATTCCCCTGAGTTTTCAGTCCTCCTGTGAGTCTGCTTCGGCTTAAAATAGCCAAGGGCCAATCTGGGACTCCATGTCCCACTCACCTGTGCCTCTTACTTGGAAGTACCAACAAGGACCTTCCTATTCCAAAGGTCCCAGGTGCCCCGAGTGGTTTCCCCAAGGGACCACAAGAGGGAGATAACTTTCAGTGCCAGGATGACCAGCAGGCAAGCCTGTGTACCCAACCCTGGGCCCCACACATACTTGGAAAAGAGATCATTTAAGAAGGCATACGTGAGGGAAATCAGCAGGCATACCTCCCCAGAAGTCATGACCCCAAGGAAAGATCCCTCCCACCATGTTCTGTCCCATTCCCTGGCTATCTGTGACCT
Source organism: Ailurus styani (assembly GCA_002007465.1). Taxonomy (NCBI): domain Eukaryota; kingdom Metazoa; phylum Chordata; class Mammalia; order Carnivora; family Ailuridae; genus Ailurus; species Ailurus styani. The sequence goes on along the minus strand of LNAC01000045.1, from coordinate 3,030,148 downwards.
CCCCAGAGTAAATCAACCCTTTGGGTTAATTAACAGATCCTTGCCAGATTTCCGACTCCTACCTCTTCCATTTTGAATTTGGGCCAACCCCCTCCTAACCCCCTTTTCTGCTTGCCCCTCTTCCTTCCTTGTCCTGTGTATACAGCAGTCCTGCTGACAAGCTAGCATGGCATCCAATGACAGAAAGAGAATTCCAGCAGAACCCTATCACTTCTCTGCCCTGGTCCTCCCTTCCTTGGACCACATACCTCTCTTTCCTGTCTCTAGTTTGCCTCTACTGGAGCCTCAAGGATCCTATCCACCCATCCACCCTACTGGTGAGCCCCAGGGAGACTTCTCCCCACTCATCCCTGCCCTTAGGAGGACAGGTGTGTTCCTGACCACATGGGCACCTCCTGCCCACTGCCTGGCCGCTTGCTGGTGTGCTCTCCACAGCATTTACTTTCACTTTACACCCTCCACCTTCCACCGCTTCCCCCACAGAGCATGGTCTTGAGGACGGTCCTCAAAAGGAGAAAATGTCCCTAAAAGCACCTTGAGCTGTGCGAAGGTGTTCATAAAGGCAGTGCTTTTACTATTTTTAATAGGCTTTACCTACATTCGTTACAATCAATGAGTCTACACGTGATTAGCTCCCAGAGTCCATAGCTTACACTAGAGTTCACTTTTCATGGTGTGCATTCTGTGGGTTTGGACCAGTGTATAATGATATGTATCCACCATTATAGCACCATATGGAGTCGTTCCACTGTCCTAAAAATCCTCCGTGCTTTGCCTCCTTATCCTCCCCTCCCTTCCCCCAAACCCCCAGCAGTCACCAACCTTCCTCCAGTCTCACAAGTTTTACCTTTTCATGAACGGTATGAAACCATACTGTATCTAGCCTTTTCGGGTGGGTGTTTTTATCTAATAATATGCATTTAAGATTCCTCTATGTCTTTTTATGCCTTGATAGCTCTTTTCTTTGTAGCGTTTAATATTTCATTGTATGGATATACCACAATTCATTTATCCACTCACCTACTGAAGGACATTGTGGTTGCTTCCAAGGGTTAGCAATTATGAATAAAGCAGTTATAAACATCCATGTGCAGGTTTTGGTACAGGCATGTTTTTAACTCTTTTGAGTAAATACCAAGGAGCATACCTGGTGGATTATAAGAGGCAATGCTATTATTAATTGCACTTTTCGAGCCAAGTCTCCTTTTCCTCAGCTCCCAGATCCTCTGTGGTCTGCCCCAGGAGGGCTTCAAAAAGTCCATCCTGATACCATGGCCCCCTAGTTCTTAGCATTTGATCCACTTGACTTTTTCAATATAACTATTTATAAAAATATATTTTAAAATAATTGTAGATTGGGGCATCCGGATGGCTCAGTCAGTTAAGCTCAGGTCATGGTCACAGGGTCCTGGGATTGAGCCCTGCATCAGGCTACATGCTCAGCAGGGAGTCCGCTTCTCCCTCTCCTTCTCCCTGCACCCTGATCATGCTCTGTATCTCTCAAAAAAATAAAATCTTAAAAATAAAATAAAATAGTTGTAGACTTATATGCAGTTGTAAGAAATAATTCAAGAAGACTCCTTTGCCCAGTTTCTCTCAATGATAACATCATTGTGCATAACTATAGTATAATACCACAAGCAAGAAATTGACAGAGATATGGCTATACCAGTTTATTTAACCACTCACCCATTGAAGGACTTTTGGGTTGCTTCCAGTTTGAAGCTATTACAAATAGAGCTGCTATGAACATTTTTGTAGGGGTTTTTGTTTTTTGTTTTTTTGGTGAACATAAGTCTTCATTTCTCCGGGACAATGTCCAAGAGTATGATTGCTGGGTCATATGGTGAGTGCATGTTTAGTTTTGTAAGAAACTGCCAGACTTTTGCAGAGTGGCTATGCCATTTATATTCCCATCAGCAATGTGTGAGTGATCCAGTTTCTCCCCATCTTTGCCAGCAGTTGGTGTTATCACTGGTTTTTATTTTAGCCATTCTGATATCTCATTGTGGTTTCAATTTTAATTTGCATTTCCCTAAAGGCTAATGACATTGAACATTTTTTTTCCTGTGCTTATTTGCCTTCTGCGTATCTTCTGGAGTAAAAATATCTGTTCATGTCCTTGCCCATTTGCTCACTGGATTGTTTAGGGCTTTTTTTACTATTGAGTTTTGAGAGTTCTTTATATATCCTAGATACACATCCTTTGTCGGATATGCATTTCACAAGTATTTCCTTCCAGGCTGTAATGTGTCTTTCCAGTCTCCTCATTGGGCAAAAGTTTTAATTTTGAGGATTTTATTAATTTTTCCTTCTTAATGCTTCTGATGTCAAGTCTAAAAACTCTCTGTCTAGTCCTAGGTCCCTATGATTTTCTCCTTTTTCTTTCCTAGCGGTTTTATTTTTTTACTTTTTAAATTTAAGCCCACGTCCATGTTGAGTGAATTTTTGTGTAATATGTGCGAGTAATGATGTGATCATGAGTAAAGTGACAATAATGAGGACTAACGTGTAAGGTTTAGGCAGAGGTTTGGGCTTTGGGTTTGGGTTTTGGTATCTTTACCTGTGGATACCAAGCGCTCCAGCTCCATGTCTTGAAGAAGCCATCCTTCTTCCATGGAATTGCTTTTGCTCCTTCATCAAAACCCTGTTTGATGTATTTGTGTGGGCGTTCACCTGACTTTTGTCTTGCCTTTTGTTTCTTCTTAGAAACTCCCCCTGTCTGGCAGAAATGCAAAATGGCTGCATTTGAATCTCGAAGACTCTGGACAAGTAGGTGGCCCTTGCTCCAAGCAGCCTGGACTGTCACCCAGTGGCAAAGCCTCCGGGGTGTGGCAATGGCATCCAAACTTAAGGACAGCAAAAAGCGAACATGGTCTGAGGAATGGGAAGCGTCAATCAGCAACTTAATTAGAATTTATAAAAATGGATACCAGGAGGATAGTTCTCTTCCCAAGAAGGGGGCAAAATGTGAGTGAACTCCAACTTTCCCTTCCCTAAGACACAGAGCTGTTCTGAAGGCCTCGAAGGGCTGTGTTGGGGGCAGTGTCCCCACAGTGTGACCATGTGGGTATGAGACAAAGCCATTCCCAGCCAGCAGTAACAGGAAGGGTGCATCTTTAAAGAGGGTCTTAGGGCTCAATGAGGAAAGTTTTTTTAACTTGGAGGAGGTAAAATTTACCCATTTTTCCTTTTATGGATCATGCTTTTGGTGTCAGGTCTACAAACATCATATGGATTTACTTCACTTACTTGCTTTCTGATGTGCTTTCCGTATTCTTCCTGATTCTCCTGTGAAGAGTCAAGATTCAATCTGTTCTTGAGAAGCTTACCTGGGGATGAAGGAGCCCAGTGAAGTTCATTCCAAGGCAAGAACCCTGGATCTTCTCTTCTGTTGTCCTGCTCTCTCTCTCATCCTACTACTGAGTGACCCCAGCCTTCCCTTTCAGGACCCATTTCATGCTGGGGAAGGTGGAGGGAGAGCAAACATTAGAACCAGAAGCCTGGAGAGGCCAGGCCCCTTTAGAACAGAGCAGATGCCCCTCGCGCTGCAGGCACAAAGCTGGAAATCACAGCTCAAGATCTTTTCTTAATGTCAGAATGTAAAAAATTAGAACAAATTTCTCCCAAAACAGGATATTGGCTCCTCCCAATTCCCTACTCAGGCTGGTTTTCTGAACCACCTTAAAGAAAGGCAGAGCTGCCATCTGTGTGCCTCAGAATCTCCTAGAAACAAAGGCTATTCAAGACACTGCACTTGGAGCAGCTTCTCAGGTCCCAAGAGCATATCTTTCTGCCTCTTCCTGGACCCAGAGCAGCAGAAATGCCCGGCAACCAGTATTCTTGGGGCAGAAGCTTCAAGAACGTAATAGACCAAAGGGAACTTGTGCCAAAGCCATCAGCTCTTTTGACCCCCATCCTTCCCCAGATGTGTTCCAGAACATCCCGGGGTGAACTCTTGTCTCAAAGCAATCTCCTCTTGCCTCTTGCAAGACAAACGAAGAGGGCAGTCATAATTAGATTGCTACTAACACACCACAGTTAATAAGTGGCAGAAAGAACCATGTAAATGTCAAGCTGTGAATCTGAAACTTGACAGGACCTTTCAAATCCAACCAGAGCTTGGCACCAAAAAGCATTCTCTGAATTTGCACATAATCTGCTTTTTGCAGCTCTTTTGAGAAGGAGTATTTACCCAGTAAGCATGTTATTCTCCACCGGAGATCATAGTCATTCCAAGTCAATGAACAGCATTCCAAAGAAAACAGGAGGAACTTAAAATACAAGATTTTAAGGTTTGGGAGTGAGATAGAGAAGACATGAAGGGGTCATGTAAGTCATGGTTACTAACACATTGACCTTGTCCTAGAGCTTTGAACAGCAGACAGCACCAAGCCATTTGATTTAAAAAAAAAAATCCACGTTGTTACGAGGCTTTTCCCATGGACAGTTTGCTGGAGTCTGTCCAGGCCAATTGCAGAGTTGCCATTACCCTGGAAGGTATCACTCGGTGCTCCCTCGTGGGGCTGTTTACTCAGAATCAGAGGGTCCCCACAATGGCTCCACAGTTAAGGATCCCCCCAAGACTTCCCCTTCTTGCTTTTAATTTTTTTAATTGAGGTATGTTCATATAACATAAAATTAGCCATTTTAAAGTATACCATTCAGTGAATAACTGATTCACAACATTTTGCAACCATCACCTACATAGGTGCAAAACATGTTCATCACCATAAAAGAAAACCCGTTCCATTAAGCAACTACTTCCCATTCCCCCTCAACATCACCTACCTCCAGACCCCCGGCAACCACTAATCTGCCTTCTGCCATTATAGACTGACCTATTGCAGATATTTCATATAAATGGGATCATACAACACGCAACCTTTGCATCTGGCTTCTTTCCCTCAACATAATGTTTTCAAATTCATCCACAATAGAAGATGTATCAGTGTTCCACTCTTGGTCATGGTGAAGTCATACCCATTGTATGGGTCACCCACATTCTGTCTTATCCATTCACCTGTTGATGGACATTTGGGTCATTTCCATCTTTTGGCTATTGTGAATAGTGCTGTTCTAAATATTCATATGCAAGTTTCTATTTAAAAACATTTGCAATTCTTTGGGGTATATACCTAGGACTGGAACAGCTGGGTCATAGGGTTTAACTTTTTGAAAAGCCACTAAACTCTTTCCTCCCTTCTTGCTTTTTGAATGAAGTTATGCCTTCACTTAAAACTGTCCTTATTATTTCTGAGGTTTGGAAGAAGGGAGAGGAGGCTTGATGGCGGCTCACTGGGCCATCCTGATGCCAGAAGTCCATCATGAAACTAATCTTCTGTGGAATTCCACATGGCACTCTTCAAGGCCTGGTCTTCTGCACACTCACACCCTCCTTGCCCCCAGTGAGACTTGGGAGTGAACCATCATGGGGAAAAGAGGAGGAGGGAGCAAACTGAAGATGAAGACAGATCAGAATGATGTGTCTACAAGCCAAGGAACACCAAAGATGGCCAGCAACCACCAGAAGCTAGAAGAGAGGCTGAGAAGAGATTCTCCTCACAGGCTTCAGGAGGAACCTACCCCGTGCAACCTTAACCTCAAATGTCCAGCCTCCAGAATTGTGACACAATAAACTTCTATTGTTCAAGCCACTCAGTTGGCTGTACTCTGTTACAGCAGTTCGAGCAAGTGAATATTCTAATATCCAATATAAAGGCACTCTTAGTCCCTGACTGAGTCCCTCATGTGCAGGATCTGGGGCCTCTTGAGGGAGGCACTAGCTCCCTGGCAGCCTGAGGCTAGGAACACTCTGCCTGCGCCCAATGAAGTGGGTTTACGGATTCGATAATCGCACTGTGATGTAATCAATTCTCAGGAAACGAATGGGTAGTTTGAGGATTGCTACCAAAAAACCTGACCAGAAACAATGCTGAGGCTGTTTGCACAGAGCACAAAACGGCCAAGTAGAGCTGACTTGTCCACTACGGGTGAGCCCCCCCTTACCCACAGCACAATAAAAACCCTGGGGAGTTGATCAGATCTGACAGGAAGCTGGCCAAAAATGACTCTGAATTCATAAGAAGACTACTTCAACTGCATATTTATATCCTTTTTTGTTAACAACAGGCTTTAAACCTAGATTCATATTATGCCTTGAGGGAGTAACTAGTGATCATACAAAGCTACTGAAATTAACAATTAAGACGTTGTTTATGTCATCTTGTTCCTTCTTTTAACCTCAACCTTATGTATGTTTTACAATTTACAGCATGTGCAGTTTATAAGTAAACATATGGGGACTATGCACGCCCCTCCAACCTGATACTAAACAGGTACATGATCGGAAAAGTTTGGAAACCGTTGGTTGAGGGCAGGGTCTGCAAACAGACATGAGGCAACACCCACCTCCAAACCGGGAGGTGCTGGAACCCGGATATCCGACCCTCAGCCAGAAACAGGTGCTGTGGAGACATCAGACAGGTTCTGAGCCAGGAAATGCCCCAGGGATCAGGGGGTCTGGTTCCCCAGATCAGGGAAACGACTCTACTTCCTTGGCAGGAGGGCCGACACAGGCTCCCAGTAAGGGACCCACTGTGGCCAGGGCTGGAGAGGACTTCCCCAAGTGCGCAGGCGCGCCGCACAGCCATACTGACCTACACACTTCCGGAAACAGGGAGGAGCCGGTCCTCAACTTTGCGAAGTCATGAAGCTTTCCGCCAGGACAAGAACGTGGCAGGATGGCTTTCCCTTACCTGTTCCAGTAAAGGAGAAAAATCCTCAGACAGCAGAAAGAGGCAAGTGAGCGTGAACTTTTAATGTATTTTAAGGTCAGTGAGGAGACATTCTTGAGCAAGTATGGGCCTCATAAACTCAGCAAATCTCAGCAGACTGACATTGAAGAGCAAGTGTTTCAGCACCCAGAGTTGAGTGTGTCAGGAGGTGGCTGGTGAGGGACAATCTAAGGTCTTCCAGAATCCAGAGCCTTCCTTTCTTTCCCCACCTTCCTAATCTGAAGCCCCCCATGGTCCTCTAACCCAGAAGCAGAAGTGGGTGGGAAAGAGTCAGCAAAGCAAGAAGCTCTTTAAATTGAAGAGGTTAGGGCAGAGTTCTTAGGGGGGAAAAATGGAGAGAGATTTCAGGGAAGGATTAAGTCACAGGACTTGGGGCTAATAGGAGAATGCATGAGAAGTAGGGGATCAAATGATGTGCCTGGGGGATGTTCAGAAGGTGTGAGCCGGCTCCTTTCGCAGCACTCATTCATGTGCACAGGGATGGATCAGCTGCATGACACCCAAGTTCTTGGACACCTCACATGTAGGTATGTGATACTCTAAGCCTGAAGCCGAGAGCAGATGGGACCTTCCTCATGGTGCTGTGGATAGGTTTACCTGGCAGCGGGCAGGCGAATCCATCCTCTCCAGCAGCAGTTTAAGGAAATTTCAGTACTAAGGTTGGTTAGCCAACGGGTATCATACTTGCCAACCACCCAACCAACGAACTAGTAAGGCGGGCTGTCCTGACCATTTTCTCCCTGGCCAAGTTAAAAACAAGAGTCAGACTTCAGAGCAGTTCTCAGTGGCCCAAGAGAACCTATAATTTTAGGACCTTTCTGTGGATAGGGGAATATCCGCAGTGGCCTGTGTCCCTGGACATGATACCTAACTTCCCAGAGTGCTCTGGTCTTCTCTGTGCAGCTGCCTGGTCCTGCTGTGGGATGAGAACAGGCAGGTGGAATTTCACCGCTCGGATAGCCGCGCACCACCCCCCACCCCGCCCATCAACCTGAGTACACTTGGGGTCAACTCAGTCTTACCACAGGAGGGGAACCGCCGCTGCTCTTGGAACAGATCCCCCTGGACCACAAGAGGCTGGAGGCCAGCGACCAGGAGGGGCAGGGCTCCTATGAGGCCAAGGTGGATAAAATGTACACAGGTGAGAGGCTGCCTCATGCCTCAGCTGTTGCTAAAGCAGTAAGCACTGAGATTTGCTCAGGCAAATCTGGAGGTGTCCCCAGTCAGATGACCTTTGCCAGCCTCTCCTGCTGCCCAGCCATACCTGAGTTCGGGAGAGTGATCATAGTGTCTGCTGCTCCTATGACCACTGCTCAAGGCTTGGGATGACGCTTTCCTCGGGCAGCTTCTCCTTTGCCCTTAGGACGGCCTCCTTTCTGGAGGGGTCTCAGGAGCCCCAGAGGCACCTGGTGCTTTCGTGGCCAACCCCGGACACAGCAGCTCCCAGAGATGGGACAACAGGGCTCCTGTACCTGGCTTCTCCTTTAGGCCCAGTCTCGTCTGGGTTGATTTTGAAACAAATATTTATACTAAACGGCTGAAGCGGAGGGAAGATTTCACCACCTCTTATCTCTCGTAGTTTAGAAAAACAACCAACATTTCATTGACAAGTGACCCCGTGGCGCCTGTGTTTGTGGCGCGTTTCTCTGGGGAGCCTCCTCTTCCCAGAGCCCTGTCTCGGTTTACATAGCTCTGCTCACTTCCTCTCAGACTCCCAGGGGAAAACAAGATTCTCATGGACATGCCGCATCTCTGGTAAGGTTCCCTGAGTCTTGTGAGGGCTTGAAACTTGAAACTGGCATCGTTCCACGTTCCGTCTAGGAGATGGTGGCTCCCAAACCTCTATCTCCAGTCCAAAGTCTTGAGTCTTCTCAGCTTTGACAAGCCCTGGAGTCTTTCCCACCGCAGCCCCAGCCCCCCGCACAGTCATATAGTGTCTCCGCCCAGAGCTATGTGTTCAGCTTGTTCCCACCTGTCCCTACCCCTACGTAGGCTCTTCTATTCACTGCCCCCTGGGCTGCCCATGCACTCCCTGGAAGACTGCAAGGCAAGGCTCTTCAGCTCCACACCCCACCAGTGTGCCTCTCTTTCGGGCCGTGACAGAGTTGGTAGGCTCCAGCACGCATCTTTCTTCAAGGAACCAAACATAAACTAACCATAAACCTTTGCACACGTACCCTCCTCCTCATACTCTCTACCATCTTCCTCCCACTCAGTCTGCCACTCTATACCCTCGGCCATTTCTTCATGTGGCCCCTCCAACTCTTGGCTTAACTTGTTGATTCTCAAACCTAGCCACACATCAGAATCCCTCAAGGGGATTCCTTCCTTCTTTCCTCCCTCCCTTCCTTCCTCCCTCCCTCCCTTCCTTCCTTCCTTCCTTCCTTCCTTCCTTCCTTCCCTTCTTTCCTTTCTCTCCTTCTTTCCTTTATCTCTTTCTTTCCTTTCTTTCTTTCTTCCTTTTAGGGGAGATTTTATTTTTTTAAATTTAAATTCAATTTAGTTAACATATAGTGTATTATTAGTTTCAGGGGTAGAATTCAGTGATTCGTCAGTTGCATATAACACCCAGTGCTCATTACGTCAAGTGACCTCCTTAATGCCCATCCCCCAGTTATGCCATCCCCCTACCCCCCTCCTTCCAGCAACCCTCAGTTTGTTTCCTAGAGTTCAGCATCTCTTATGGATGTCTCCCTCTCTGTTTTCATCTTATTTTATTTTCTCTTCCCTTCCTCGATGTTCATCTGCTTTGTTTCTTAAATTCCACATATCAGTGAGATCATATGGTATTTGTTTTTCTCTGACTGACTTATTTTGCTTAGCATAATATCCTCTAGTTCCATCCATATTGTTGCAAATGGTGAGTTCATTCTTTTTGATGGCTGAGTAATATTTCATTGTGTTTGTGGGAGGGTGTATAAACATATATATAGATGTATATATCTATATTGATAGATAAATATAGATATATATCACCTCTTCTTTATCCTCTCTCACCTCCCATTTATTCCTCACTCCCTTCCCCTGGCTCTCATTCCACCACTTCAATGAAACAGTCCTTGATAAGATCACCAGTTACTTCCATTTTAAACAGAATGGCCATGTTGGGCCTCTTCTTCCTTGACCTGTCTCAGCATCACTGGAACTGGAACTCTCTCCTTCCTGAAATACTCTCCCACTGGCCTCTCCCCACCATTTTCCCTTTCTAGTTCTCTAGTTGCTCCTCTTCTGTTCCCTTCGGCATTCTTCCTCCTCTTTGTAACTGTATGCTGAACTTCTTTAGGACTTCATTCTAGGCCCTCTCACTTCTCCCTCGACTCTCTATTCCTGGATAATCTCATCCATTATCATCATTGCAAATATCGTGTAAATGCTGACTCATTTTATCTGCAGAGACATGAAATACAAGTGTCCATTTCTCTCACATTACATAAGTATCCTGGGCTGATCCAGTAATGCTATGGTTTGGGGGCACCCAGACTCCTTCTGTCTGGTTCCTCTGCCACTCCCAATGCATTGCACTCATCTGCATAGGCCCAGATAACTCCATGCCCATATTCCAGCCTTCAGAAAGAGGTAAAGTAGCAGGAAGCAGACAGACCCCTTCTTTAAGGACACTACCCAGAAATTTCAGGCATCACTTCTGCAAACAACCTGTTAGCCATAACTTCAACAGCTGGCCACACCTAGCTCCAAGGAAAACTGGGAACTGTAGGCTCTATTCTGGGTGGTCGCATGCCCCCTTAAATTTCTCTTGGCATGAGAGAAGGGGAAAACCAATACTTAGGGAAAACTAGAAGAATTGGCCACAGGCATCAGCTGGATTTGCCAATTCTTTATTTTGTCAAATAAGGACATTAAAAAAAAAACAACTACCACCTATTGCCATCGCTTCATAAAAGAAAAGACATTTTTAATACCAAAATTGGAGAAGATGTAATCTCAAAATAGAAAACAGTCTTTTAAATTAAATGAATTTAGATTTATGGAAGACAGCATTGTATCATCTTCATTGTTCTCATTTCCCTTGAAACTGGCACAAGCGTCCATCTCCTGGCCTGAACTGGACGCCCGGACTAAGCCATGGCTGTTAAAGCATCATCAGTATCACCTTTATTTCACTACACTACCCTGATTTAGGGGGATGGCTATGATAGCTCCCACCTGGTAGTACTATGGAAATCCAAGCTTCCACCCCCTCAAGTCCCTTCCCATTTCCAGATGTCCCACGGCAGTTCGTGTTCACTGCTATGGCTTGTAGGACCTATCCCCCTCGCAGGACTGTGTGTTACCTCAGGGGTCTCCAGAAAGCTTGGCCACATCACTGCTGCGACACCCCAAGAGGGGAATTTCCCCAGCAGAGACAATGCCATCTCCTTTTGGCCAATCTTAAAAGGCCACACCTTTTCTAACAGTGGTTCTTCTTTCTCCCCCACATCCTTTCCATGTAAAACAAGTCCAGGACACCAACCCAGAAGATCCCCCTAAGGGATGCTGAGCAGTGTCTCATCTACCAACAGCCTCATCTATCACAGAAGGACTCAATGGCTTGTCTTTACTTACTTTAAGGTGAGTCCTTCCCCAGACCTCTGCTCCTGTCTTTTGTCAAGAGAGTCATCCCCACGCTCAGACTCCTCAAGATTTCTCTAGGACACACTTACAAGTAGAGAGTCATTCCGATGCGGTAATGGAATAGAAGTGAAGCTAAAGGGCTAAGAACTCTCCCCTGGCTCAGGGCAATTAAGAAGGGGTGCTCTGCACCCCTTTCTTTCCCTCCACTTGCAGGGTATATTTTGGGGCATTGGGGCAGGCTTTCAGCTGGGTTGTTAGAAAGGAAGCCTTGGGTGAGTTAGTTTTCTGGCCTACTTCTCTTGTGTTCTACCTTTCGAAAATGAAATGTTTTGATTTCACATAGGATCCTTCACTGTATGTTCCAGATCCCTAAAAACTAAGATTTTGTTGTTGTTCTTGCTGTTGTCCAGAATTCCCCCACTTTTTTTCATGTAGACATTGCTGAATTAGAATCCTACAATTTCAGTGCTAGAGGGGGCTTAGGGAATATAATATCCTATAGCTTCATTTTATGGGTAAGGAAGGTGAGGGGCAGAAAGGGGAGAGGACCACCTGGGATTCCAGAGTAGACAGCCCCAAGGTCCAGGTCCCAAGATTCTGTGCCCTTGGCCGGGACAGGGCGGGGAGGGGGACACCTGGCCTGAGAAACTGGAGCATCACTTTGAAGGACGAGACGTTGGGACCCAGCATGTTCTTGACAGCCTCCCCTTGCCCCTGAACTTCATAATAGCTGCTTGCCCTCCGTGCCACATGAAGCTGATAAATAGAGGAAATTCTCACGGGAGGGCTCTTCAAGATCCGTTAAGAAAAGTTTCTCTTGTTTACAGCCGAGTGCATCCTAAGATGCAACGCCAACAGGGTTTGCTTCTTTGTTTATTTTAACCAAGAAGGGGAATTAGTGGCAAAAGAATATTTTGATAATGAATGGAAAGTTAGTCATGACATTTTTGAGGGGGGAAAATATAAATAAACTTTTTTTAAATGGAGCTGTCTCCATGGATGATAGAGAGGGCTCATGGGTTTCAGCCAGTATGAAGAGGCACTTGGGGTGCCCTGCAGTGCCCGCTGTGGGGTTCTGCTTCCCCTGTGCGCGTAGTAGAAGCCTGTGGGGCAGGGGGAGTGAGGTGTGTGTGGATGCGTGCGTATACGTCTGTGTGTGATCTCCTAAAGCAATCCTTGTTAATGGAAAGGTTTTTAAATATTTGCAAACGGATCTCAGAACTTGACAGAACACAACGGTATCTATTTCAAAACAACCTGGGAGTATTTGGTGTCTGCTTGGGCCTGGAAATTTCCACTGTGGCCAGCGCTGCACAGCATTTTCCTTCCAGCCCAACTCACTTCAAGTGGCATGATTTGATTAAGCATTTCTTCACTTTTAATTGCATGCCAAGGCCCCAGGGCATCATTTGTTGGGTGGCCCTGAGTGGGCTGGACTGGGGGCGGAAAGACATGTCAATCTAGAAAGGTCTGTGCCTGACTTGTTCCCCGGTGTAATTCTGTCCTATACCTGGCAAGCCTTCCCATTATTAGGAACAGGCCTGTCTTGGCTGATGGTGGTTTTCAACAGTTCAGGGCAAGGAGCATCCAGGGGCGAGCCTGCTCCCGCGGAGCTCCTGGCCTGATGGGAAGGTGGGAGGGCATCCCACTGCATTTGGCGGAACTCCACTCACCACCTGGGAAATTACATCCCTCAGCTGCCCACTCGCAAACTCTCTTACCACAGTATTTTAGAAAAAGGGTTGTTTAATAATATCAAAAAAAGATCTTAACCTCCAAGCACCGTCTACGCCTCTGTAAAATGAGGTAATGCTACAACCTCATGGGGTTGAGGTGGGTGTTAGAAATATCGTAGATCAAGTTCTGGAACATGGTGAAACTCTGCAAATCATATTTATAGATGGCACCCCGGACCGTCCCAGGATCTATTATTCCCATCCTCCCTCCGCAGAGAACGCCCAATGGTGTGCAGACATCCGCCCCACTCCCATGTAGCTGTGAGCCCAGGGCAGGGCCTCCTCAGAAAGGGGCCCTCCATTCTCAGAGGCCAGTGATTCCCTCCAGATGACCCTGCAACACACCGACAGCCAGTAAGACATGAACAGAAACCGCAGCCGGAGGTACAGTGAAGCAGGGAAGGAAGGGAGAGTCTCTCCCCCAAGAGAAAGCCCCAGGAAAAATCTCCCTCATTCGTCAGGACGCTGTTCCTCAGGTTGATGCTGCCATCTTGAAAGCAGCTGGAGGATGAGGCCAATTTCCAAGGATGACAAGGCATAGAGAAGGAAAGAGACTGGGTCCTGGAGAACCATACCATCCATGCTGCTAACCGAATACACTCAGTGTGACTGGTCTTCTCCCAATCTTCCCTAGCTGGAAATCTTCATTGCCCCTCTACTAGTGAGCTGCCCCTCCCACTAGTGAGCTGCCCCTCCCACTAGTGAGCTGCCCCTCCCACTAGTGAGCTGTCCCTCCCACTAGTGAGCCATCCCCCCTACTAATGAGTCACTCCCCCGCTACTGAGTGACTCCCCCCAACTAGTGAGCCATCCCTCCCATCAATGAGTCAGCCCTCTACTAGCGAGCTATCCCCCTGATAGTGAACCATCCCCCCAGTAGTGAGCTGGGCCTGACTAGTGAGCGTGATTCATCCTTCCTCACAAACAGGAGCCCGAAGGGGAGACAGGCCCAGGTTGGAAGGGTCTTCTGGACTTTCTCAGAAGAGTGGGAGCCAGGAGGATGGAAAGAGAGAACCCCAGCAGAAGTAGGAGCACCAGCTCACCAGAGCTGAGGGTAAAGGAAATTTCATCTCAGAGAAGATTTGCAAACGAACAATGCTGTTGTGCATTTTCAGACACTGCTCCTGGGACACGCTAAGAAGCTGTGGGCTTTATGGGGTTTTGGCATTATAACTCCTCCGTCCACTGGGAGGCTCTGGCCACAAAGAACAGAAACCCTGACTGGAACCAGCATAATCAATATGGGAATGTATTATTTTATATCATAAATATTCCCTGTAGGGAGCCTCAGGGCCAGTTGAATCAGTGGTTCGAGAATGTCAACAAGGACCCAGTTCTTTTCCTCTCTCTGCTTTTGGTGTGGGCTTCATTCTCTGTCTGGTATCAAGACGGCTGCAGGAATTCTAGGCATTCTAATAATGACCCCCACCAAGAAAACAGCTGCCTTTGCATTCCATGCTGCTCAAAGACCGCTGACTACTGATGAACGGGTTTTGAATGAGGACACATCCAAGGTCCCAGTTCCCAAAGTGACATTTGGGTCCAGGGAGGCATTTGACAAACCATGAAAAGACAGCCCGCTGGCCCTGCACCCAACCAAGGACAAAAAAGGAGGCTCAAGATCACGGTGGCCAGCTTGGAATGTGGAAACAACAGGCTCCACATCCCAGGGCATTCAGGGCAGCCTCATCCCAGGTCACCCGATTAGAGAGGGATCACAGAAAGCACTCAACAAGCAACGCAGGCTGTGGTAAAGCAATCCTTGCCCAGAGCGCCCATGGCCTTGTGATCCTATGGAATGACACTTGTCCATGACTGGACTTGGCTGCCAGACCCTGGTCCCCAGCACCCCACCCACATATCTCAGCCTCTGGGCTTCCGGATCCTTTACAGAAAGACAGCTGCTAACCAACCTGTAGCCAGCTCACAGGATGGAGACGGAAGAGACAGACCTGACTCTACGTCATATCTCTCTTTCAGAAAATAATCAAGAAATTCCCCCGGAAAACGGAGGATATGTGCAACACACGTGACAATGGTTTGATTAACCTTATTGTATTATGAACTCTTCCGGCCATTTAAGTGAGCACATACGTAAAGGATACAAAACTTACAACCTATAAAAATGCTACCACTCACTAGTAATAAAAAAGTAAAGTTAAAAAATGAGACGCATTTGTTTCTTTTCTTTTTTCTTTTCTCTTTTCTTTTTTTTTTCCTGTTCTGTTTGTTTCTTTCTTCATAAAATGGTCAAGAAATACCACACAGTGGCACTGCTGCTATTATGTACTGCTAGTGGTGATACAAATTCATGCAATCTTTCTAGAGGTCAGTTTGGCAAAATAGAGCAAAAAGATTCAAACACGTACATAACCCCTGAACCAGTGATCCTGCATTCAAAACCATACCCTGAGGAAATAACCAAAGGGGTGTGCAAAGCAGTCCTGCACACTCATGAATATTCACTATGGTGCTGCTTTCAACATTGCAACGCTGGAAATGACCAGAACGTCTACTGGTATTTGGATTAGCTAAATGGATGATGGCACATTCCTTCTGTACTCTGCAGTCACCAAAAAACAACAAAAAAAAATTTATCAGAGTTGAAAGAGAGAGTTACAGATCATCAAGGCCAGTGTCAATTCTGGTAACCATTTGCACATAAAAACTTTGCATTCTCTTTACTTTCAAACTTCACACACATACAGTATGCACAGAAGATATACTTAAAATGTTTACACCTGGTTTCCAAGAACGAAGGGCCATGGCCCCAAATCCAGTTTGTCTCGGTGCTAGAATTGTTTTCATTTCCTACTTTGTGTGCCAACAACCCCCCAACAAAGTAGTTTTACTTATTTAATAGATTAAATAATTATTCAAACAAATAGCGTTAATAGCCCACACATTAGTAGCTTTATTAACTCCTTTGTGTGTTTTCACATTTTCCACTTTTTTTAAAAAAGAGATTTTATTTATTTATTTGTCAGATAGAGAAAGAGAGAGCTAGCACACAAGCAGGGGGGGCACCAGAGGGAGAGGGAGAAGCAGGCTCCCCACTGAGCAGGGAGCCCAATGCGGGACTCAATCCCAGGACCCCGGGATCATGACCTGAGCCAAAGTCAAACGCTTAACTGACTGAGACATCCAGACATCCTATTTCCACTTTTTTAAAATAGTGAAATGTATTACTTATCCAAACAGTTGAGAAGTTCATTGAGAAGAACTCTTCATCCACGGTCTTCTATTCTGCCCTCCCGGCCTTTGCCCCATGTCTGCTCTCCATTTTGGGAATCCCAAAAGCTACTCAAGCAACAACATTCTTCAAAAAACAAGAAGCATCTGATCTTGGTATCATGGTTATTGGTACCAAGATCTTTGTCCTCAACTGGGGCAACATCCCTGCGCTCTCTGGGGACGCCAAGCAGAAGGTACAAATCTGGAGGATCCTACAAATCCGGATTACCAGACAGCTTTCCCATTGGTGACAGTTCAAACACCTGCTGCACTTTGGGAGGGCGGTCCAACCCTGTCCATCAAAGGCCTAAATGCACAAAACTTTGACCCATATTTCCCCTTTAGCAGGACTCTAGGTTCTGCTCACACACTTACAGACAGATGTCTGCACAAGTACACTCCCTGCATTGTTGTTGGAAATAGTAAAAAAATATGGGATGTAAATCCACTGTCTATTAAGAGAGGATCATGAATGTATGGGAAATCCCTATGGGAAAACATGAGGAACAGCTATGTGTGCTCATAGGAAAACACATCCAGAAGGTAGCAATATGTAAAAAAAAAAAAAAAAAGCAACAACAACAACAAAAACCCACCTAAATCTACAGAGCAAGTAAACTAGGATCATATTTATGCTAAATAGAAAAAAAAATCCATGTGCACACATTTCTGGAAAGGTCCATGAGAAGCTGTAAGCAGTGTGGTCTTTTGGGAATCAGAGGAAGAGGGAGGGGTGACTAGTTGGGGCTCCTTGTCTTTCCACTTTATAGTCTTCTGTAATGTTATAACTTTTTGTCAGGGGTAGTAATAATTTTTAAAGGGGCACCTGGGTGGCTCAGTTGTTAAGCATCTGCCTTTGGTTCAGGTCATGAGCCCAGGGTCCTGGGATCGAGCCCCGCATCAGGCTTCCTGCTCAGCGGGAAGCCTCCTTCTCCCTCTCCCAGTCCCCCTGCTTTTGTTCCCTCTGTAGCTGTCTCTCTCTCTCTCTGTGTCAAATAAATAAAATCTTTAAAAATAATAACAATTTTTAAAGATCTGCTTCCTGACATTTTAGGTCAGGCCTAGGCAAAAGAGTGGATGCGGACCACTGAGCCAGGTGAGTGCTCTCCAGCTTGGGTGTTCATTTACGTGTCAGGGACTTGCCCACAGAGTGATTTCCATTTTAGCAGTCAAGGTCATCTCAGGGCAATGCTTCTCAGATTTTTCCACAGAAGTACCCCTGATGACAAAACAGAACAAACACGTAACCTCAAGGGATGAAGGAAATTGGCCCAGATCTCTGCCTCCAGCAAAATTTCTTTAGTGTGCAGACTATCTTAAAAATTCAAGAAAGTTCTGAATTTTATTCCACTATAGATTTGTCTTTGCCTTATAGTAACAACGAATTTTTCTCTTCAAATTTTATTTGTAGAATTCCGGTCAATATCTTGGTAAACTCCTCCTTCCCACTTTAAATGGATAAAAATCTCCAGATGGAACTTAACAAGAAAAAGATTTATTCATAGTCAGGCTCTGAGGCAAGAAAAGTTGAAGTGATAGGGGGAAGTCAAGATGAGAAAATTCTGGAAACCTGGACTTGATACCAGCTGAGAGTCACAGACTCCACGTTCATGCAGAGGAGGAGCTGATGTAAAACACCGGGTTGAGGTTCTCAGAGTGCTGCAGATGGGAAATGGGATCCAAGGATTAGAAACATTCTACCCAAAGTCTGAGAAGTGACAAGGACACCTGTCATCTAATTGGACTTTGGGGAAGAAAGAGAAACATACTAGAAATCAGACACCCAGGCTGGCACTATTGATGAATATAAATTCACACTATCTGCCCAGCGCAGTGGTCCCAAGCCACAACATCACCGTCAAAAGTAGTTCTGTATTAAAGAAACTCATCAGCATCTGGTGGAAGAAAAATCAAAACTGCCCTGTGAAGGTGGTCCTCAAATTCAGGCAACTGGGATTTACCATAAAAATATGAGCCACACCAAAGATAAACAGAAATAGTAAACTGCATGAGGCAACGAATCACCATGAGGGAAAATCACAGATGCAACATCTGGGAAAAACTAAATATCAAGAACCAAAGATAATAGGACAATATAAAAGAGATACTTAACGTATTTAAACATATAAAAGAAGAAACATAAACCATAGGCCCATAATGAAAATAGAATGGGGATAGGGCCAAAGGACCCAATAGAAGTTTGAGAAAGAAAACATACAAACTTCCAGTGGGAAACAGGAGTTGATGTAGTGTTTCTGCCACAGATGAGGAGAGTATCCGTAAACCAAAAGATTAGTGGAAATTACCCAACATGCCTCAAAAAAAATAGAGATGGAAAATGTGAGTGAGAAACTGAGAAACATGAACATTTGAATGGGAAAAACCAACTTATAACTAAGAGGAGTTCCAAGACAGAGAGGGAAGGACTGAGCAATTTTCAAAGACATAAGGGCTTAGATCTTCAATATCAGAGTAAGATATGAACCCTCAGTTAAAGAAGTACACCAAAATCTGAGAACGATCATTAAAATAAACCCATCCCTACATGCATCATAGTGAAACTACAGAATACCAAAGACAAAGAGAAAAATCCATCCTCAAAGCTTTACAAGGCAAGTGGGAAAAAAATTAACAAGGCTAAAGGAGAACAAAATCATATAATAAATAAGCGAAATAGAGAACATCTCCTTTTCAAGTGACCACAGAACAAACCTCAAAATTTTCAAAAAACAAACACAGAACAGAAAACATTCTTTAATGACAATGTAGAAATTAATGTCAAAAATCTGAAGAAAAAAGCCCTTACTTACTGGAAAATTTTAAACACTCTTTCAAACAAACTGTGGAGTCAAAGGAAAAAAAATACAAACTGATCTCACGAAACAAGAGGGTAATAAGGAAGTGACGACTGTGAGCACTTACAGCGGTAGAGCAAAAATAGCATGGGATGAAAATGCATATGCCTTATATAGCTCATTAACAAACAGAAAAGTAAAAATAAGTGAAGGAAATAACATAATAAATAAGTTAGAAAAAACCATCAAATAGATTGAAGGATAGGATAGCTAAAGGAATAAATTAATACAAATTTGAATAAATAAAGTTAAAATATAATGATTATAAAACAGAAGACTATTGAACTAGTTAATAAATTCAAAAGCTGGGTTTCTTCAATGAAAAAAATAATAAAATGTACAATTTATCGCTAATGAAATCAAGAGGAAGGAAGAAAGGGCAAATATATAAAATAAGATTAAATGGATCCAATAACTGGAAAAACCACGGAAATTAAACAAATCATCTAAAAGTAGTTTGTCCAGTGTTATAAAAACAATTTTTCAAATACATTTGGAAACATGGATGAAAAGGGCAGTGTTCTAGAGCCGAGGTCTCCAATACAGCAGGAACTAGCCACAAGTGGAAACTGAGCACTGAAAAATGTGGCCAGTCTTAGCCTGGATGTGTTCTAAGTATAAAACACACACTGAATTTTGAAGACTTATGAAGCAAAAAAAAAAAAAAAGAAGAAGAAGAAGAACATTTCACTAAGAATTTTAATAGATCACATGTTGATAATATTGATAATGATAATATTTGAGATATATTTGGTTAATAAAATATTATTTAAAATAATTTTACCTGCTTTTTTCACTTTTTAAATATGGCTACCAGAAAACTTTAAATTATATGTGTGACTTATATTATATTTATGTTTGACAGTGCTGTGAAAGAAAAAATAATTTGTTAAAACTGACTCCAGAAGAGATGGAAAATCAAATAAACTAATAGCTGCAGAAGAGCAAAGAAATTTGTCCCACAGTTTCTCCCTACCACTGCAATAAAAACTCTAGACCAAGATGATTTTCCATTACAAGAGGAGTAATTCCAATGGTATTTAAACTATGTTAGAGCATTTTTAAGAGAAAGGTTTTTAAATGCTCTTCATGAAATAAGCATAATACCAAAACCTGACAAGGAGTGCTCACCAAAGACAAACAAACCCAAAAAACAAACAAACAAAAAAAAATAACAAGCAAACAAAAAACAACAACCTTCATACATTCACTTATAACCTTTCACTTAAGGATACTAAAGCAAGAAACCAACAAACAATGACAGCAACAAATACTAAATAAAACACTGACAAACAGGGTACTTAGGCTTCCAGGTAGAATACAATAGGTCAGAAAGATCAACGTTCTCTGTAAGGCAGTAATGACGACTGGGTAAGTTTGAAATCATCGTGTTTTCAAGACAGTCGAGAACCATGAAAACAAGGACTAGAAAAACAGAAAATTCCAGAGAAGATTTCATCATACACTAGCTTGAAATTCACCAGCTGGATGTGGGCTAATGTCAGCTTGGCTCAAACACATTACACAGGAAGAGAAAGCAGCATAACTTTTGGTTAATACAATGGATTGGAAATTAAGAGTCCAAAACATGAGGCGCCTGTGTGGCTCAGTTGGTTGGGCATCCAACTCTTGATTTTGGCTCAGGTCATGATCTCGAGGTCCTGGGATCAAGCCCCAGATCTGGCTCTGCACTCAGCAGGGAGTCTGCCTGGGATTCTCTCTCTCCCTCTGCCCTCTGCCCCTCCCCCAGCGCTCGCTCTCTCTCTCTCTCTCTCTCAAATAAATAAATCTTTAAGCAAAAAAAAGAGTCCAGGAATGCCTGGGTGGATCAGTTGGTTAAGCATCTGACGTCAGCACAGGTCATGATCTCAGGGTCCTAGGACTGAGCCCTGCACTCAGTGGGGAGTATGGTGGTCCCTCTCCCTCTCCCTCTGCCCCTCTCTGCCTCATGCTCTCTCTGTCTCTCTCAAATAAATATGTAAAATCTTTAAAAAAAAAAAAA